>JAGXOD010001378.1:272500-355000 GCA_020368025.1 Brachyhypopomus occidentalis | reverse complement strand
AGGGGGGATGTCACTAGACCTCACTGTTAGCCACTTTCTGCCCAGCAGTTCCACTTCTGCGCTGTTCCACTGTCTGCATGTGTGGGGTGGGGGGAGTGGAGAGAGAGAGAGAGAGAGAGAGAGAGAGAGAGAGAGAAAGGGTGGGAGTGCGAGAGGAGGCATACAGAGTGAATGAGGGAGAGAGTGAGGAGAGAGAGAAAGCGAGGGAAGACAGAGGGAAGAATGTGTGTGTGTGTGGGGTCACTCCTGGGACCACTCAGTGTCAGATCTTTGGAGAGCTCAGGTCATGAGAGCCTCTGTGATCTGATTGGACCTGAGTGGTGATGTCATGTGGCTTAAAGACCCAGTTCTGTCTCACACGAGCAAATACAGTGACATACAATCATAAAAACAACACACATTCTAACATACAGAATATTGTGTTTGAAGGTCTGTGATATTCCAGCTGAGACTGATCTGCATGTAACAGTCTGTCCTGCTGCATACACAATGTGTGTATATGTATGTGTATAAGTGTTTATATGTGCATGTGTACATGTGTGTGTGTGTATAAGCGACTTTTATTCCCTTATGAAAGAATCAAGGCATTAAACAGATGACTGCACGCTTACATTTCAAAGACTAACGCTTTAAAAATTCCACCATTCACATTATTTTATCTAACAAAGCATAGTTTTGAACTGGTAATAAAGCCCATAGTTTTGAACTGGTAATAACACTCATGGTTTTGAACTGGTAATAACGCCCATGGTTGTGAACTGGTAATAGCGCTCATGGTTTTGAGCAGGTAATCGTGTCTCTCTAGCTCGGCAGGTGTGACTGACTCTCAGGTCTGTTCAGACAGACTTCACTTGCCTTCAGTGAAAGGTCTTCTGTAATCACGCGTCTTCATACTATCTCACAATAACCTTGAAAGTAAACAAGAACTAGAATAGCTTCTGTCGAGCAGACCTTAAGCAAGGCGCAGGAGCAGGGGTACAACAGGAAGTGAGGATGACGAGTTGGCAGATGAAGAGGAGGGAAGGCAGGAACAAAGGCGGAGAGTGTAGAGGAGCGTGTGGAGCAGGCTGGCGTCTCCTCAGGTGCGCTGGTGCCGTGTACGGGGGGGGAGGGAAGCAATCAATGATTCCAACAATAATGCGTCTCTCTGTATTCTCACACACACCTCTCCTGCTCTCCGCCTCGAGGACTGTCACACACCAGCTCCAGCAAGACAGCTTATCTCCCACATCCCGCTGCTCCATCTTGTAGCTGTCCGCCAGTGTCCTCTCACACACACACACACACACACACACACTCTCTCTCTCTCTCCCACTCTGTCCATCTCTACACTACTCTCTCTCTCTCTCTCTCTCATTCTCATGCACTCTGCTTCTCTCATGGTGCCATCACTCCTGGTTAATACACTGTGCCCCTCTCCAACTCTCACAGCACCACCTTGCTGACTAGGGTGGAGTGGCAGCAGCGGCAGCACCACACACTCCTCACACACACTCCTCACACACACTCCTCACAGGCTTCCTTCTGCTCAAAGATGGAGGGTCTTTGCCTGGATGTGTTGGTATTCACTAAAGCCCACACTAAGCTGCTCGGAAGACAAGTCACCAGTAAGTGAGTGAATCGTAGATAGCTACCTCCTCTCTACCTCATCTCTCTCTCCCTCATCTCTCCCTCTCTCTCTCTTCCTCCCTCTCACTCTCCTTCTCTCCCTCTCTCTCCCTCTCCCTCATCTCTCCCTCTCTCCCCTACACCCAATTCTCTCTGCCATTTCTCACAGCCTGGGTCGTGCTTAACGATATCAACTTAAATTAAGCCAACGGGACAAACAAATTTCATCTGTCACCTCCGGTTTGCATGGACTTGACAGGAATTCAATATGGGCGGCCATGTTTGTTGTCTTCACTTCTAATCACACTTCAGCAGTGCTACTTCCTGCCCACACACAGCCCTGCCCAGCGCCCCGTGGCCCAAAGGTCACAGACCTCCGTCATGTCTCTAACCCACGTGTGTTGAAAGACCGTATGAAGAATCGACGTTTCTACCCCGGCCGTCGTCCATCACGTCCCGCGCTGTCTGTCCAGGTGCTGCTGCTTCTGTGCTGCTAGGGGTCAAGGGTCAGGCCCCCTCCTGCAGGGCAAAGGAGATTTTTGGCAGATGTAAAACGCAGGCCACACCATATGCAGAACCTGGTCCGTGAGCTTATGTCAGAAGCCAGAGGGTGTGTGACCTCACCTGGTCCTGTAACTCCGCCCCCCTGAGTCAGTAGGTGAGACAGTGGTGCAGTAGCCACAGGTCGCCTGATTTACCTGTCTGGTTTACTCGATACACCTGCTGTCCACATCCACCTCCCCAGGGGCAGGATGGGGTGGTATGGGGCACATTTTCAGGTCTGACCCCTCCTGAGTGGCAGGAGTCAGATGTATGGTAGTTGTGGAGGTCTGTCTGAACTCAACGCTTTATCAACTATTTATTTTTTACTTAATATTTCACTTCTGGCTGTGTGAGGGTTTGTGGAAAACAGCAATAAAAACAAACACACAATAAAAAGCAGTGATGACACTTGTGAACGTTCACATGACCAGGAGCTAATGAACTGCTCAGAGATGATGCTGAACTATAATGCTCCTTCACTGCTTCATGTTTTAGTTCACTGAAGTCTCACGTCCAACATGACACAATCACTTGGTTTTCTTGCCACACCTCTGCCATTTTTACCAAATCAAACCGCTCGAGGTGTGTGTGGCTCCTCCTCCGTCCCTGTCCCCCCTCCCACTCTCCATTAAGACCACCCACCAGATTGGTCAATTTTCATGAGATTTCACTCAGGTCCTACCTCTGTAACCAAGCACCCAGAGGGCGTGTCCTACCTCTGTAATCCAGCACCCAGAGGGCGTGTCCTACCTCTGTAATCCAGCACCCAGAGGGCGTGTCCTACCACTGTAATCCAGCACCCAGAGGGTGTGTCCTGCCTCAGGGACCAAGCACCTCCCCCTTGCGCCACTTTCCAGGGTCAAACCATGTTTGCACATTTGACACTGCAGGTGGTCTCTTTAAAAATACATGAACAGCAAATATAATCCCTCCCTTACACACATGCACACACACGTGCACATGCACGCACACACAGTGTGCACTCTCTCCAGTGGATCACAGGAAATGAGAGCTGTAGTAAAGTGCCTGCCTCTTCCAGGGCGACTAATACCCTTTGTGTCAACAGCCCGGCCTCCTCTGGGCCGTGATCCTGTCCTCAGCCTCATCGGCCGCGCATGGTCCTGCGATCATGAGTCCAGGCCTCACCATGCAGCTCTGTAATGAGGCCCATTTCAACCACTCAGCCCCCATCGTGGTGACCACCTGTGTTCACCTGTGTTCGCCTGTGTTCACCTGTGTAACACAAGAGCATGTTTTACATACGGTGTACACACAGTGTAGAAAAAATGTCCACATGTGTGGAGTAATTAATGCACTGATGCATTAATTGGATGAACCAGCACACTGTGTCCTAGCAAGGCGAGTGTCCTAGACACGTCGTGTCCTAGCAAGATGAGTCTCCTAGACACGCCGTGTCCTAGCCAGGCCAGTGTCCTACTGTAGACACGCCGTGTCCTAGCCAGGCCAGTGTCCTAGCAAGACGAGTGTCCTAGACACACCGTGTCCTAGCCAGGCGAGTGTCCTACCAGGCCAGTGTCCTACTGTAGACACACCGTGTCCTAACCAGGCCAGTGTCCTACTGTAGACACACCGTGTCCTAACCAGGCCAGTGTCCTACTGTAGACACACCGTGTCCTAGCCAGGCCAGTGTCCTACTGTAGACACACCCAGGCCAGTGTCCTACTGTAGACACACCGTGTCCTAGCCAGGCCAGTGTCCTACTGTAGACACACCGTGTCCCAGCCCCAGGGCCAGTGTCCTACTGTAACACACCGTGTCCTACTGTAACCAGGCCAGTGTCCTACTGTAGACACACCGTCCTAACCAGGCCAGTGTCCTACTGTAAGCACACCGTGTCCTAGCCAGGCCAGTGTCCTACTGTAGACCACCGTGTCAGTGTCCTACTGTAGACACCCAGGCCAGTGTGTCCCAGGCCAGTGTCCAGGCCAGTGTCCTACTGTAGACACACCGTGTCCCAACCAGGCCAGTGTCCTACTGTAGACACACCGTGTCCTAACCAGGCCAGTGTTCCTACTGTAGACACACCGTGTCCCAGCCAGGCCAGTGTCCTACTGTAGACACACCGTGTCCTAACCAGGCCAGTGTCCTACTGTAAGCACACCGTGTCCTAGCCAGGCCAGTGTCCTACTGTAGACACACCGTGTCCTAGCCAGGCCAGTGTCCTACTGTAGACACACCGTGTCCTAACCAGGCCAGTGTCCTACTGTAAGCACACCGTGTCCTAGCCAGGCCAGTGTCCTACTGTAGACACACCGTGTCCTAACCAGGCCAGTGTCCTACTGTAAGCACACCGTGTCCTAACCAGGCCAGTGTCCTACTGTAAGCACACCGTGTCCTAACCAGGCCAGTGTCCTACTGTAAGCACACCGTGTCCTAGCCAGGCCAGTGTCCTACTGTAGACACACCGTGTCCTAGCCAGGCCAGTGTCCTACTGTAGACACACCGTGTCCTAGCCAGGCCAGTGTCCTACTGTAGACACACCGTGTCCTAGCCAGGCCAGTGTCCTACTGTAGACACACCGTATCCTAGCCAGGCAGACGGGGAGGTTGCATGTCTTCTGTTTTAGTCTGTGTTGACTGTTCTGCTCTCTCACGTCTGTTCCCTCCACACTGCTTAGTCACTCTTTCAAAGGGAAGAATTTTGCCATTTGTAAACATGTTCAATGTGACATCACAGGGCAGAGTTTTGCCATCTTTTGAGTGTGTTCAATGTGACATTACAGGAAGTGCCAAAATGAGATGCAATAGCATCATTAAACAAACGACCTCTTGAGGATTTAGCAGAAAAACACCAGTACAAGGACAAGGCTCAGAGCAGGACATCCATCAATCTTATAGGATCAATTTTCCAAAGGTCCCCCGAGCAGGGATAAAGGCAAACTGGGGTTAATCTGCAAAAATTATGTTCTTATTAATAATCATTTTTCAAATATCTAATGCCTGTGGAAGAGGAACTAAAATGTTAATCAAAACTGATGGCCAGTTACACATTTACCTCCACACCAAGAAAAGCGGGAAGCATTTACCCACCTGCGAAAAAATCCATTTTCTGTCTTTTCATTTATTTTGTAATCACATTTATCCTGTTTGCTTCAGTAGTGCAATTTTCTTGTGACATTATCTGACAAAAATTGGTACAGCCAAACCTTAAAAGTCCTTTTTTTCAATTTGAACCTCAGGTTAACAAAGAAACGCTGTTTGATGTTTCTGGAACAATGCAGCCTACAATTACAGCTCATTTGTGCTGATGAAAACATTCGGAAACGTTTGCTGTATGAGAACATTCACATCTTTGACTTTCCACACTTAGAAGATAATTATTGTTATTACTATCACGGTTGAACTCACTCTGCAAGGACATGTCAAACACACACACGGTTAAAACACACACACAATCTCACTCTGCAGATCCTTCAAAATGCTGATTAATTGCATGTCCAGATCTTTAGCATATACACGTGTTTTATTTACACAGTTAATCGCCCCTTCTTGTCTGTTCCCATGTTAACATGCTTGCAGCTACTGAAACATTATTGATTTAGCCATAACACGGCATCATATCATAAACAGGTCCAAGCTGCTTAAACAGATGTCAGCAGGAGTGATGGAGCTTTGTAAAACATGGGCCACTAGCAGGATGTGCTATTAGCCGCCAGTGTGGTCAGACAGGCGGTGACGCACACAAGAGAAGAGGCTCTCCCCTTTAGATACGGATCATGCAGGATGAGAGAGCCGTGTGCTGTCGGTCAGCCGTGCCCTGTGAACCCCAACGCGGCAGCTAGTTCACCGCTGACGTCTGGCAGACGTGGGAACGTGTGCCCGGGTGTGTGAGGGGGCCCTGTGACGGGGCGCTGCATGGCGTATTGTTTTGTTCTGTCCTACCTCCTGCGGTTTGCTGCACGCTGTCTGCAGACACACGGCTTCACACAGCATACTAGAGATGACGCGAGCTGAAGCCGGCGGCGACGACTCCACCGATCGTCGCAGGACGTGAGAACACACTTGTGTGTGCAGGACGTGAGAACACACTTGTGTGTGCAGGACGTGAGAACACACTTGTGTGTGCAGGACGTGAGAACACTTGTGTGTGGCGCGCAGGACCGGAGGCCCTGGTACTCGGACGGCCCGAGAGCTGCAGCTCCCACAGCAGCTGAGAAGCTAAATGCGATGTGACGACCACGGAGAGGAGCGGTGTCTCCTCACATAATGCCCACATGTCAGCGTCACTCCATATATTCCCTCTCAGTGTCGAAGCCGCAGAAGGCTTTCGGGTGTTTGAGGTGTCGGAGCTGACCAGGATTGGAACTGATGGTCAAATACTTTTACTTTTTTGGAGGATCTCAGCTTAAGAGACATAGTAATATGTCAAGAAGTAACAGCACAGTGTAGAACTCCTAAATAACCATCACTGTACATCTGTGAACGTCCACCCTAACCAAACAGTGTTGAGTCTGCCTTACAACGCTTTGCTGTCAGTTCAATACTTCATGGTTAGATGAGTTTATGGCCTTCTCTGGGCATGGCGCTGAATCTGAATGGCCAAATAACGAGATTTTAGCAGCGGGCTTCTAAATTACCCAGAGATCCTTGCTTCAGGGATTTGTCGCTGCCTGTTTGTCAGTGGGCTGGAGCTCCAGGTCATGGATGCCATTTGCGTGTGTGTCCCCTAATTGCAGAGTCGCACCCAGACAGATGAGTGTTGAGCCCTGACGAGGAGCAGGCTGCAGGCATTAATAATGTGCTGATAGCATCGCTGATCCAGAGTGTGGCGGAGGAGAGCACTTCAGGGTCACACTCCTCCACTCCTACACACTCCTACACACTCCTACACACTCCTCTGCTCCCACCACGGAAGCACACAATGACAACATCAACTGCAGGGATTCCTTCACTGCTAGGACCCTGTTCAGTCCTTTGTAAACATGTCAAAGCTCCAGAGACACAGAGCACCTCATGCTCTCGTCTCGAGGGAGGACGTCTATAAAACACTGAAACAGGCCACTGTGAGCTCGTGGTGACACCAGGTCAGGACTCAGGTAAGAATAATGTGAGTGTAGGAAGGCGATCTGCCTCAGACGCCCTGCCTCTCCCTTCCTCTGAACCTCTGCCTTTCTGTCAGCTTGTACACTGAAACCAAAGGAGATAAACACAGTGTAATATCAGGCATGAGTCTCCTCTCTGCTTTAGCACAGGTGCTGTAAGTACTGTAACCACTTCTGTAATCTCATGAGAGGGAATCAGGAAATGAGGGATTAGTTGATGTCACATGCCCACTGTGCACCAACAAACCTAATGTTCAGTATCTTAACACCACTCCCTCAGTCATGTCTCAACTAATGGAGCAGCAAATAAGATAACAAGGTCCTCTGGATTTGTAGGGCGTCTCTGGGAATTAACACGTTTACGAGCTCTGTCTAAATTAAACAAATCATTGATTTTATGTATGGGAGTTATTGTGCCATATTCCAGCAGAGTCCTGGAGGTTTCTGATGACTGGCTGGCATAGCTGTTCTACATCCCACCCCACCCGAGCCCCCACCTGCTCAGAAACATCAACACATAGGAAACAAAGCCCCGGTTCCTCTAACAAACCCCCCCTCACACACACACACACACACCCCTCAGGTGGAGCATGACACTCTCGGGGGCCTGGACTTTAGTTAAACATGAAAACACCCCATGTGCATACATGGAAACACTGGGTGCATGTGTCTGCTCCTGTGTGTGTGTGTGTGTGTGTGTGCCCTTGGGTGCGTGCCCCTGTGTGTGTGCCTGTGTGTATGCGCATGCATCTGTTTGTTAATATTGCTATGTGCATCATATATGTATGCATATATGTGTATCCTTGTATGTGTGTATGTGTGTGTGCATGCATACCTGTGTGCATGTGTCTATAGGTGTGTGTGATAGGTGTGTGTGTGTGCATGCTTGTGTATGTCTACATCTATGTGTGTGTGCATGCATGCCTGTGTGCGTATGTCTATATATGTGTGTGTGTGTGTGTGCATGCATGCCTGTGTGCATGTGTCTATAGGTGTGTGTGATAGGTGTGTGTGTGCATGCTTGTGTATGTCTACATCTATGTGTGTGTGCATGCATGCCTGTGTGCGTATGTCTATATGTCTATATATGTGTGTGTGTGTGCATGCATGCCTGTGTGCGTATGTCTATATATGTGTGTGTGTGTGTGCGTGCGTGTGTGTGTGTACATGCATGCCTGTGTGCATATGTCTATATATGTGTGTGTGTGTGTGTGTGCGTGCGTGTGTGTGTGTGCATGCATGCCTGTGTGCGTATGTCTATATGTCTATATATGTGTGTGTGTGTGTGTGTGTGTGTGTGTGTGTGTGCATGCATGCCTGTGTTCGTATGTCTATATATGTGTGTGTGTGTGTGTGTGTGTGCGTGCGTGTGTGTGTGTACATGCATGCCTGTGTGCGTATGTTTGTGTGTGTGTGTTTGATGGGGGGGGGGGGTCTGTCAGGGTTCACAGAATCATCTGTCATTTTTAGACCACTCACCACTTTCACTGTTCATGCTGTTTGATCATGTTGCTTCAGTGCAAGATGGCGAACACCCCCTTCCCCAAAACACACACACACACACACACACACACACACTGTGCCACTGTGAGCTCTGTGTGTCTTCAGGTCGGGACTGAGATAAGAAGAGGAGCTGTTAATGTAATTTCAGCAGGAAGGCGATCTGCCTTCCCCAGGTCCCCTGCTGGTGTTGCTCTAATGTAGCCCTCCTCTAAAGTGGACTATTACATCAGACAGGTGGCGGCGAGAGGGGCGCACAGAGAGAAAGGGAGTAAATGAGTCACAAACTCCCACGCGTAGCTTAAACCTCACTCTCTTCAGCTCCGTTTGACTCTCTTCAGCTCCGTTTGACTCGCCGGTGAGCGGCTCCTCTGTGCCCCCCGCTCCTGTATTTTGCCTTTTCGATTTTGTAATAAAATTCTGAATAGCGTTGAACTGCATACCTCGGCGAACGTGTCTTTTGACGGCAGACCACATTACATCGATTGCTTACGAAGGCATCAGGGCTTATTGGTCAGCTGGTGGAACAGTGGAGGGTTTTTTTTTTTACCTGCGATTCACTGACCTGCTTGCTGACAAAAGGTTCCGTCTGCGCGCGGTACGAAAAAAAATTCCACTCAGCGGCTCTCAGGCAGCAAACATTAAGTGGCAGGAATGAATAGCCGCGCGAGGACGTGCATGTGACAGAAATAAGAAGGAGGCGTTCTTCATTCGCGAGCGCTTTGTGTCGGCCGTCCTCCTCCAAGTCTCCCAGCGCCCATTCCGCCGGGGCAGGAGACACAAAGGTAATAATTAAGACCCAAGTGATGGGCTGAAATGATGTCTCTGTTATTAAAGCCGGTGAGGCTTCCAAACAGGAGCTCGCTCAATTATTGCTTTGCCTTGCGATATCGTAACATTGGAGAAGTCAAAATCACCCAGTGCGAATGAATTGGTGACATGCGCGACACTTTTCTTTTGAGTGCAGGCAAGTTTTGATTTCCTTGCTTTTATTCCCCTCTGCACTCGAGCTAAAGGCGGTGTAGGGGTGGTGGTGGTGGTGCTGGCGTGAGTCCTGTGGTGAGAAGAATGCAAATGCTCACAAACCAAAGGTTAAAAAAATCATTAACACACAATTTAAAACAATAAATTAATAATATAAACCATATATAAAATAATAGAAATAATACTAAATAATATCTTATTATTTTATTATGTATAATGTCTTATATAGTTGAGTCTGTAGAAATAATAGGAAAATGCCAACCGGCTAAAAAATCGCCACCTGTCCCGCTGAACTAAGAATGAACTATTACATTAGAGTGAAGTGAGCAGAGACTTCCGCAGCTGCACAACCCTCTCAGGCCACCGTACCTCAACTTCTCACTCTCGTGCTTTAGCCTTACTTGTAATGGATTCAATAAAGTCACTGGAACGTGTTTGTTATTTGATAGAGTCCAGGGAGAATGTAAAATGGTTTAAATCGAATGAGCGCGCTCTCCAAATGGAGCACGAGAGAATGTTTCTGTTTGAGCCTGGTAGAGCTGTCATCAAAGCACTCCTGTAGCCAATCACATCACTCCATTTAGTGGTCTGTTAAGAGACTGAGTCCTAAAATTTGATTTTGAATGGTGAAGTTACCTCGTGCACGGATGGGCTTCTTCCTCCTCCTGCTCTGACGCTCAAACGGAGGTCATTAGCAATACAACAGAGTGCTAATGTTTAGTCGTAGGGCCCATAAGCAAAGAGGCCCCTTCACCCCTTGCGTTCCTTCGGGGACCGCGGGTGGCGCACAAAATCCATTCATGCCCGCGCGGAAGGAGGCATCTCCACTACATTTCACGTATAATCGAAAGCCCTATAAAAGCAAAAGCACAGTTAAGTGTTAAAAATATAGACACTGAAAGACGTCCTTTCTAAACAAGCACGGTGAGTGCTGACTGTTTAAAGTGTGACTAAATTCCACTGCAGTTCAAACTCTTTCCAGCAGGTGGATTTATGAAAGGTCTATAGTCATTTTGTCAGCGGGTACTTCGCCCCGCAGGAGGACGGCTCGGCACGCAGGCAATCGTGTCGCCGTACAGCAAGCTCAAAGTAGGGTTATTTCCCCCCAGAGCTCAAGTACTGCAAACAGACAAATTAGCGACTATTTGCGTCTGCAAATACATTCACAACGTATACATAGACGATCTTAGTGTTAACATTTTTCAGATAAAATCTAAGCAAAATGTGAAATCTGAAAATGTGTGATGAAAATGTATATGAGGAAATGTATCTGAAGAAATGTGTCTTAAGAAAATGTGTCTGATAAAATGTGTCTGATGAAAACGTATCAGATAAAATATATCTGATGAAAATGTATCAGATAAAATGTGTGAATGAAAACTCTGAGATGAATATGGTTTCTATTTGCCGCCAGGTTAACTGCGTTTTATGGGACTTCGCTGAAACACTTGTTTTGTCTATAATAACATTTTAATTAAAAACGAGCAGCAATATAATTTCGGACGAAAATTGTGTAATAAACTACAAATATACCATATGTAATTTACAATAAGAAACACTCTGTTAATTAAACAGAAGCGAGCGTGAATCTCCAGAGTTTGGCCCACGCGCGACATTGTGGTAGACTTACCTGTTTTTTGACTTCGTGCACTATTCTCTCGTGCAGTTAACATCTTTAATTGTGTTGTGAACTTCATTTCCCATAGTGTCCTGAATGGTGAAGCTAGAAGATAATTCATTCCGCGCGCACAAAACAGCACAGAAACCCCCCTCGGGAGCATGGCGGAGGGGGGCAGGGGGCTGCGAGCGCAGGGAAGTGGAGAGAATGTCAGTCACTGAGCGAAGCTGGCGCTGAGCGGCAGCACTGCACCTCCGACACTGGTAGCGACTCTCACAGCCACCTCAGATCCAGCCCCCCGTCTCTCGTCTTTGCTTAGCGACTCCACGCAGATTTTCCCCCCTCATCGATACATGCAAGTGATCCGGCTCTCAACACGCGACCCGGGGAAATCCGCCTCACACAGCGACCGTCTCAGATTGCTTCAGCGAGGTGCGGCTACTTTGCCTCGCATGCTTCTCGGTTCTCTCCGGTGCTTTCGCGAGCCTGTCACGGGAAAAAAGTTTCGGTCGTGGAGATAAAAGGACATCCAGGACCATCTAAGGGATTGTTGTAAAGAGCGTAAGTCCTCCCTATGCACTGACAGAGATTGTTTGTGATCTGCCCTTCATTCAAAGGGATTGTTTGTGGTCTAACCTTGATTCAAAGGAAACTTGGTCTCGCCTAATTTTCATGTATCTGTGGGGAAATCTAGTCTAATCCGACCGTCTGATGAGTGAACGAGTTTCATTTAGCCCACGCTAGTGTGTTGGCTGCTGGTCCCAGGATATTCGCACTACTCTTGTAGTTGTTTCGAAGACGTTTAATGTAAACACTTTTACTTATATTGTCATTTGTAACGCGTTAATTCTTCTAGCGTATCGATCTTTCTTTTATCGGATATGTTTTCTTATGCGTAATGGCTTGATAGTGACAACTGTTTAAGAGCGCTTGAGGACCCAGTGCCGGGTGTGACATTTTCTGAACTGTGAAAATATTACGGCGAAAACACTGCGACAACTGTCACGAAGTCCAGAGCTGGAGTTTTTTCTTTCTCTTTCCTTCTTTCTTTCTTTCGGATGCCTGGTGTCAGCAACAGCCAAAATGCACCTAAAGAACTCTTTTCTTACTATTGTCTGTGTTGACTGATTCAGGGCGATTTATAAAAACGTGCTCTAGCCTACAATTCAGTCCCAACAACAACATGCAGGCTCGACGGCCGTGCGCGCTGTCCGCGCGGGACCTGAGTTATATGAGCCGCTTCTGTGTGCAGCTCTCGGGCCTGCAGCGCGGACACACAGTGACCAAACAAGAACGTGATTTATGTCGGTACACTAGTCACATTAACTCATTATTTGGAAAAAATCGTGCTTAACCCGAGGGAAATATTCGCGCTTCAAACCGACTGCTGCAAGAGAAGAGTTGCTAATGAGTAGTGTAAAAGTTATGGACACTGGATCCGTAAAGTTTGTTTCTGTGGTGTTTATAATGAAACGCTCGCGTCTGCGACCACACGTGAGTGGCACAGTGTGTCTCGTGATGTAGTCTGACCTTTTTCTAATAAACCAGATGGCTTTACGCAATTTTAAAACAAGTTGCATTTTTGTGTTAAGTTCCCTCGCGGCTTTTTAAACAAATTTGCGCGAGGTAGTGGACGTCAAAACTACTCCTCCGAGTCGGGCTTTTACGGCTATATTTATAGTGTTCTCGGTAATCAGGAACTAAGACACACCAGCCCGGCGCTTCAAATCATTAATACTCTGAGTTAAACCCGCGTCTACAGGCCCACACATTCACTCGGTCTTCACGGCGAGGATAGGTTTGTTCCTTAAACCTTTTTGCATAGCAGAAAATTCTTCAGTTTGGATAAGGCATCCTCTAGTGAGAAGACAGTACTTAAACACGGGCTACATGAAAACGTCTCAAGTGGACAGTCAGTGGGGCGCGAGGAAGCACCTGTTCGTATGGATCACTTCAATCTACATCCGGCTCCGAACGACAGACCGCGCGCTGGAGCTTTTCCGCCTTGCTGAAAAATGTGTTAGGAGAATTTGCAGGGCGTAGCGGCCGCGTGAAACCCTGTCAACGTACAGTAGCGGCATTTCTGTTTTTGTCATTTTTATATTTGTAGATGTGTGGCGAGTGATAATATGCTTTTAAATATAGGATTTTTTTCTACAGTTTCTAAGAGACAATATTCAAAAACGGAACTTAAAATACAAACATGAGAAAAAGACTGTACTGAAGTTTATTTAAAAACGCTTCCGTAATGGTACTGCGATGCTGTGAAGTTTCAGAGATTTTATGATGCAATCAAAAGTATTTTATTTTCTCCACGTGCTGCTACCCCAACCCCTAACATACACATTAAGAGCTTATATATATATATATATATATATATATATATATATATATATATATATATATATATATATATATATATATATATATATATATATATATATATATATATAAGCTCTTAATACATATTATAGATATATATAAAATATTTAGTTTTTACTTTTTTTGTTTAAGAAACGCATTTTTTCGATCCATTCGATTTACTTTCTCCTTGTTGAAGTAAAATGAATTATTTCATACCCTTTTTGACATCAGAACACATCACTATCTTATTAATAGATATGTGCGTTATTTTAACACTAATAAAATTAAATATGCAAGTAGAGCATGTTTAAACAATTTTTATTCGCGTTTGCAACGCTGCACCGTGGTAATTTATTTACATTGTGTGGTTGTTTATTTACATTGTGTGACTGTAATGTTCGCACAACTTTCTTCACGTATTTTGTATGTAATTTTTGTTTGTAGTGCGGTTCATAAATCTTAATAATCGGGCTTGAAATGTTTATAGACCGTGCAATCGCGTCGCTCGGTATTCAAACGATCACGCGTGTCCTGTTGTGTGTTTAATCCCAGATAAATTGAATAATGAAATTACAACACTCGGAGGTTGCAGTGTCTTCGAAGATAAATGTGTTTATTGACACTCACGCCGAAAAGAGTGTTAGGCAGTGTTGAATTTGTGATAAATATTGTAATATTAACTTTGGGTCGGAGTATACTGCGTAATTATTGTTTTTAATGCGTGAAGTTAATGCGTCATTAATTGTAATTCAATTAACAGATGCACAAACTCCAGACCAACGCCGATGCCTTTCCCACCAGTGCTATTTGAGCTGGCGTGAGGCTTATCTTCAGATGGGTGTTTTAAAGGATATTTGTCAACTGCCATTGAAAATAAAACTGTCACACAGTTGCGTTTTATAACTGGACATTTTTCCTCTACGACCTCCCCACACGCGGCTCTAAAAGCAGCCGTGTTCGTAATTTCATCTCATAAATCTGGATCCTAATTTTGCTTTTGTTTCCCATTATAATCCCTCCGGAGAGTTTACGACGGCCCGGCTGCGATGGAAGAGACCAGGGAGAGGTAGACGAAAAGACAGTCTGGGTTAGAAAAAAAGTAACAGATGATTTATTTGTCAGCGTTTCGATTTTCAGCCGCGGTCTTCTTTTCTGTCTTTTCAGCGGTGCTGTCAGCTGCTCTGGGTCCACATTGATCCCTCAGCAAAGTGAGAGCTGAACTAAAATTAATGTCGATTCCAGTGGCCGGATCAATAGCCAGAGTTATTTTAATCTGGATTTGTGCGCTGTGCGGAATTAAAAATCGGAGAGCGAGCAAGCGGAATCAAACACTTTCATTCTTGTTAACAATTAGGTGAGGAATCATCTCCCGCGTTGGCGGCCCAGAAACGGCGAGGGCGAGGAGGCCGCGCGCCCCCAGCTCGGACGCCACCATCCATGTGGAAATATTGCTGCGAATATTTTATAGACCTACTGTTACTAGCCTGAGTGACTAAGACAAATCCACTCGTCACCGCGTGCCGAAGGTAAATTAACAGCAGATTTTTCAAATGCGCCGGCTTCATTAATCTAACCATCAACAGACGCTACTTTTTTGGCATATATTAAAATAGAATTTCAGTGTCCCTTATACACCAGCCCGCTTATATTTATGTTTTCATGTGCTAATAAACCCTTAAGTGGAATCTAATTCGTCGTATACAGATGGCGGCATGGCGCGGTAATTGAAATCAGTTTCCTTCAAATTATAATAGCGCTTGAGTACGCGTGCCACGTCTCTCTGAGGGTTCATCAGAAACAGCCTAAATTCACGTTATGGAAACTTCAAGTACGGACTATGTGGTAAACTAATCACAGCTAAGCTTTTGTTTAATAAAGATGAACGTGACCAGGTGTTGAACACCGTGTCCCGCCTCTGTTCTGCTGGCGCGTGCAGACACGCCTCTCCGTGTCGCTTTTACTAAGTTTCGAGGCGGAACATTTAAAATGTTATGGTAGATTTAATACTTTTCTTAGTTATAACAAGCGTTTCGACCGCAGTCCAGCCTTTGAGAAAAAACGTGAATCCTGCCACATTCTTTTAAATATATATTAAATATATTATTTTAAATATATTTTGAATGTAATGTTTCCTGCTTTCAAGTATAGGATTTTTATTCGTTTTGTAAATCCGAAAAACTGGTGATTTTTAAAAAAATGTTGTGACGCATGTTTTCTGACCAAATAGCATTGCATTAATTAAACGATGATACCAATATTAAGACAAAATTATTATATCGAAATGGACTCTCCGATATGGACCCGCAATCATTACAACGCCACTGAAATATCCAGGCCGGCAAGGTTATTTAAATAGCGCTTCTCGCACACTGCGGGATCAAAGTGATTCGCAGAAGATACAGAAGAACAGAACTTATACGCTTCTGTCTACAATACGGACAGTTGGCTCCACAGGCTAAAGTGCAGATATTTTTAGCTATTTTCTTATGTGGGTACTTTATTACTATCTGTAAGTGCACGCTGAATTTTTTATATATTCTTAAATTATTTTAAAAGCATGTGGTGAATAAATGTGTAATTTAATTTTCAGAATGATGGATTTATGTATGGTTTTCATAAAAACACTTAAATTAGCATTTGTAGTCAAAGATCGGGTCCGGTTTCCAGAGCGGGGCGACCAGAAGCAGTTTTTTGAATAACTGTCGCCAAAGCATTTCGCTTTCCTCTCTCTCCCGAGCTGCCGATGATCTGAATGTGAGTTTCAGTGCTGTAGAATAGGTTAAGTTAATTTCGCGAGCTCTCCCCCAAGGCATTACCAGTGCATTTGCCCGGGATCGATCAGAGGCAGATATCTATCAACTTCTTCTATGCTGCCTATTACCCCCTCCCAGGGAGGCGCAGCAGGTCTGGGGCCAGTCTGTGTCGTCAATGGACATATTTGCAAATGTCACTTACTCAGTTACACACAATTGATCATTATGTGCCTACTTACACCCGTATCCTATATTTAAATGTACATGTATTTAGAGCTGAACGAATCGTAAGAGGACGGAGAACGATGGTGCCTTCTCTTGCGGTTGAGATAACGACTAATGAAATAACACAACGGAAACGAGACGTTCCAAGACGATCTACAAATCATTACCCATCCGTGGTGGCGCGTTCATTTTCTAGCCAACAAGTTGTCGACAGGAAACTCAGAGTCTCTCTCGTTTCGCTGTGCACAGTTACCTATTGTTGCGGAGACTCCGGTTTTGCCAGAGTGATCACCAGACTGAATCACCGTGAAGCCGTGAAGTCTCTCTCTCTCTCTCTCTCTCTCTTGCTCTCTCTCTCTCTCTCACTCTCTCTCTCTGTCTGCCGTGCAGGCAGCAGTGACCAGCGTCAGGGGTGGGGGGGCTCCTTTGTAGTCCGCTGTTGGCTCGAAGCACCGAGGAGCCAGACACCTTGCAAATAATCTGGGCTTAGTGAGGAATTAGTTGGCTCAGGTGGGCGGGATGAAGCAAACAGCCGGCCAGGCCCTGAAATGAATAGCCCAGGCAGGACAGGAAACTTTGAAAATCATTTTGTTCACAATGAATCAATGTTGCCCAGAGAGCTCGTCACAAAGCTTTATTTGAAAAGCAAATCCTCGCGCGCTGCGTGCTTCACGTCACCTTCGCTTTGTGGCTCGCTGAGTAAAATGTGCAGATTGTGTGGGGGAAAAATGTCAAAGTTAGTGGCGGGCCCCGCTAGTGCTTATGCAGACGGTAAGGATCCAATAACGCAGTGATTGATTACTGCTAGTTATTGCCGGCTTTTATTGTGTGTCATACACTGGGGGGATTTATTTGTTGATAGTGAACTGAAGTGGGGCAGCTTGCACATCCAGTATTGATCTAGTTTGCTGAATCTCCAAGTGTCATATCTTTCGCCGCGTGCTCACGTCGGCATTAAATCTTAGTCTTTTTTAAATCTCTCGTTCTGCAGCTGAGGCGCATTATTGCTTTGTCCCTTTTTAGATTGCGCACCGTAGAACGTCTGACTCGAATTCAGCAAAATATATGAGCCGCGCGCTCCTGAGTGGCACGTTCACACGACGGTGAATGACTGTATTTTCAATAGTATCGACTGTGCCCTGTCCTTCGGCCTAGCACGCTTCTCGCGGAATACCGAGTGAGCTGTCAGCGGCCATGCAAACGGCAGCCTGACCGGTACTCACGACACGCGGTTTATTCCGCTCGCGCAGGTCAGTGCAAATATTTGAAGCCGCTCTTCTGGTGACAGAATGAAGGGCGCGTGCTGGAGGAGCGTGCTTGTGACAGCCATTTCAAGTGGCGGTCTGAGTACGGTTTGCGGATAAACACAAGTTTACCCTGCGGGATGATTAAAAACCGCGAGGAGTTGGAGGGCTGCTTAGAAGGCTCCTCCAGGAAATTTCTGTTGTTTTCAAAAGCAAAGTAGTTTGATTTGAAATATACTCCAGGCTGAGCCCTACACTAGTGTCATTTCCTGCGACGTGGCTCGAGAGCACTATTTCGGTTGGCACGCACAGCTTCTCGCGCTTAGAGCAGGACGCTCTTTGAGCGAGATGCAAATGTTCACGGGCGTGTTTTCATCCGTTGTACTTTGGGGATACATTGGTATATTATCACTTTTCAGTGCCGCCCCTGGCTAATGGAGCATCTCCAAATCCATGGCGCTGTCTAATATTGTCTAGTAATTGGTGTGAAATCTTTTAGTCATGCGCGTGCTTCGGACAGTTGCCTGTTGAGTCTTTTCATTGTCTCCTTGGAGAGTGGGAAACACTGCGTGGTGTGTCTGTGTGTGTGTGTTGTGAGAGAGTGACTGTGTGTGTGTGTGTGTGTGTGTGTGTGCTTGTGACAGAGTGACAATGTTAGAGAGAGTTTGTGTGTGTGCATGTGTATTTAAGACAGAGTGACTGTGTAAATGTGTGTGTGTGTGTGAGAGAGAGAGTGATATTGTGTGTGTGTTAGTGTGTATGAGGTTTTTCTGGGGTATTGAATGTCAGTGACTTCCCTGTCCTGTAGTAGATTCTAAGAGTGGTGCTTTCACGGTTGTCAACAATCTAAATATACTGAGAAACATGTACAAGACCCAACAGGCTTTATGTGACATTCTTCTGCAAAACTTTTACGTTTCACGTCTGGCACGCAGTCAGACCTGACAGACATTTGTTTTGTATGAAATTGGGTTTATCTGCTCTCGCTGCTGAGCACGCGGACGTCTCCAGCTCTGACATCGTCTCGCTTGTGTCTCTGGCTGTTTCTTCTCTTTCTTCCATCAGTGACTCTGTGAGAAATGAATTGCGTAGTTTTTTGGTAACTGACAGTAGCATAACAATGGCATTAAAAACCTCGCAATGACCGTCTCTCTCTGGATTTATGTAATGAATGTTGTGCTGAGTTTTATGTCAGAAGTTATTAAGTATTTGCTTAAAATAAGCAGCCTGTCTGTGGACATGTGGCAGTGCAGCACGAGGTGCCATATCAGTGCGACATGTGTTCATCTAGTTTGACTTGTATGTAAATATATGTATCATTTGTTTATTGATTATTAATGCGCGTTCAATGGATTTGTTATAATGCTGTATTGAGGGATGTGGAGTACTCTGGAACTGCTGAGATGGCGTCTTGCGTAAGTAAATTTAGGAAAGAATGAAATACAGCAGCAGAGTGGTGAGACATGGCTGGAGTTGTTATGGATACTCCACTGCTTTTGTCCCCCCTCCCTCTCTCCCTCCCTCTCTTGCACTGTCTGTCTCTCCCTCTCTCTCTCTCTCTCCCTCTCTCGTTTTTCCCTCTCTCTCTCTCTCTCTCTCTCTCTCGTTTCTCCCTCTCTCTCTCTCTCCCTCTCTCGTTTCTCCCTCTCTCTCTCTCTCTCTCTCATTTCTCCCTCTCTCTCTCTCTCCCTCTCTCGTTTCTCCCTCTCTCTCTCTCTCCCTCTCTCGTTTCTCCCTCTCTCTCTCTCTCTCCCTCTCGTTTCTCCCTCTCCCTCTCTCTCCCTCTCTCTCTCCCTCTCCCTCTCTCCCTCTCTCTCTCTCTCTCTCTCTCTCTCTCTCTTTCCCTTTCTGTCGCTCTCTGGTGTGTCAGTGTGTGTCAGGCTGACTCACCACTCCCT
Organism: Brachyhypopomus occidentalis; assembly: GCA_020368025.1. Classification (NCBI taxonomy): domain Eukaryota; kingdom Metazoa; phylum Chordata; class Actinopteri; order Gymnotiformes; family Hypopomidae; genus Brachyhypopomus; species Brachyhypopomus occidentalis. Next base: position 335,201 of record JAGXOD010001378.1, on the reverse strand, counting down.
CTGGTTGTTCTGGGACACTGGTTCCTCAGAGTGTGTGTGTGTGTGTGTGTGGCCAGGGTACCAGGCAGACACACCATCCGCTGCGCTGCAGAAATGATTAGCACATCTATACAACACTCAGCCTGCTTATACCCTCTCTGTCTTTCTCTCTCTGTCTCTCTGTCTCTGTCTCTGTCTCTCTCTCTCTGTCTCTTTCTCTCTCTCCACCCACCACCCCTCCCCCACCCCTCCACCTCCCGTTGGGGGGGATATCCTGTGTCCCTTTATTGGATTGTCAGTTTCACACTGCCTGGCTGCACTGATGGTAATGATAATAAAATTGAAATATCCAGGTCCTTACCGCTGTATTACCACTGTATTACCTGGCTATCAGCACCTAGCCACACTCATGTTTTAGAGGTTTTTCCGAGGAGAGAGATTTGATACAGAGCCAAAGAGGTTGAGAGAGGAAGAGAAGGAGTGAGAGGAGGAGGAGGAGAGAGTGAGGGAGTGAGAGAGGAGGAGTGAGAGGATGGAGTGTGGGGAGGAGCGGATGAGGGAGTGAGGGTGTGAGAGAGTGAGGGAGTGAGAGAGTGAGTGTGAGGGAGAGAGGGAGTGAGGGAATGTGGGAGAGAGGGAGTGAGGTAGTGAGGGAATGTGGGAGTGAGGGAGGTAGTGAGGGAGTGAGGTAGTGGGGGAGTGTGGGAGGGAGTGAGGTAGTAAGGGAGTGTGGGAGTGAGGGAGGGAGTGAGGTAGTGAGGGAGGTAGTGAGGGAGTGAGGGAGTAAAGTAGTGAGGTAGTGAGGCAGTGAGGTAGTGAGGGAGTGTGGGAGTGAGGGAGGGAGTGAGGGAGTGAAGTAGTGAGGTAATGAGGCAGTGAGGTAGTGAGGGAGTGCGGGACAATGTAGAGCAGTCCGGGTGTGAGGGGCTTTGTCATGGTGCCGTTTCTCTCTCTGACTGGGAGAAAAGGGTGTAATGTGATTCGTGGGCCACAGTCTGGCCGTGACTGGTAGAGCGTAACCCATTTTCACAGACAGGACAATGTAAAGCTCTTTACAGAACCACAGTGTGTGTGAGTGTGTGTGAGTATGTGTGTTTGTGCGTGTATACAGGGGTTGCAAATGTACAGATCATGTTATGAAACCGATTCGAATGAGTGTTCTGTACAGCTAATATGTGTTAAAATGCCTGGGTGAGTTTCCTCAAAGTATCTCTGATGCTGTCTGATCTTCTGTGCAGTGTTAGAACTCCACAGTAACAAGAGGGCAAAGGCCCATCTGTACTCAGTACTCAGTACTCAGGACCTGGTCCAGACCATCTGTACTCACTACTCAGTACTCAGGACCTGGTCCAGACCATCTGTACTCAGTACTCAGACGCTGGTCCTGGCCCATCAGTACTCAGTACTCAGACGCTGGACCTGGCCCATCAGTACTCAGTACTCAGACGCTGGTCCTGGCCCATCTCATTGTCGAGCCTTCTAACACCTTCCATCTTGCATTGGTTTTAATGCCAAATCACATTTCTGCAAAACTGGTTCATGAATTATTTGTTATTTGCAAGAAGCCTCTCCTGAATTTTAATAAATACAGAGCAAAAGCTTGGCGTTTTAATTACTGTGTAGTGCAGACTAAGTATTTTGTCTCTAGTGTAATCAATTAATTGTATTCAACCAATGCATTGAATATGGATCGTTACAATCAATTACCAATTTCATGTAATCCTGCTCCCCAATTTAACCTGTAATCGTGAATCACCTACAAGTCACCCCAACTGGGATTTGGAAAAACACACAAACGCATACACACATATATATATATATATATATATATATATACACACACACAACACACACACACACACACACACACACACACACACACACACACATATACACACACACACACACACACACACACACATATACATATACATATACATATATGACTCATTAAGTCCACTCACATTTGGGCTGATCGGAACATCTGATCCTGCAGGGCCCTCAGACTACTGGACGGTAGCAGCAGGGGTCACAGGGTGAAGTGCGGCTAATTTATTCATTCAGTCAGATTTCCTGTGCAGATGGCCGGCTGATATGGTATCAGTGTGAGGATCCCCCTGGGGGGGGTGGGGGTGGGTCTGACGTCTTATCTGATGTGAGCGCAGGGGTCTTATCAGACTCAGACGCCGTGCCGGCGGGAATAAGAGGCTTATATGGGATGTGGGTGGCAGATCTGCTGGGAGGAAAGTTTCCACTTAAAAGTTTGTTTGTCAGGGTTGTGAAGGCATGTGGCTGTGCTCTCACCATGCTCTCCCCCCCCCCCCAGGAGGAGCCCCATCCAGAGGCAGCTAGAGGCACCTGCACGTCGGGACGCGGGACTGCATTGCGAGCGCGGGACCCCATTCCGAGCGTGGAGAAGACTGCAGCAGTCGCCACCATACTGCCCATCCCGTTCCCCCCATCGCTCTTTACTCTGCCCCCGGCGCCACTGGGACCGCCTCTCACCCCGCCCCCACCTCCGGCCACGCCCCTCGCCCCACCCCCGAGCCCCGCCGGTAAGATGGACCTGCACCGCGCCGCGTTCAAGATGGAGAGCTCCTCATACCTGCCCAGCCCCCTGGCGTCTCCGGCGCTGATGGTGCTGGCCTCCACGGCGGAGGCGAGCCGCGACGCCTCCATCCCGTGCCAGCAGCCGCGGCCCTTTGGCGTTCCCACTTCCGTGGAGAAGGACGTGCACCTGCCGTTCGGCAACGGCTCGTACACGTTTGCCTCCGTGTACCATCGGCAGGGGGCGGTGCCTCCCGCCTTCCCCGGCCGCGACTTCCCACCCTCGCTTCTCCACCTGCACCACCAGTTCGCTCCGCCCAACCTAGACTGTTCTCCAATCGGCATGCTCAACCACGGCGGGGTGGGTGCCTTCCGACCATTCGCCTCCCCGCCCGAGGAACGCGACTCCGTCCCCGGAGGCTACCAGTCCGCCTTCACGCCTGCCAAGCGGCTGAAGGGCTGTTTGGAGGCGGAGCCCTCGCCACACCTGCGCTACTCGGATGCCGACGGTAAAGAGTACGAGTACAGCGGCAGTCAGCTGTCCGCCGGCTCACCCAGCACCCTGAAGGTCACCGAGGACGCCAGCAAGAAGATCTTTGGTGTGTCTGGGCTGTTGTCAGACCGTGAGACCTCATCCAGCCCCGAGGACCGCATCGAACGCTGTGAGTCCCTGCTTATTCAGTCCTACACACACACACACACACACACACACACACACACACACACGTGAGCTCACACACTCACGCACACAGACAGAAAAGTGTATGTTTACACAGGAGTCTCTAAACACACACTCACCATGGCCGTAGTTTCTTAGGGCAACACCTAATTACCTGAGAACCTTCCAGTACCTCCAGTCTGGACGCACACGTCTGATCTGCAGGGTGTTCTGCGCTCCTGGCTTTTTATAACATGGAAAAGCCGTAAAGTTTTTGGAAAGTGAAAACAGGTCTTATTTTATTGCATTCTGTTGCTCAGTTTTATAAATACATTCATGTCTGGGTGAAAAGTGAAATTTGTCTGTGAGTGTTTTACTTTTTATGTGTGAGTATCTGTGAGTATCTTCTTTGTATGTTTCAATGTTCTGTGAGTGTTTAAATCTTCTTTGAGTGCTTGAATCTTCTGTGAGTGCGTAAATCTTCTGTAAGGGTTTAAATTTTTCCTGCATGGAAACACAGAAAAACACAAAGGGCATCAAACATTTACGGTGATAATCAGAAACGTTTACAGTGATAAAAATATTTCACAACGTTTCACAAACCTAATTGCACACTGTGCAATTTAATAAACTGTCCATAACGTCACACAGTTTAGCTGCTGAGGTTTCAGGCTGGTGTTGAATCTCTGGGCCCCTTACATGGGTGCAGTGTTGGAAGTGTCTGCTGTCATATGTGATAGTTACTGAGGATGTTTGGATAGGGTGGGCAAGCAGTGTGTGTGTGTGTGTGTGTGTGTGTGTGTGTGTGTGTGAAAGTGTGTGTGTGTGTGTGTGTGGGCCAGCACTCCTCTGGCACGGATCAATTCCACAGATAAAACTCATAAATGAGATGGAGAGTTTCTTGGGTAGGTGTGTGGGTGTGTGTGGGTGTGTGTGGGTGTGTGCGTATGAGAGAGGGACAGATAGAGATGAGAAATGAAATATGGAATGAGGATTGTGTGTGTGTATCTGTGTGTGCGTGTACATGTGTGTGCATGTGTGTAGAGAGATAGAAAGAGAGGGCGAAATAGCAATGAGAAATGAAATATGGAATCAGGCTTGTGTGTATGTGTGCATGTTCGTGTGTGTGTGAGAATGAGAGATGAGAAATAAAATACGAAAAGAGATGTATGTGTGTGTGTGTGTGTGTGTGTGTACACTTCAATTCATAAGGGATCAGTAAAGTAGGGTATTCAGTAGTATCACTGATTATAATTCAGGCTTAGTTCTCTTTAGGAATTGCAGTGAAAACAAAGCTGTAAACACACACACACACACACACGCATGCACACACACACACGCATGCACACACACACACACACACACACACACACACACGCATGCACACACACACACACACACTCCTGTCATCAGCATGGCACAGGCTGTACATCTTTAGCACAAACACTTCAATCACTACGCTCATTTATCCATGCAGCTAGCTAGTCTGACAGCCAATACACACACACACACACACACACATGCACACACACACACATGCGCGCACGCATGTGCGTGCATGCACATACAGACAGGGATCTTGCTTGCTGATGGAGAATGCGTGTGTGTGTGTGTGTGTGTGTGTGTTATCTTGACTGGTAATTGCTGGTACACTGTCTGCTGTTCTTCTCCTGCTTTCTTTATTTGGCTGTTGGGAACATCTCTTGGCTCATGTCATCCACCCCCCCCGATCGCTCTAATCCCACTCTGTCTGTCTGTCTGTCTGTCTCTCTATAATGTGTGAGACAGGACGACAGGCCAGGGAGTGTTGTGGAGAGGGAGAGAGAGAAGGAGGGAGAGAGGGAGGGAGGGATGGAGAGAGGGAAGCATAGAGAAGGAAGCAGAGGGAGAGATGGAAGCACCTTGATCGAACAGATGAGGGACATGGGCAGTGAACTGAGACTGATCGGATAAAGAGGTGTGTGTGTGTGTGTGTGTGTGTGTGTGTTAGTGGGGTTGTGGGGTTCTGAATGACACCCAGTAAAAAATCTGAGAGGAAGGAGTAACGAGACTGAAAGAGAGAGAGACAGAGACTGAGAGAAAGAGAGAGAGAGAGAGAGACAGTAAAGGTTGTGTGGCTGAAACAGTGTCCAAAAGTTTCAGGACATATTCAGATTCAGATTCAGATCTGATGGAGAAGTGATGGAGATGTGATGGAGATGTGATGGAGATGTGATGGATGCTTCTGGATCCCACACACAGGAAGATACGTCAGGGACAGAAGTCCCCCCCCCCCCTCAGTCCAAGTGTCCCCCCCTCTGATTAACCCGTAGACCAACCAGGGTCTAAATGCAGCTGGACCAGTACAGGAGACCTAAACTGGGCCCCACTGACTGGATAGTTACTGGTAGTGACACCATGAGTGGTGTCCTCTCTCATGGTGTGTGAGTGTGTGAGTGTCAGCGTAGAGCAGGAGTGTGAGCTGGTGCCAGGCAGGGCCTCCTGCCATGAGGCGCCGCTGTAGTGAGTGCGGTGCAGGTCGCTGGGATGAGGCAGAACCTCCTTCTCCTCATTAGGGAGCTGAGCACACCAGCGCTGTGTTTACTGAGAGCGCAATGAATTTGGGAACATTTTCAAATTAATTCCCATGTAGTGTGTGTGTGTGTGTCTATCTGGGGGGGTAGAAAGGCTTGGGGGGGGTTCTCCAGGGTTCTCCAGGGTTCTCCAGGGCTGCCTGCAGAGCCCAGCAGCCCTCTGGGGCACCACGAATGTGTCCACATGAGTATCAGGATCTTCCTGATACTCATGTGGACACATTCGTGGTGCCCCAGAGGGCTGCTGGGCTCTGTCTCCAGACTCCACCACCCTCTACACCTGCCAGTCAGACACGTGCCTTTAGACTTTAATTGCTTGTCTCTCTGTCTCACACCCCAGTCTGTCTCTCTCCCGGTCTGTCTCTCTGCCGGTCTCTCTCTCTCTCTGTTCTTTTCTCTCTCTCTGTCCCCGAGATTGATTCTTGTTTTCATGTTTTTCGATTTGGCTGCGTAGATCTGTCAGGGATTGTGTGGTTATTCCGCCGTCTTTTAGCATTCCAGCGCTGCAGGGAGACGCACCCTGGCAGCTCCAACCCCCTCCAGCCCTGCACGTGTCTGTCAGAGGAGCACATCGCACATCGCAACAGTGTGCTTGTGTTTTCTCTGGATGCAAAGAAAAAATGATCGAAAAAAAAACCCTCTGGGGAAGTCATGACAAGGGGAGGAGCTTCAGGAACCCATGGAGGAAGATTCTGATTAATAAGGATCAATGTGAACACCGTCAAACTCCCGTAAAAACATGTGATTTGGGGAACAGCCTGGGTGTGTGTACTATATATATATATATATATTCACACACTCATTCTCTCTCTCTTTCTCCCTGGGTGGCTGAGACAGCAGGTGTTAGTGCACTGGCCCGTGGCTCTGTATATATGTGTGTGTGTGTGTGTGTGTGTGAGCGTGTGCGTGTGTGCGTGTGTGTGTGTGTGTGTGTGTGTGTGTATGTGAATATGTATAAGTGAGTATTGTGTGTGTGTGGTGCGTGTGTATGTGTGTGTGTGTGTGTGTGTGTGTGTGTGTGTATGTGAATATGTATAAGTGAGTATTGTATGTGTGTGGTGTGTGCGTATGTGTGTGTGTGTGTGTGTGTGTGTATGTGAATATGTATAAGTGAGTATTGTGTGTGTGTGGTGCGTGTGTATGCTGTATATGTGTGTGTGTGTGTGTTTGCAGTGTGCAATAGCACTAGACTGCCACCACTACACTAGGTCAAGATGGAGGATTAGCCCCACCTGGCCCACCTGAACAGGACACAGATAGTCGGAGGAGTGTAGATGGGTGTGGGTGAGTGTGGGTGGATGTGGGTGGTTGTGGGTGGGTGGCCAAAGACACCTTTTCTGTCTAGCGAGGCTACTCAAGTGCTTGTTCAGTCTGTTGTCATTTCAAGACTTGACTACTGCAACTCACTCCTGGCTGGTCTTCCTATGCGTACCATCAGGCCCTTGCAACTGATCCAGAACTTCGGCTCGACTTGTCTTCAATGTTCCTAAGTTCAGCCATGTTACTCCTCTGCTGCGCTCTCTTCACTGGCTTCCTGTAGCTGCCCGCATCAGATATAAAACCCTGATGCTGGCCTACAAGGCTAAGAATGGACCAGCACCTCCATACATGGTGGCAATGGTCAAATCCCGATCTGTACCCAGAGCTCTTCGAGCTTCAAGCACAGCTCGGCTTGACCCACCATCTCTCAGGACATGCGGAAAACATGCATCCAGACTTTTTTCAGTTCTGGCACCTCAGTGGTGGAACGAACTTCCACTGAGTGTCCGAATGGCAGAGTCTCTTGCTGTTTTTTAAGCGAAGACTGAAGACACATCTGTTTCAAGAGCACTTAAATTAAATTTTACTACACTAGCATGTATTAAATATTTGTGACTGTAATGACTTTTCTTGCTTTTATCTGTTAAGTAGGGTTTTCTCAGTATATATTTGAGTATATCTAGGCGTCCATACTGACTGTATCTAATAATATCTTTGCTTAAAGTTTCTTCCTGATTTTAGCCTAAACTAACTAGCTAGAGATTTTGTTCTGAGTAAAACAATGAAGCACTTTTTGTAAGTCGCTCTGGATAAGGGCGTCTGCTAAATGCCGTAAATGTAAATGTAATGTAAATGTGTGGATCAATCAGTGTGGGTGGGTGTAGATGGGTGTGGGTATGTGTGGGTGTTCCTGTCAGACGGAGAGCTGGACCCCCCACACCACCCTAACCCCACCCACCAACAGCATACAGTAACACACACTCATGCAATGCTCATGTGCGCGCACACACACACACACACACACACTTGTTCCCATGGCTGCAATATGGGTCCTGTGCTGATGTCAGCAAGCCCATATAAAACTCCAAAACGGGCCATAGCGGTCCAGAACGATCCCAGTTTGCTCCCAGAATGGTCCACTGAGCCCCATAGAAGCACACAAGTCCGTTATGCTGCCGTGTGGGGGTGCAGGGGCAGGTCATGGCAGTGAAGACGGGTCTGCGTGGGCTGGTTTAGGGGAGCGACAGGTCCTGGGTCAGTGACTCTCTATCACTCTCTTTCACTCTCACTCTATCACACTCTCTCTCCCACACTCTCTCTCCCACACTCTCTCTATCACTCTCTCTATCACTCTCTTTCACTCTCTCTCTATCACACTCTCTCTCCCTCACTCTCTCTATCACTCTTTCAATTCAATTCAATTCAATTCAATTGTGCTTTATTGGCATGACAAATATGTACATTTGTATTGCCAAAGCATAGGATACATACAATGGTAAAATGTAATAAAATAACATAGTAAAGTAGAATAATAATCAAGTCAAATAATGACTATATTGTCATTACAATTATGTTACCCACCACCGCTTCCATAATTCACTCTCTCTCTCACTCTCTCCCTCTCTCACTCCCTCACTTTCTCATTCTCTCTCTATCCTTTCTCTCTTGTCTGTTTTCCCCTTTTCACTCCTCCCTCTCTTCATCCTCCTTTAATCTAATCTCCTCTCTGTTTGCGAGAGCAGTCTTCTGTGACACACCCGTTTCCAAAAAGCCACCTTGGTTAAAGGACATATATTGTATATATTTATTACTTCCCTTAAACATGAATAATTTAACAGAGGTGATTACTGGGTGAAATGCGTGGCTGCCTGGTCCTAGACAACACCACCTCCATCTCCACCCACCAACACGCCCTGCTCATGTAGGTGTGGCTCCCAGTCCCGCCGTGGTAGTGCGCCTCCTGCAGCTACGGCTCTCCTCCGCAGTGCCCGTGAGCTGTCGTAGTTTTGGGTGGTGTAGTGGTGGTGTAGTGGTGGGTAGGTGTAGCAGAGGCGAGGCTGGAGCGTGAGTGGTGTGGGAGGTGTAGCCGTTTAACGTGGCTCTCCCTCCCATGCAGGGCCTCCACCGCCAGATTCATTATTTAGCAGCATGTATCATTTATTTACGTTAGTAATCCATCTGTCAGCACACATATTGATCCCACCACGCATTCTAATTGCGCATCCTCTCAGCTGCCTGGTATTAAAACGCAGCGGCTGTCAGCCTGTCTCACACCAAACGTGTCTCACCCCTGTGTGTCTCACCCCTGCGTGTCTCTCCCCTGCTGGAGGCACAGCCGTACATGCCTCTTAGATGTTTGGAAGACTGACGGTGAGATAGACCTTGTAGAAACCTGCGAACTGTCTGTCTGTCTGTCTCTCTCTGGGTGCTTCTCTGTTTCTCTGTCTCTCTCTCTCTCTCTCTATCTATCTCTCCCTCTGTCACTCACAGGTGTGACGGCATCCTCCCTTATGCTGTGACAGGTGTGGAGAAATTGCTCTATTTTGAGTGACTGGTTGGGAGTGAAAGAGAGATGTGGACAGGACAAAGAGGAGTAGTGAAAGTGTGTGTGTGTGTGGGGTCTGTGTGCCCTGAGGGGTTATTTATGTGTCTGCGTGCCTCTTTCTTCTATACTTGTGCTTCCTCGTTTCACTGCCTCTTCCTCTTTACTCTGTTCTAACTTTCTCCTGAGCAGGAATTTCTCTCTCTCTATTTTCACTCACAATATTTCATCCCTCTCTCTTTCCCTCCCTCCCTCTCTCCCTCTGTGGAGGTGTGTACAGTGCATGGGTCCATGGTTGTGGGGGCGGGGTTTGTTGTGACAAGCAGGAGACTGACTGATAAGAGTGTTGTCGTGGCTGGTTGTCATGGCTGGTTGCCGTGGCGGTGCACAGTGATTGACAGATGGGAGACTCAGGGCGGTTGTAAGGTGGTTGGCCAGGGCACAGGGCTTTACGTAAAGAGAACTGGTTAGTTTGGGCAGCTTGGGAGGAAAGTGTTTAAAAAGGCACTTAAGAAATGCCCCCCACCCCACCTGATGGCTTATGGGAGCACTGATATTTTTGCTATCTTCAAACAAGGCTTTTGACAGAATTGAGGAAATAGGTAATTTATGTGTGTGTGTGTAAGTGTGTTTGAGTGTGTGTGACTGTACAAGTGTCCATGTGCGGTACATGAATATTTCTTAATGATTTGCTGCTGGTCTTATACATGAATATTCCCAGGGCTACTCTACATGAACGCGTGATATGTGTGTGTGTGGAAGTGTGTGTGTGCGTGTGTGTGTATGGCTGGTCTGTACGTGCGTGTGTGTGTGTGTGTGTGTGTGTGTATGGCCGGTCTGTACGTGCATGTGTGTGTGTGTGTGTGTGTGTATGGCCGGTCTGTATGTGCATGTGTGTGTGTGTGTGTTGTGTGTATGGGCTGGTCTGTACATGTGAGTGTGTGTGTGTGTATGGTTAGCCTGTATGGACTCTAATCAGAGCAGATGCATGAGTCCCCATCAAGACTCAGCACGCAAATGTGGCAATCAGTACACACTCACCCAGTTAATGACATCAATCAATGGCCTTTTAAAACTGCAATTTGATAATTACAATCATCAATGTCTCCTGCCGTATACATTACAGGCTCGTCTGCCTACCCCTCTGCTCCCGCCGTTATTTCCTGAGAATGGATCTCTAGCCCTATTATCCTGTCAGCCGAGAATGTTGGGATCGAGCGTAGCACATGTAGGCTATCATCTTACCAGCACGCCAGCCATCACCAATACTTCACATCTTTATACTGCACCATTTTATGTGTAAATGGAATTTATAGTGGAAAAATGTGATACATTTTTCAGTGCTGTTTTACTGGTTTTTTTCTGCGAGATTATTTTATGCATTACCCGGGTTAAAAATGACTCTTGGAACTGTAAAGGTGAATTTTGGAATACGGTCACAAAGAAGATTCTTCCTTTACCAGTTTCAGACCACATGTCCTAATGGGCTAGTGATCCACTACTGGCTGTTCATCTGTGCTACGCTCACATTGTGTTTGCCATCTCCGCACGATGATGATGATGATGATGATGATGTGTGTGGCTGCTCCCTCCTCAGGCAGCATTGCTGAATAGGATGTGATAGATCCCAAATGATCTCCTTCCCTGGGAGCTCTGACCATCTGACACTCTGACTGTGTGATAGTCTTTTGTCTGTCTGTCTCTCTCTCCCTCTCTCTCTCTCTCTCTCCCTCTCTCTCTCTCTCTCTCTCTCTCTCTCTCTCCCCCCCCTCTCTCCCTCTCCTTCTCTCCCTCTCTCTCTCTCCACCCCCTCAGGCTGACTGATCCACGTGCAAAGTTTATTTTGCCTGCACATCAAAGGTGCCTGCTGCATGTCTTTGCAGGGGGTGTTAAATCTTCTTACCCAGAGACCCCCTGCCTGCTTTGCCCCTATCAGCTCTTAAGTGCCCCTTCAATCGGCCATTTTGTGCCACGAGGCCCTGTGGCCTGCTGACGATCGGAGACAATCTCAGAGCTGCCAAGGTGAAAATTGCCGTCATGGAAAATGACGGCTAAGAGTGGCTAATGGAGGGTGGAGAGGGGGTAATCTGGGCGTCTTCCTCACCAAACACACCTCCCCATCTACGTGGTCTTCTCTGTCATGAGCTCTCTGCTTGAATATGTGTGTGGATGTGTGTGCGTGTGAGCTAAGCCCCCTTTTACACCTGCTGCTGTGTAATCCCAACGCTGCTCTCTGTCTCCTCAGCTCCACAGGGGCTGAAGCAGCAGCTCCTCACACACCAGCACGCACACTTCTCTGTGGGGTGTGTGTGTGTGTGTGTTGAGAGGGGGTGATACAGAGCAAAGGAGAGCAAATCTGTCACTTCTCCCACAGAAGCCCCCCTGACCCCCATTCAGACATATATTGATTTTCCAAAGCTCTGTCTAACAGGGACTGTTGGGGAGGGCGTTAGTAATGGTGGATGCTTGAGCTGCCCAGTATGATACTAACACCAGTGAGTTCAGCACACACATGTCCAGGGACACGTCCCCCCGCACACGTCCCCCCACACATGCACAGAGACACGTCCCCCCGCACATCAAACACAAATCATCAAAAGCACCAGCTTGGACTGCAGCTCTTTAAAGACGGGTGAGGGTCGGCACGGTTACAGACGGGAGAGGGTCGGCACGGTTACAGACGGGGAGAGGGTCGGCACGGTTACAGACGGAGACACCCTCCAAATGGGGGGTGGTTGCAGGACACCCTACAGTGGTGTCTAAGCTCTGGAGCAGAGAGGAAGGCGCTGGAGATCAGAGCAGTGAGAGAGCAGCTTGTTTTGGAGCTGAGGCTGTTGGCTCTGTCAGGCCTCAGTAGTCCGACACCCTGTGGCTCAGAGCTGAACGTCTCAGTCCGCACGCCAGCGCGTTTGTGCTTCACGCAACAACATGCAGGGGGAAGATGGGAGGTGGTTGTTACCATGCCGGTGAGCGTTTGCCCCTGCTCCCTCCCCCACACCTGCCTTACAGCCCCACAGTGACTGTGTCAGCAAACACCCCATGGAGATGACAGCAGTGTGTGTTATGGGACAACTGCCCCGGCACCACTGTGAAGCCTGCAGAGAGCAGGGAAGGTGTTTAAAGTGGAGCGTTTAAAGGTGTTTAAAGGTGTTTAAAGTGGAGCGTTTAAAGGTGTTTAAAGGTGTTTAAAGTAGATGCCCTTTAAAGCCCACGACCTTGCACAAGTATCACCGGAGCAATTAGAGGCATTGGCTAAGGGTCAGGTGTCCAGAGAGAGATGAGAGACAGCCCACACTGTATCTGCGGCAACAGGCAGAGTGGGAGGGGCATGACTGTGCCACGGAGGCGGGACATGCGGCTAAAGGTGTGTTGTGGGAGGAGCGTCTGCAGCAGCCTGCAGTTTGCCACCTGGCATAAAGGCAGGGTCAGGGTCACGGGGCGGAGCTTTAGGGCGGGGCTTTGGGGAGGGGCAGAGTTCAGGTGACGTTGACCTTCCTCAGGCTGCTGGTATAAAATCTGCTGTGTGAGGAGATTAAAGAATCCACCCAAACCAAAAGCGCTGGGGTGTTATACATCCGTCTGTAGTGACTCGTGTTCATGATCTTTGCTGTGTGACACGAGAGGTCAAAGTTTAAACTGATATGACACAAAGGCTTAATGCTAATGCACGAGCAGTTTAAGCCATTTCACATAATCAATATCATATGCAACACTACATATGTACATCTCCTGTGGTGAACATGTAGCAGGTGTGTGTGTGTGTGTGTGTGTGTGTGTGTGTGTGGCCAACCTCAGGGGCTCTGCGTGGACGCCTCTGGCGTGCTGTAGCACGTGTGTTAGTAATATTCTGCAGCAGGGCATGCTGGACCTGTCAGTGGCGCTGCACCCAACATGCTACACGGGTCCCTGGCCACCACAGCTCATGCTAATGCTAATGCTGGCATTTCACAGCAGTGTTGACAAATTAACCCCAGCCGCTCTGCAAGGGTTGAATATTCATCACGACTGAGTTAAGTAGCTGCGTGACCGCAGTGTCCCGCAGTGTCCCGCAGTGTCCCGCAGTGTCCCAGCGGAGCTGCGACTGGAGCTGTGAGCTGTGTACTACATCACTCTGCGTGACCCGCGCTGAGCGGAGTGGCTGGGTTAAGCGCGCTGTCTGTTCTGGACTGGACTAATGGCACAGTGGCCTTTACGCTGCCTGCACGTCCCTCACTGTCTGCTGGAGGCTTCCTGGGAGGCACCTGTAGCAGCCCCACAGGAATACAAGCATATATGTGCACACACACACACAAACACACACACACACTTGCCCTTGTGGTGTTGGTGAAGGGTTTCTTAAAATGAAATCGCCATTTCTGACTTGCCTGACTTATGGTGTGTGTGTGTTTTTAACATCCCCCCCCCCCCCCTGCTGATTTTAGAGTGTGCCCACCCCCTTCTCCCCCCGAGCCACCTTTTCTCTCTCTTTCTTATTCAGACTGTCCGTCAGCGGCCTCATGAATTATTCATGTCCCTGATGCCTTGTCACCTTCTTATTCGCCACCTTGTCTCTCTGCTCTCACATCCATCCATAGGACAGCAGAACACCACAGGAGTCCATGGGCCTCAGACCACACACACTACCCCCCCCCCCCTCTCTCTCCCTCCCTCTGCCCCTCTCTCCCCCCCTCTCTCTCTGTTTCCGTTTCTCTCCCCCTCTACACCCCAGTATAGCCCCTGTCCTAGTCAATGGTCATTCAATCAGAAATAGCTTCCTTGCTGTACAACATTTTGTAGATCATGTTGGTAGCTTGGTAAGAAATAGCTTGTCCTTTTAAACTGTCTTCTTCGCTCCGTACTATCTCTGAAAGGCGACGTCCCCCCACTGGAAGGCCTGACTGAACCAGGCCAGTGAGGCGTCCCCACCTGTGGCCTTGCTGATTGGACGGCTGTAGCTTTCACTGAAATATTGTGTTTATTTATTCAGTTGTCAGTTCTGCAGCATTTCTATGATAAAACTTGTGGAGCCTTGTGGATGTGGAGCCTCGGGAGCGTCTCAGGCGAGTGTCTCGGGCGAGCGTCTCAGGCGAGCGTCTCGGGGGAACGTCTCGGGCGAACGTCTCGGGCGAGCGTCTCAGGCGAGCGTCTCGGGCGAGTGTCTTGGGCGAGTGTCTCGGGCGAGCGTCTCAGGCGAGCGTCTCGGGTGAGCGTCTCAGGCGAACGTCTCGGGCGAGCGTCTCAGGCGAGCGTCTCAGGCGAGCGTCTCAGGCGAGCGTCTCGGGCGAGCATCTCGAGATGCTTGTCCTGTTGAGATGCTCCCCACGCTGCCGGATTCATGGCTTCCCTAATGACACGGAATGCTGCTCACTTCTGGGGTCTTCCTCTGTGGTCTCCAGAAATGAACGACTGTCGAAAGAACATCAGACTCAGAGCTGGAGAACTGAAATAATGTGGCCATTCTCACCTGTTCATCACAGAGCAGGAGTGCAGTATAAATAAAGTCAAGTGGGGGAAACATTACTGACAAATTGGTTTTCCTTCACAGCGCATACTTAACGTTCAGGGAGCTGCTGATATGGAAGCCCGATTATTATCAGAAAGCTGTGTGCTTGCTCATGCGTGTGTGTGTGTGTGTGTGTGTGTGTGTGTGTGTGTGTGTGTGTGTGTGTGCGCAAATGTGAGAGTGTGTGTGTGTCCATGTGTATGTGCATGTGTGTGTGTGTGTGTGTGTACACATTGGGATTCTGCAGTGACATGAGTAGCAACCCTGTGGAGACTTCCAGTCCTCATACAGTAAACAAACACTCCCTCTCTCTCTCAGTCTTTCTCTCTCTCTCCTTCTCTGTCTCTTGCTCCCTGTCTGGACAGAGCTGTCTGCAGCACTTGATAGGTCTGTCAGCAGGGGCGATTAATACGTATTAAAAACTGTCCCCTCCACTTTGGTCGTCTGTTGTGCGTGTAGCTCCACATGTGTGCCGTGGGCAGACTCCACAATCAGCAGCGTCTCCTCACACCAATAAGGAGCCGATCAATCAGCCCCGTGATGAATTAGAGGCATCAGAGCCAGGCGGGACACGAAATCGAGCTGGCAGGATGTAGCAGTGTAGGGCTGGGCTACGCACACACACACACACACACACACACACACACACACACACACACACACACACACACACACACACACACACAGATACATGCACATACACACACAGACACACACACATATACACAAACACAGATACACACACACACGCACATACACACACAGACACACACACAGATACACACACATATACACTCACAGATACACACACAGATACACACATACATATGCAGACACACACACATAAAGATACACACAAACACAGATACACACACACGCACATACACACACAGACACACACACATATACACTCACAGATACACACACACACACATATACGCAGACACACACATAAAGATACACACACACCAACAAAACTCTCAGTGTGGATGGAAAAATGTTATATTTTGACAAACAAATGGAAATACGTAAAACATTATTCACAGATTATTCACAGAATATTCACAGATTATTCACAGATTATTCTGATTTTAACAGAACATTTATTCTGTTTATTCAGTTTTTTTGTTTTTTCCGGTCTTGTTACCATAAGTACAAATTTGGTCATACGTACACTGACAAGATCGTGTAAGGACATCATGGATGTAGTTATCTCTTTCACCCCTGGTGACCACGGAGTGGTGTGTGATGTCATTACTACGACCACACCCACTCATCATCCCCACAGAACAACTGCAGGGAGATGGAGGGTTACGATGACCTCCACCCACACGGCCAGATGTCACTTCTAGATGCAATGGCTGCTGGGTGTATTCAACATAGCAGTGGACTGTTTCCAGGGCTGGATAAAGTGATAAAGCACTCAGAGAGTTTTTCCTTGGTCTATGGAAAGAGAAAACAGCCAATGTGATGTTGATGTAACTCTGGGCCAAACTCAGTGGGGTCAGGCCAACAGTGAGAGTGATGTACAGCCAAATGTGTACAGATTACTGAATATATTGAATATACTGGTTTGGTCTGTGTATTTGGTATAGATTGTACTGAATATATTGAATATACTGGTTTGGTCTGTGTATTTGGTATAGATTGTACTGAATATATTGAATATACTGGTTTGGTCTCTGTATTTGGTATAGATTGTACTGAATATATTGAATATACTGGTTTGGTCTGTGTATTTGGTATAGATTGTACTGAATATATTGAATATACTGGTTTGGTCTCTGTATTTGGTATAGATTGTACTGAATATATTGAATATACTGGTTTGGTCTCTGTATTTGGTATAGATTGTACTGAATATATTGAATATACCGGTTTGGTCTCTGTATTTGGTATAGATTGTACTGAATATATTGAATATACCGGTTTGGTCTGTGTATTTGGTATAGATTGTACTGAATATATTGAATATACTGGTTTGGTCTGTGTATTTGGTATAGATTGTACTGAATATATTGAATATACTGGTTTGGTCTGTGTATTTGGTATAGATTGTACTGAACTACAGTTTATTGCACACACATCAGAATCCAGTAAGACCCTGAGCTACACCGGATTCTGGGGCCTTTCTTTATCATATATTTATCATACACTGTTTTACACTCTACTGTAAATATTGTTGTTCTGGGTTTCTGATACAGTAAAAATACAGTTTACTGTAAATGTAACACACTCGGTCCTGATATGTGCAGTGAGATAAGTCAACAGATCGTTTTGGTGGTTGAAGTGATTTTGCACCAAAGGCTAACTGATGAGTTGAGGTGTGTGTTTCAACAGCACAACTGTGTTGAAGAGTTTTGAAGGAGTGGACATACTGACACCCTTGAGACCGTTTTGTACCAAGCGTAAAAAAAACACTGTAAAATACTGCACGTGCAGTTTTTGACCTTTACTGTTATTTTTACTGCTCTTGGTTTTCTTATGAGTAATATTTTGTCAGTAT
The DNA here is from genome assembly GCA_020368025.1 of Brachyhypopomus occidentalis. NCBI lineage: Eukaryota > Metazoa > Chordata > Actinopteri > Gymnotiformes > Hypopomidae > Brachyhypopomus > Brachyhypopomus occidentalis. The sequence continues at coordinate 317,654 of JAGXOD010001378.1, read as the reverse complement.
TTATCAACATTGGTACAGTATCATGATGTTAAAATCACAGAACATATTGTGATATAATTTTTAGGTTTTACAGCCCAGGGTCGGATAAGGCGCGTTATCCACCATAAAGACAGTGGTGTGCTATTCTCATTCCTAGTCACATTTTACATAAAGCGATCACGGGGGACTAGAGAGATTTCAGCGCACTGATGAATACGCTTTTATAGGACGGTAGATCAGTGCGCAGAATAGAGCAGAATATAGAATACTGTAGATTACAAAGGAATACTGACATTACTTGTCTCAGAAGACCAGGCCTCTCTCTCCTCTATGATAAATTCATCCTAACTGTGACAGCTTGGATACATGGCCGACCGCATTGTTTTGCTGTGAGTCAAGCGACATCTTTAAGACTTGTTTTATTTAAGGCTGCGTGTAATTACCCGTGTTTTTTGCATATGTACGGGGAGAGATATGATGATACGTGTGCCAAGGGGGAGCTGGTAAAAGAGGAGGAAGCAGAGCCCGCGGAGGGAGTGAGATATGTTTCCGCCAGTAAAAGAGGCGCGTGGTGTTGCTCCAAAACGTCCCCTTATTCCGTCTCATTACAGCCCGGTCCAGATAAGACAGCACGAGGCAGGAAGAAGATGTACGACTGCCGCGCTGAAAGCCTCCACGAGGGGACGGCTGATATCTCTCCCACCGTGCGGGGGAGGTGTGTGTGTGTGTGTGTGAGAGAGAGAGAGAGAGAGAGAGAGAGAGAGAGAGAGAGAGAGAGCTGGCTGCAGACAGGGGCAGGAGAAATGACTTCTTGTCTTTTCTAGGGCGACCCCGCGGTGTGAGACAGCGATAACGGATAGCGATAGCGAAGCCCCTCTGTGCTAATTAGAGGAGCTTTTAACGAGGACGAAAAGATGTGTAGCGCGGGGAAAACTGACAGGGCCCGTTAATCCGACCTATTGTCAGCGCTATAGGAAAGCCGTGTTGGACAATCACCCAGGGAGAGGGCAATAAATCCGCTCGTGGGCCCTGGCTGGCTCCCTGTGCTGGCTGATAGGTTATGAGCTACTGCGTTTCTCATCGCTGCAGAATCACGCGCGATAGTTTCTGCACCACACGAATCAGCTGCAATTACACGCGCACGCACACACAAAAAGACCACAAGCCACACGCACGGGCGCGCGCACTCTCACAATAGGCGTAAATGGTCGTTAGCTGTAATTACCCAGAGTTCTAAATTACTACCTGTAGTTAGCGTTTGGGTATTGAGGAGGAGGAAGATCTGTAGACAAGACTCTGTCCCTTTTGTAACTTCATTAGGCTGTGCACTGTGTTGGCTACACTTGCTACCACAGTACATTTGGTTACCTCCTCCAACAGCACCTGGCCTGATGATTGACCATCTGATCCAGTGTAGCTGGTCTGATTCAGACCCGTGGCCACCGTTAAAACCCTGTGTGTGCTGGTCCTTTAGGAGTAACACACGTGTCTGGAGATGATGTTAAACATTGGGAAACCGTTGTTAGTCTAAGGCCTGGCATATTCTGACAGAGCCAACCCAGTGAGAAATCCAGTGCAGCTCACACACACACAGACACACAGCTATCTGTCACTCTTACGCTAATGCCTCCTGTAGACCAATGATAGGGCGACACATGCGTGCCTTCCTAAACACCATCATTTCCCTAAGTACCCCTTCCACCCTCCCCTAAACAGTAACTACTCAGCCGTAAGAACAGCCATGACAGGCTCTTATGCCTCCTGGACCCCTTCATCTCTCTCCTCTGTCCTAGCGGACCCTGTGTCATAGGGCACGGGCAACCCAGTTTCCCCCGGTCACCCCGTCCCCCCCTCCAACCCCCTGTACGGCTCCACGCATCTGTGGAAACAAATCGCACGACGTGATTGGCTGTAGCATGGCTGGTGCGCGCGGGACGTCTTCCTTCTGGCGGAGCACTACATCATCGTGCGGTAGAGGGGCATGGGCGAAGCGCTGACCCACAGCGTAGACAAATCACTCGCCAGCCCTGCGCCCTGCTGGGGTGCGTGTCCGACGCCTGGTAATTTGCTGGAATTAAAGCTTAATCAAGCATAGAGCTAGAAAACTCCTGAATGATTTAACATGGAGGCAGAGAGAAGGAAGCCAGAGAGAGACAGAGAAGAAAGAGACACAGAGAGAGACAGAGTATAGACAGACAGGGAGAGAGACACAAGAGAGAGAGAGAGACACGAGAGAGACAGAGAGAGACACTAAAGCGCAGAAGTCACTCTTGCTCTGTAGGTATTTCTTCACCCTTTTCAGCCTCTAGGGTCTCAGGCACTTGTGGAACTAGTACTTAAGGTCAGAGTTCACACTGAACAGAGCAATGGTGATAACTCAGGCTTATTCCCAGAACCTGGGCTGAGGAACACACAGATTAATGTGTTAATGGGAATTTCTTAGCAGTAAAGTGGCATCTATAAACACACTGAAGGCCCTGAGAGTCGAGAGGAACCTCAGCAACACTGAACACTGCATTTGTTTGTTGCTGGGAATAATTACTTGTGTTTACAGACTGTTTCCAGGAGAGACTGCGTTACCCGTATAGCTTTTAATATCTTGTTTCAATTTTCTCCACTTTGATTTATTCCTCATCTCTGCAAGTGTTTCATTAACACAAAACCCATTAGTCATTGTAATGAAACACATATTTGTGCTGTTTTTACAAATGGGATTTTTAATCGGGCACTGATAGGACAGATCGAGCAAACATTATTTGTCTTTGAGCTTCTCCACACCAGCATCTGACAGAGTTAGGCTCAGAGATAACCCACGTCATAATTATGATAGCATTCTCCTGCGCTCAGACTAACCCCTGAGCTCAGACTAACCCGTGTTCAGACTAACCCCTGTGTTCAGACTAACCCCATATGTTCAGACTAACCCCTGAGCTCAGGCCTGCCTCAGTGTCAACCTTTCATCACGGTAAAGATCATCATCAGACATTATCTAGAAGTCTGAGTGCGTTTTGGCAGTTTGAGCAACATGTCAGGTCCTTACATTGTCTTCCTAGACCCCCCAGTCTCCCTCTCTTTCCCTCTCCGTCTCCCTCTCTTTCTCTCTCCTCCCTCCCTCTCCCTCTCTCTCCTCTACTCTCCCTCATGTGCATGGCCCTCTCCTCAGACCAGTTAGCGAGGCTGGTCTGTAGCTCCGGGTGGGAGCGTGAGAGCAGGCGTGTGGACGAACCGCGCCGCACCGCGCCTATTGTGCAGCCCGCAGACGCACATTTTATTAAGTACCCTTTAGAGAGAGAGAGCAAGAACAAGGGGGAAAAGTCACCACACCGCATGCTAATTAGGGCCTCCGGAGGAGCCGGCGAAGAGAGGCAAGTTTGTTCAAGGAGAAAAGAAGGAGGAGGTGAGGGGGAGGGGAGGGGTGGGAAGGGGGGGGGGGGGGGGGAAGGGGGGGGGGGTGGGGGGCTTATTCACTCTGACTTTTAGAGGAGGGGAGGAGTTTTGCCTGCAAACAAAAAACAGATTTGCTCAGGCAGGCAGAGGAGAGAGAGAGAGAAAGAGCAAGAGAGAGAGGGAGAGAGACAGAGAGGGAGAAAGTGAGAGGGAGAGAGAGACAGGAAGAGAGAGAGAGAGAGAGGAAGAGAGAGAGAGGGAGAAAGTGAGAGTTGTGCCTGTTTCACTGGCCTCTACATTGTCACCCAGCACACACACTTGTGTCTCTCACCTCACGTGTGAACAGCTCACGTGTGCTCAGGCTGCGTGTGCTCAGGCTGCGTGTGACAGCGCTGCTCATGTTCTCCTTCACGGTGACCTCGTTGACACGCCTGCTTCAACGAACCGTCATCAGGCCGGCGGAGCTGTTCCTACTGAACTGTTTCTCTCAAGGGGCTGTGTGTGTGTGTGTGTGTGTGTGTGCGTGTGTGTGTGTGTGTGTGTGTTCAGTGGCACCTCCCATCCTGCTGTGAAATCAGAGCTTGGCCAACAAGCCACAACTCTCCAGCACTGTGTGTGTGTGTGTGTCTGCTGGGGGGTCGTGAGGACGGAAGTCCCCCCCTCCTGCCTGTCCTCTTTCACACTTTCTCCTTCCAGGCCTGGCTGGGGGGCAGTAGCACACAGCAGCCCGTGGAGAGCAGTGGTGTGGTGCAGTGTGATCGTAGTTACGGCTAGTTTGTAGTGCTTTACTTATCAGGCCACATGGTGCTTTAATCTGGTAATGGCTACCGTAGAGAGTGCTTTTAAAACCTCCTCACTCCCATCTATTAGAAGCTGTTTTGTTTACCTCTCTCTCCATCCCCCTCTCCCTCTCTCTCCATCCCCCTCTCCCTCTCTCCATCCCCTTCACCTTGTGGCCAGCTGTTTGTAATGAAGTTTACTGTTTATTGCAGCAGTTCTTCAGGGTGGGGCGTGTATAAAGTCACCAGTGTTTGTATCAGTCAGCATCTCACTCCCACCTCCCTGCGCTGCCGTTCCCCTGACTTTACAGCTCAGTGCTCGTAACCAGTATGGGGGATGTTTGTGTGTGTACGTGTCTGCCGTCAGAATGCAAGCACCAGGCGTTCCCGTGGTGACGGTGTGGAGGGGGATACTGAGTGTGCACTGCTGCCGTTTCGGGTTGGTGGAGGATTCTGGGGGCAGGAGAGCAGGGGCAGCACCACGACCCCCCACAGGCAGGACAGGCCTGGCGCGCCCTCCTCTTCACACCCTCACACCACATTGTTCTGCCTGGGAAACACCGAGCAGGCCACACACCCCCATTCCTCTGTCTGCTCACTTCATAATGCAGCTCGCCGCAAAGAGACGCCGCGTGGAGACGCCGCGTGCGGCTGGTCTACAGTCTACAGTGTGCGGCTGGCCTCCAGTCTACAGTGTGTGGCTGGTCTACAGTTTGCGGCTGGCCTCCAGTCTACAGCGTGCGGCTGGCCTCCAGTCTACAGTGTGTGGCTGGTCTACAGTGTGCGGCTGGCCTCCAGTCTACAGCGTGTGGCTGGTCTACAGTGTGCGGCTGGCCTCCAGTCTACACCGTGTGGCTGGTCTACAGTGTGCAGCTGGTCTCCAGTCTACAGTGTGCGGCTGGTCTACAGTCTACAGCGTGCGGCTGGTCTAGAGTGTGTGGCTGGTCTACAGTCTACAGCGTGTGGCTGGTCTACAGTCTACAGCATGTGGCTGGTCTACAGTCCACAGCATGCGACTGGTCTAGAATGTGCGGCTGGTCTACAGCGTGCGGCTGGTCTAGAGTGTGCGGCCCTGTACGGGACGGGCATGTGACGTGTTAGCGCCTGTCGGGGACCCTCCCACTGCCTGAGACGGCTGCACTCTGCATGAACTGAACACACACGTTGGGCTGAGCGCCATGCGCCTTACAGGATGGAGTGGGTGTTGGGAGATGCTTCCACTGCAGCCGGACGGCGTGCGGTGGAGCTGTGGTGGGCGGACACGGCACGCTGCATTTACTCCACCGCCCGGGGAGCAGCTACATCACCACACTGCTGCCCAGGCCGGAGCACCCACCGCCCGCACCACAGGGACGTGGTGCAGTCCAGCTGCAGGGTGGAGACACTTCTGTATGACTGATAGATTATATGAGCATATGGGCCTAAGACAGATCTAAGCAGGAAACAGTTAAAATAAGGCATGTCGCTTGGATATCCATTGTAAAGGTGCGGTTTAAAAAAGATTAAACTGACAACAGAATACAGATGACACTCTGCAAATCTGAAGGATTAACGTCGGTGAGCCCAGAAGGGTCTGCTGAACTATTTGTGAAGGTATATGGCCATAAAGGTACTGGCAGCGTGTCTGAAATAGATATGCAGCGGGTTCACATAAACGTTCGTTCTACTTTCACGTGCGATAAGTTTGTCCTACAGTACCTGTCTGCGACCACGTTAACGTCTAATAGGAAAATGGGGTTCTTGAATTTAGCCTTTCACAATAAAATACTGTCCGAAGTGTCTGTCTGCAATTAGGAACCTTACACCCCACTTCAGGTCGTTAACCTTAGGCAATACCTGTTGAATTCAACCATAAAACTGTATTTTTAATGGGTACAAATCAAAGACGTACCGCGAGCTAATTTAATTAAACTTCCGCGATCGTGTCCTGCATCCGTCCAAAATTTAAGGAAATAAATGGCGTTCTAAGGTTGATTAAATATGGTATATTTTACATTTTTTATTGTATGGTTAGAAACGTGATGTATTGTCTCCTTTTAGATATTTGTCAGTATATTATTATATATTATGTCAATATTAATTTTGTGATTTAGAGAGTCCGTCGCTTAGATTTTAACCGTGAAGTTATATGCTTTACCTGAGTAATTTTAGACTATGTTATTATATATATCACGAATAATAATAACAACAGCAATAATAATAATAATAATAATAACAATAATAATAATAATAATAGCTACTAATTACACTGTTTAATACACTGTGCAGTTATTAATCATGTAATCTGTTGAGCGACCACAGTTATCGCTGATTGTATACGTTTAATCATTATATGATTTTTTTATTCTGCTTGTGATCTAAACATGAAACAGAAGCTGCCTTATTAACACCCATTTGAATTATACTTAATGCAAATTAACCAATGTAGAAATGAACCGTACCCGTGGTAGAGGATTACTAATGCATAATTATCTCATGCTAATTGGTGTTTATGAATAAAGAAAGCCCTTTAATTAATTGACAAGGATCGTATGTAAATGAAATGGTGCACTCGGGTCTGGAGTGTGAGCATTCTGGCGCGGTACTTGAGTCGCAGGAGGAGACGCAGTGTGAAGACGAAGTAAAACACTCAGAATTCGACTCTATATCTGATGCCTTATAATGGTGTGAGGTTTATGTTTTTAACAGGATAACATCATGACGAGCGCGTGCTCATTGGTTGTTAATTAAGCGCGCAGTCGTTTTTTTTTTATTTGAACATGATATTTTAAAGTACAAACTCGACAACGACAACTTTAATAACAACAAAAAATAAGCTAATAATAATAGCAACAACAATGATAATTATTATTATTATTATTAGTAGTAAAAATTCCTATATTTTCGCGCAACATTGGGGTACTGATTTAAACGCCAACACAATAAGTTTTTCTTCAGTATCGAATGCAGTTCACGACGTGCAATTGTAAATACGTTTATTCAAATTCTCTGGGAGGTTAATTCCCAATTTCTGAGTGTTTTTGTTTTTGTAACGGACTCCGTCGTGCCAGCTCTCCCGTGTCATTTGTCCCGTGCAGGGAACAACTAAAAGCCTTTTTCACATTTATTTGTTTATGGTCTTTTTAAGTTACTGATTGGTTTCTATCCATTCAGCGCGATCCCGCTGGTGAAGAGAAAAAACTCCCCTTAAAAACCTCATCCATTTCAAATCCCAGATGGTCTATTGAGGCGCTTGTCTCGGTGGGGGTAGAGCGTATGACTCTTTTCTCCGTGTCCCGCTTTTTGCTCTTCGTTGTTTCTTTGTGTCTAACTTTCTTTTTCCAGAGTCTTTTGTAGAAGTGCCCCTCTCTCCACCTCCCCTGAGCTGCTCTGATACCGCCGCGTTTCCTTGGTCGCGTTCCTAACGGCGGAAAGATTAATACGGCGCACAGGCATCGCGCATATCGGTGACCGCGAGGAATCCGTGGCACACACTGCTCGCGCGCGGAGCCGCTCGGTTTGGCTGATGGATTTTAGCCTTAAAGACACTAACAGAAAATTTGAGAAAGTCTTTAAAGAGCAAACAAAAATATATTCTTTAAAGCTTTTCCTCTTTTATCTCAAAACAATACAGAGATAATTACGTCAAACTTTCTTTTATTATTTTAAACTGCTTGATGTGTTCGGGAGTCTAATTTGAATATTTCAAATCCTTGACTTACACAAATAATATACAACTGTGCTTTAATCCCTGAAGTGTTAGGACAATGGAAATTATTCAGATGACTGGAATAGTTCTGCTGAGTTGGAAAGTGGAGGTCACTGCTAGGTCACCTTAACCGTCCTGACACTGCTGTAAAGAAGAGCTGGACACTAACTACGCTATACCAGCATGCACTCTCTCTCTCTCTCTACCTCCCTCTCTCTCTCTCTCTCTCTCTCTCTCTCCCCTCCTCTCTCTCTCACTCTCCCTCCCTCTCTCCCTCCCTCTCTCCCTCCCTCTATACCAGCATGCACTCTCTCTCCCTCTCTCTCTTCCTCCCTCTCTCTCTCTCTCCTCTCTCCTCCCTCTCTCTCTCCCTCTATACCAGCATGCACTCTCTCTCTCTCTCTCCCTCTCTCTCTTTCCCTCTCTCTCTCTCTCTCTCTCTCTCTCTCTCTCTCACTCTCTCTCTACCTCTCTCTCTCCATCTTTCTCTCTCTCTCCCTCTCTCTCTGTCTCTCTCTCTCCCTCTCTTCTGCACAGGCGCTTGGGTTGTAATAAACATCCTGTCTGTCTTTCTCTGTGGCAGCTCCTGCCTCACTTAAGCAGTGCTGTTCTTCTCCCCTGCTTGATGTCCTTTTCAGCGTGGGGCATTGTTGGAGACTAGAGCCGTGTTAATGTCTTGTACCGTAAAAATCGACACAGCCATGCTTATTAGGTGCCAAGCAGGAGCAGCGGCGGGCGGCGGCGTAGCACAGTCCCACTACAAAGGGCAGCCGAGGCGGCCATCAGCATCAAACACAGCCATAATTGCATTGCTGTGACGGCTTTGGCTTTGCTACCCTAGCTCCATTTTTCTCTCTCTCTCTTTCTCTCTCTCTGCCTCTCTCTCTCTTGCCCTTTTCTTTTTCTTTCTTTCTCTTTTTTTGTGAGTGCGATTTGTGTCTTAAGCCGCCGTGACATCTCGGACGCGGCCGCAGAATGCAGAGAGCAAATTGGAGGCTGAGCGTGAACAATGCGATGTGGAATACTGCTCTAGCATTCCTTACAGCACGGGGAGGGGCAGAGAGAGAGAGGGAGAGGGAGAGGGAGAGAAGGAGAGGGAGGGAGAGAAGGAGAGAAGAGCTGAAGAAGGAGGAACAGTAAGAAAGAAAGAAAGGAAGAGAAGAGGTAGCAGAGGCGGTCTGAAGCATAGTGGCTGCTGTACTGGGCCTCATGCCTCGTGTCCCGTTGACGTCCCGCTGATGTCCCGCTGTCCCGCTGACGGCGTGTCCTGCCTTCCTGCTCTGGGTTTGGACTTTATTCTCAGCAGAAAAAAAACTGAAGTTGTGAGGCTGAACTGGAGCTCTGAGCTGTGATTGGTGGATGTATCGTTGACTGAAAGTAAACAGATTAAGCAGGGGAAGCTCAGCTATTTGGGGCCTTTTGATGTTGAAGAGCCTAATTTGATTTTTCACCTCCCATTGTTTCAGTGTTTTGCTCCTCTAATCCACTTTAAAGTTGAAGCAGCTTTCATCCTGGCAGGGGGTGTGTGTGTGTGTGTGTGTGTGTGTGTGTGTGTGGGAAGGTGCTACTGTTTCCCCTCTCCTTCTTGCAACTCACATGAGTGTGGGGTGAGTGTGGGTGAGTGTGGGGTGGGTGTGGGGTGAGTGTGGGGTTGGGTGAGTGTGGGGTGAGTGTGGGGTGGGTGTGGGGTGAGTGTGGGGTTGGGTGAGTGTGGGGTGAGTGTGGAGTGAGTGTTGGGTGAGTGTGGGGTGCTGCTATCTTGCTGTTCAGAAGCACTGGGCCATATGTAGGCAGCTGTCTGGCCAGCCTGGGGTTTAGACCTCTGTACCCACGAGGCACAAGGTAGTGGGAGAGGGAGAGGAAGGAGATGGAGAAAGAGGGAGAGAGAGAGAGGGAGAGAGAGATGGAGAGGGAGAGAGAGAGGGAGAGAGAGAAAGGGAGAGAGGGAGAGAGATGGAGAGAGGGAGAGAAGGAGAGAGAGAGAGGGAGGGAGAGAGATGGAGAGAGGAGAGAGAGAGAGAGAGAGGGAGAGAAGGAGAGAGAGAGATGGAGAGGGAGAGAGAGAGGGAGGGAGATGGGGGAGAGAGACAGGGAGGGAGAGGGAGAGGGAGAGAGAGAGGGAGGGAGATGGGGGAGTAGAATTGGCAGCAAAAGGCAGCAGTGAAATGACCAGTGTTGTGGGGGCTGCTGTAGTGTGCCCTCCTCCACGACCCCAAAACACACACACACACACACACACACACACACACACACACACACTACGCACGACTGCATGCACGCACGCACACATACAGACACGCACACACACAAAATGGTAGATGGACGTGAGCAACCCCCAGATCAGCCCCGCCCCTCACCCCAACTCCAGCAGCCTGAAAGGGGCTCCAGCTCCAAGCCTTTGTGCTCCAACCTGAGAGTGCAATCTGTTCAGGAAGGGGGGCGATGGAGAGAAGAACGGACGGAGAGGAAAAGATGGAGAGAGGGAGAGAGAGATGGAGAGGGAGAGAGAGATGGAGAGAGGGGGAGGGGGAGGGAGGGAGGAGAGAGCACTATTGTGATGACTGGGAGTGAGGGGTTGTTGGGTCCTATTTTTGTAAGCCATCTGTGACTAAGTTTGTATTCACTGGAGCAGCAAAAATAGCTTTGAAAAAGAAGAAGTGTTTGGGATTACTCGCTAGACGGAGATCAGTCTGAGAGGGAGACGTATTGAGACTGTGTTCACTGCCAGTGTTGTGACTGAGCCAAAAACATTTGAATCTCTGCAAAGTGAATTAGCCTGATTTATGACAATACATATAGGTCAGCCAGTTTCTTATAAACACATTTCCATGACAACATTATCATCAGAAATGGAACATTTTTATATTGTGGTGTGAGTTTGATGTTTAGTGAACCCTTGTGGAAGCATAGGACAGCAGAAAGAAGAGACAGAGAGAGAGAGAGGGAGAGAGGGAGGGAGAGAGAGATAGAGAGAGGGAGAGAGAGGGGGTGAGAGGGAAGAGAGGATAAAAAAGAGGGAGTATTAAAGATTTTTTGTCCGAGCAACTCTCTCTCTCACTCATTCTCTATTCTTTCTCTCACCTCTTACAAATTGTGTGTGTGTGTGTGAGTGATTAAGCGCAGTGTTGCTCTGATACCTTTGCTTAGCACAGCCGAGGATACATTACTCCTGCTTCACAGTTGGATATGCAAGACATGCACACACACACACGCATACACACACACACACACACACACACATACATGCACTTGCACACACACTCAAATATACACAAATGCACAAACATGTACGTGTGCGCGCACACACACAACACACACACACACGCACACACACTCACACACAAGGAAGAGAGAGAAGTAGGAACAATATAACAATTAATATAGAGAAATAGATATAATATTACTAAGTATTACTACATTTTTACTTATTATCCTGTTAGAATATCTGGTTAGATTGGATATAGCTTGTTAGCTGAAAATGTATTATTACTATTATTATTATATATTTGTATTTTATTATACATTTATTATTTATTTATATATCTTCTCTTCTCCTCTGCTAGCCTAAACATATCTGAAAATATCTTATGTTACTTTTATTTTGTCCATGAATACTTGTTAAATAATGTTGCCCGGAGGGCTTCACAGTCCATCCTCCAGGCCCTCTAACACAAAATAAATGTTGATGAAACACAAAATGATTGTTGCTTCAACCAATTAGATTTTGAGTCACCGTATTCAGACCAGCTGATTGGCTGGTCTAGATGTCCGTGTGTGTGTGTGTGTGTGTATGTATATACAACATTTTTTAAAATGAAACTACATATTCAGTGATATAATAAACCCGTTTGTGAGACAGGTTGCTATAGAGTGATTGAGAGAGTGAGACAGTGTGCTATAGAGTGTTTGAGAGTGCTATAGAGTGAGCAAGACTGAAGAGTTGAGTGAATGAAAGAGTCCGTCACCCAGTGTGTCCTGACCCTGAGGTCATTAACAAACACCAACACACCAACACTGTTCCTGGATCAGACTGACGCCAGAAACAATCCGACCAAACCAAATGAGAACACAAACTCATCACCCACTCACACACACACAGACACACACACACACACACACACACACACACACACACACACACACACACACACACACACACACACACACACACACACACACACACACACACACACACACACACACACACACACACACACACACACACACACACACACACATAGACTCACACACATCTACACACACAAAAACAAACACAACACACAGAGACTCACATCCACGTACACACACATCCACACACACATTCTTTGTAAACATTTTTATGTATTTATTATTTATTCCACTTTACTTCTCACCTTGAAACCCCTATGAGTTTGTATGAGAGAGAAAGAGAGAGTGAGATAAAGTGGAACGGAGAATGAGAGAGATAGATAGAGAGAGGGAGAGAGGGACTGAGCTATAGAGCGAGCGACAGAGATAGGTGGAGGTTGGTGTTGAGTGGAGGTTGGTGTTGGGCGATGGTTGGTGTTGGACGATGGTTGGTGTTGGGCGGAGGTTGGTGTTGGGCGGAGGTTGCAAGGCCCAGCAACCTCTACAAAGCCTCTTAATTCCCCTCCAGTGCCTCTGATAGATCTAACGATTCACACAGGAGACTCAGCATGCAGAGAACCGGAACGCATACTACACTCTGTGTGTGTGTGTGTGTGTGTGTGTGTGTTGGAACCATCCTGGCTGGCACAATCCTGGAAGAAACGTCTGGATCTAGTAGTGATGTAATGGATGAACCTTGTTAGCATTCATTTGTGCATTAGCAGTGCATGTGTTTCCTACAGACCAGTAACAGGTGGCCTGTGTGTGTGTGTGTGTGTGCTGAGGGCTGGAGGTGTGTGTGGGTCTGTATTTTGGGGCTAGTGATGCAGGCAGAGTGGATGGAGGTGGGTGGGGGTGTAGGGGTGGAGGGGAGGCAGCTTGTGTTGAAGAGACAATGACATCATCCGGAAGCAGCAGTTTTAGCCTCTTTCATCTCCCTGGGAGAGCAGAGTGAAGGCAGCCAACAAGGGGGGGACAGGGGGGGACGGGGCCTGGGGGGGACGGGGCCTGGGGGGGACGGGGCCGGGGGTGGACGGGGCCTGGGGTGGGGTGGACGGGGCCTTGGGGACAGGGCCTGGGGGGGACGGGGCCTGGGGGGGACGGGGCCTGGGGTGGACGGGGACAGGGCCTGGGGGGGACGGGGCCTGGGGGGGACGGGGCCTGGGGGACAGGGCCTTGGGGGGACAGGACCTGGGGGGGACTGGGCCACACTCCTATGCTTTAATGGTCATTTTCCTTTGCATTTCAGCCTGGACACATCGGTTCTCTCTCCCTCTCTCTCTCTCTCTCTCTCTCTCTCCCTGTCTCCCTTTCTCCCTCTCTCTCCAGAATGACTGAGTGAGAAAGATAGATAAAGTGAAAGAGAGAGGGACAGAGAGAGAGAGTGTGTAAATGTGGGCGATAGATGGTTTCTCCCTGGACGCTGCTCTTAACGTTGAGGGATGTTGACGTGGAGAGTGAGAGGGGTGACATGGTGCCGGGGGTGTGTGATGTTAACACCCGCCTCACTTTTCCCTGATGGAGCAGAAATGGGCCCAGATTACAGGGCTGAGGGAGGGGGCGTGGCCTGCGCGGTGACAGCCACTCACATGATGGAAGCGTAATGTCAGTAATTGGTGGCGGCTTTGACAGGGCATGTATGATAGTACACAATAAATACCAGTCCTCTTCTTCTGTCAGCTTCTCTCTTTCTTTACCCTCTTTCCTGAGGCGAAATTTGCACCAAATTGCCGCCGTGGCTGGTTTCCCTGCACCAGCGGCTGTGCGTGGGCCTGTGTGTGGGCCTGTGTGTGGCCTGTGTGTGGCCTGTGTGTGGGCCTGTGTGTGGCCTGTGTGTGGCCTGTGTGTGGGCCTGTGTGTGGGGTGTGTGGCCTGTGTGTGGGCCTGTGTGTGGGCCTGTGTGTGGCCTGTGTGTGGGGCCTGTGTGTGGCCTGTGTGTGGGCCTGTGTGTGGGCCTGTGTGTGTGGGCCTGTGTGTGGGCCTGTGTGTGGGCCTGTGTGTGGGCCTGTGTGTGGCCTGTGTGTGGGCCTGTGTGTGGCCTGTGTGTGGCCTGTGTGTGGGCCTGTGTGTGGGCCTGTGTGTGGGCCTGTGTGTGGGCCTGTGTGTGGCCTGTGTGTGGGCCTGTGTGTGGGCCTGTGTGTGGGCCTGTGTGTGGCCTGTGTGTGGCCTGTGTGTGGGCCTGTGTGTGGGCCTGTGTGTGGGGCCTGTGTGTGGGCCTGTGTGTGGCCTGTGTGTGGGCCTGTGTGTGGTGTGGGCCTGTGTGTGGGGCCTGTGTGTGGGCCTGTGTGTGGGGCCTGTGTGTGGGCCTGTGTGTGGGGCCTGTGTGTGGCCTGTGTGTGGCCTGTGTGTGGGCCTGTGTGGGCCTGTGTGTGGGCCTGTGTGTGGGCCTGTGTGGGGCCTGTGTGTGGCCTGTGTGTGGGCCTGTGTGTGGGCCTGTGTGTGTGGCCTGTGTGTGTGGGCCTGTGTGTGGGCCTGTGTGTGGGCCTGTGTGTGGCCTGTGTGTGGGCCTGTGTGGTGTGTGGGCCTGTGTGGGGCCTGTGTGGGCCTGTGTGTGGGGGCCTGTGTGTGGGCCTGTGTGTGGCCTGTGTGTGGGCCTGTGTGTGGCCTGTGTGTGGGCCTAGCTGCTCCGCTCCACCACACACTGCCCTCTGATGTGAAGGCTGAGCCTCCTCAGGGTCTGGCAGGTGTAAGTAATGGGGACGGGGGGCTGGGTGAACAGGACATCCTTCCCCCAGTTCCTTTCCTCCACATTTTTTATGCATTACTCCTGTTTCTTTACACATTTTTAAAACATTTCTGCGAGTGGCTCACTGTCACCTTAACGCACTGTGTCACTGTAACCCAGGCGTGGTTTGATTAGAGGCAAACATGGCCGTTTTGTAACGCTTCTCACGTAAATGACAAAAACAAGCGTGCATTCCAGCTCGGCCGCTGAACTTGCACAGAAAGGCCAGGAGACTGTGTGTGTTATTTCAGTCGGCTGGAGTATCTGAGGAATCTTCCATGCTGTAACCTTTTACTTTTTTCCTCCCTTTTTTGCCTTTTACGAGGTCCCTTCAAACCAAAGAAATAAAAGTTCTCAAACCAGCGACTTTTATTTCATCACTTCCTGATAAGCAGTCGCCCCATCTGGGCCAAGAGGAAGAGATCTCTCTGGATCCGGACTAAATCCCCTGAAAGAGATCTCTCTCGGTCCAGACTAAATCCCCTGAAAGAGATCTCTCTGGATCCGGAATAAATCCCCTGAAAGCGGCTACCTTTCATGTCTCCCCCATGCTCTAGCTGACGGTCAGCTCCAGCTCAGACTGTTTGTCTACCACCCCCAACCTCCTCCACCCCCCCAGTCCGCAGGAACCAGACACCCCCACCCTGACCCCTCTTCTACCTTCTTGTTAGACGAGTAATTGCACTGCACGGGGTGAAAGGAATCCAGGCAGGCAGTAATGACTTGTTGGGGTATGGTGGTGCTGGTGGTGCACGTTGGGTGGGGTTCTTGGGATGCAGGACAAGGTGCAGGAGGGTAGGCGGGGTAGGAGGGGGTCGCATTATTAAAACAGCAGACCGTTGGAAAGGAGAGGCGATCGACCGCTGCTGTGTGTGTGTGTGCGTGTGTGTGTGTGTGTGTGTGCGTGTGTGTGTGCGTGTGTGTGTGTGCCAAAAGACGTCCCTCTGCTCGGGCTCCAGAGACGGCGGGGAGCGGCCTCAAAGCGCCGGCCTGCCGCAGCAGCAGGGATGGGGGCCTGCGCTTCAGCTTCAGCCCTCCACAAATCACAGCACTAGAGATGGGGGGGCACATGAGGCTTGGGGTGCTAGGAGTGCCAAGCCACGCCCACTGCTGTCGGCCGCAGGATGAGATCAGGCCTTTCACCTGCACGTCTCCTCCAGACTCTCAGTGTGTGTGTGTGTGTGTGTTTGTGTGTGTGTGTGTGTGCCTTGCCTACGTGTACACATCTGTCAGCGTAACTGCGCATTCTCTGATGTCAGGAGTCTGCTGCTCTCTGCTAAAGACCCAGCGTGCGTGTGTGTGTGTGTGTGTGTGTGTGTGTGTCTAGGCATGTGCGTATGAGCATGTGAGCCAGGCTGCTGGTTGCTGGTGGCCCTGTCCTTGTGTTGAGTAGTTTGAGGATCTGAAACATCCTCAGAAGACCAGTGAAGAGGGAACAAAGTGCCGGTCGTGATGGACTTAGCAGCCGTGTGGAGGCTCTGGCACTGTGCTGTGGGGCTCTGGCCTCTGTTTGCAAGCCAACTGCATTCAAAGGCTTCAGCCAATCTTTCACTGAGAACTCCAACTCCCACGTGTCACAGCGTGTCACTCGGGTAAAGGAAAACTCAGGGCCTGGTGATGAAAAGTTGAAAATCTTAAAATACAGCCCCAATATAGATAATGGACCAGGAAGTGGTACCTCTGAAATAATAAATATGGAACAGGAGGTGGTACCTCTGAAATAATAAATGCTCTTTAAAAATATATATTTCCCCCCTCTGTCTTCTGTGGTAGTGTAGCTCTGCGTGCTGGGGGACGTGTTTGGAGGGGGACAGAGGCATTTGTGCAGCTGAGCGTGGTGGTTTGGCTGCAGGCGGAGAGGGAGAATGCTTTATGGCTCAGACTCCGTGTCCTCGTGCTCCTCAGTGGGGGGGAGCGTCAACGTGCTTTCGCACTGTTGCATTGTTTCCATTATGCTGCTGTGATCTGGCGACTGAGGGACAGTTGGGCCGACCGCGGTGCCACTGAGCCCGGCCAAGCAACCGGAGCGATCCAGCCAAACTCTCGCAGGGCGGAGGGCTGAGGTCACGGCCTACGGGCTCTGCACGTGTGGGAAGCTCAGCGTGATGCATCTCCACTCCTCAGTGCTGCCGATCAGGTGTGTGAACGAAGGCAGCAGAGATAACGGAGACGTGGACACGATCCGCCACCTCTAAGCACCTGCGTACACTCCGGAGCGCCTTGCCCTGACCTCCGACCTCCGACCTCTGACATCAGGACTGTGTTTTCTTTGAGGAAGGTTCTTGGGGCACATCGGGGGCTTGTTTGCCCCTGAAGGCACCTTCACGTCCATCCTGTCCCATATGGCAAAGCGGTTTGGGGAGTCTCTTCCTCTACCCCCACGCTGGTGGCTCTAATGAGTCGTGATGCCGTGGTGAAGGGTCACTCCCCAGTCACCCCTGCACAACCACACACTGTACAGCTGCACACTGAGCAGCACAGCTGAGCCAATGCTGTTGCTATCCCATGCTCTCCCTCTCTCTCTCTCTCTATCTCTCTATCTCTCTCGCTCTCTCTCCCTCTCTCGCTCTCTCTCTCTCTCTCCTCTCTCGCTCTCTCTCTCTTTCTAGAGTGAGAAGGGCGGTGATCTAGAAGGGCAGGAGTGTATTGTAGAGTGGGAGGAGCTATGTTATAGAGTGGGAGGAGCTTTGTTATAGAGTGGGAGGGGCTGTATTCTAAAGTGGGAGGAGCTATGTTCCAGAGTGGCAGGTGGTGTGTTCTGGAGTGGGAGGAGCTATGTTCTAGAGTGGGAGGGGCTATGTTCTAGAGTGGTAGGAGCTATGTTCTGGAGTGGGAGGGGCTGTGTTCTAGAGTGGCAGGGGTGTGTTCTAGACTGGCAGGGGTGTGTTCTAGAGGGGACTCCTCCTAGCCTCCCAGCCCTGCTCCAAATCTCTGCCCCCACCGCACTGGCCACGCCCCCCCCCTGGGTGAAGCCACACCTCTCTCAGGGAGGAGAAGACAACACACCACTCAGGCTACCAAACAGGTTTTTAAAAACCATTCAGAGTTTGTGTAATTTATGTACATAATTTATGCCTTGAAATATTATGCAGGTGTTTTGTTTGCAAAGTAATCAGATTATCCTGAATTATTATCAGTGCATTACTACTGCGTAAGAGCACTGTGCACATTTACACTTGATGTCTCTTTACACACACACACACACACACACATACACATACTCACAGAGAGGCATCACCACGGTTACCCTGCAGCCGTGTTACGCTCTCTGCATTGTAAAGTGCAGATCTGATCAGCTTCTCAAGTGAAGACAGACACCATGGCTGGACTCAGCACCCCTAACTCACCTTTCTCTTGTAGCCCCGCCAGAATTGATTTGCTTTCTCGCTATCTCCTGTGTCCACTGGCAGTGACTTCCTCATCTCTCACAGCACACACACCCACCCACAAACACACACACACACACACACACATGCCCAGATCTACCCCTCTAGTCATTACTGACATCGGGAGGTCTTCGATATTTCATCTGAGCGTGGTAATCGCATTACCAGGCTTGACGTGTTGCAGATAGGGAATTAGTGTGTAGGAGCAGCACACACCTGTAACGTGTAGGGTGGTCAGGAAGTGTCCAGCGCTCCCGCTAAGCCAGCGTGACTGAAAAGGCATCGTCTCCGTTCTCACTCCAACCAAATGTCATGTGTGTCTGTGTGTGTGTGTGTGTGTGTGTGCATGTGTGTGCATGTGAGTGTGTCCACCAGCAGAGACAGAGAGAGAGAGATGGAGCAAGGGGGAGAGAGATGGAGGGGGAGAGAGATGGAGGGAGAGAGAGATGGAGGGAGAGAGATGGAGAGAGAGGCTGAGAGGCAGGGAGTGAGATTGCTGATAAAGATCTGTGTTAACCTTGCGTGGCGACAGCCTGAATGGAGGGAAATGAGGCCTGATATACTCATGCTTGGGGCACAGAGGGTGTGTGTGTGTGGGGCACAGAGGGTGTGTGTGTGTGTGGGGCACAGAGGGTGTGTGTGTCACCAGCCACGCGGGGAGAACGTTAAAGGGCTCCACGCGCCCGCACCAGCGTAGCCGAGGATACACGATTCCTGCTGATGCGTGGTACAGCGTATTATTAAAGCCTCGCTGGCTTGGCTCCTCCCACAGCCATGCTGGCTTGGCTCCTCCCACGGCCACGCTGGGTTGGCTTCTCCCACAGCCACGCTGGGTTGGCTCCTCTCACAGCCACGCTGTGAGATCACATGAGGAAGAGAAAATGAGATGAGGAAGAGGAGATGATATGAGGAAGAAGAGATGAAAAAGAGGAGATGATGCGGCCCCTTAGCTAAGCCACGCCCCCATCACGCCCCCCTCTCATATGCCCCACCCTTACGTGTGTACGCCTCGCTGTGGCCGTTAAGGGTCGTTTTCGTCTGCGTAGTGTGTAGGGCCGAAGTGGCTGCAGTGCGTAGAGGGTGGAGGAGAGGCACAGGACAGCCAGGTCTCCCTTCAGCCTCCACCCAAGGGTGGAGCTGCCAGGGTGTAGATGGAGAGGTGAAGGCATCAGTGCTGGCCACACATGGGCTTGTTCAGCTGCCCTGTCACAAGGTGTGTGTGTGTGTGTGTGTGTGTGTGTGTGTGTGTGTGTGTGTGTGTGTGTGTGTGTGTGTGTGTGTGTGTGTGTGTGTGTGTGTGTGTGTGTGTGTGTGTGTGTGTGTGTGTGTGTGTGTGTGTGTGTGTGTGTGTGTGTGTGTGTGTGTGTATGTGTGTGTGTGTGTCACTCACACACACACACACACACACACACACTCAGGAGAGCACTGACTGGACAAAAGACCAAGAAAAAGAGCAGGAAGGAGCAGAGAGAGAGATACAGAGAGAGAGAGAGATACAGAGAGAGAGAGATACAGACAGAAAGATACAGACAAAGAGGGAGATGCAGACAGAGAGAGAGATACAGAGAAAGAGAGATACAGACAGAGAGGGAGAGATACAGACAGAGAGGGAGAGATACAGAGAGAGAGAGAGAGAGGGGGGAGAGATGCAGAGAGAGACTGAGATTGAGAGAGAGAGAGATACAGACAGAGAGAGAGAGAGACACACAGCTGAAGGCAGAGACACACACACAGTTGAAGGCAGAGGCACACAGACGCGATGTGTCTCGTTAGACGAGCTAACTGTGCAGAATAACAGGGTGATTTGCTGTCTGGGGGGAGCTGGTATTCAGGTCCCCCCATCAAAGCCTGTGTGTGTGCGTGTGTGTGTGTGTGTGTGTGTGTGTGTGTGTGTGTGTGTGTGTGTGTGTGTGTGTGTGTGTGTGTGAGAGAGAGAGAGAGAGAGTTTGTGCATTTGTTCAAAATTGCCTGTGAGTGTATGTCCAGCTAGGGTTTTGCCCCCCCCCCCCCACCTATAATATTGTAGTACCTCTGTACTACTGTTGTACTGTGTGTGTGTGTGTGTGTCTGTGTGTGTGTGATGGCAGACATTCTTCCAATGAGGTGCTCAATCGAGTGTGGTGATAAATCAGGCGCTGTGTTAACTGGTATGAAAACAACATTTTGGCAGTATATAATGTTTTATGTGTCTTTCATGTCCTTTATGGTAATACTAATGAGGAGTTGTATATATGTGGGGTGGAGGTGGTGGTGGAGGAGGGGTGGTGGTGTTCTGCTTGTATCTGCTTTTCTGACTGTGCTACATAAGCTCCTTAGCGGGATCACCGGAATATTCCGCCGGCGGGGTGATGCAGGCGGAACACAATCACCCCGCCCTCATTTGCAATCGGTAATTAGTATGCAAATGAGCCCAGGGGACCACACAAGTACTAGTGTATTACAAGAGTCTGATTATGACTCCTCAGGCTCCTCAGGGGAGAGAGTGGAGTTCTGAGGAGCTACTCAGCTCCTCACACTCCAATGACCTCCAAGTGCCGCCTCCCCTTGGAGCGCACTCATTGGTGCCTGGTCTTGTCAATCATCACTCCTGACCTATCTGCCTCTCCATCCAGCGGATTAGTGGGGTTTGGGGTTCATCGTGATTCCATTTGCATATGGGATTATGATCTGCTTTATTATTGGTTGGCGTCTGACCACCCAAGCAGCATGTCTTATGAGCACAGCCGACACAGTCAAAAAGTCACCCGCCTCTTTATCTCAGTCAGCCCCAAAAAATTTTAATTATTCACATGCACGAGTATCCAGACTGAAATAGAGGTGCTGAACACAGGTGTGGAGATCAGTGTGGAGAGGATGGTCCCTAACCCCTGAGCCCACACCCCAACATTGTGAACCTCCACACATGACCCCAGAGTCTGATCTTCCTGGCTGAAGATCAGACTCTGATCAGACGTGCAACACCTTACCAGCCTGGCTTGGTTCTCATGGAGAGACTAAAGGCACAGTGCTCGTGAGAACGGAGATCAGACCCTGGTCGTGGATTCTGTACAGGGAGATCAGACCCTGGTTGTTGGCTCTGTACAAGGAGATCAGACCCTGGTCGTGGACTCTGTACAAGGAGATCAGACCCTGGTCGTGGACTCTGTACAGGGAGATCAGACCCTGGTCGTTGGCTCTGTACAGGGAGATCAGACCCTGGTCTTGGGCTCTGTACAGGGAGATCAGACCCTGGTCGTGGGCTCTGTACAGGGAGATCAGACCCTGGTCTTGGGCTCTGTACAGGGAGATCAGACCCTGGTCGTGGGCCCTGTACAGGGAGATCAGACCCTGGTCGTGGGCCCTGTACAGGGAGATCAGACCCTGGTCGTGGGCTCTGTACAGGCAGATCTGTCTGATGCAGCCCTGTTATCTCCCTGCTGGTTTCATGCACCTTTTCCTCTGTCTGCTCCTCACTGACAGATGTGGTTTTTCTAGCACGATGCGGTTGAGACCTGCAGTGTGTGAAGATCTGGATGCTCCTGTAATGTCCTTCTGCAGTGCAGTAACGTCTTTCAGCAGGTTGGATATGACAGCATGGCAGATGTACCACAAGGGGCTCATTCCACAAAGCAAATATTATTACACACCCAAATAATTTACGAGGAGACCCCCCCTCACACACACACACACACACACCAGCTCTCCCGCAGAGCAGCCAGAATCGTGATGCTCTTGCGGTGGTGGCTTTACGAGGGCCTGCTCTCTGCTTCCATATTTCACCCCCAGGAGGAGGCTGTGCAGCGAGGCTGTGGGGCCGTCTGTGTTGTGACAGCTGTAATTGTGGAGCACATTAAACGCCGGTGGAGCAGCACTGCATTTTATCTCTTCTGAGAGCACAATGAGTCACAAGCAGTGGAGGTGGTGGAGGTGGTGGAGGTGGTGGAGAGGGGATGGGGGGGAGGCACTACACCACATCACTGCACCAGAGCGAGATGTTTGATTAGCTCTGTCACATACAGGTTGAGAGTTCCTCTGTCTGATTGTGACCTGGGCCTTAGCATTGTGCTGGTCTGGAGACGCTCCTTATCATATTCACACAGGGCTGCTGAATATTCACACAGGGCTGCTGAATATTCACACAGGGCTGCTGAAAATGCAAGCAGGGGAACTGAAAAGTCCCTGCATTTGGCTTCTGGAGACTGAGGTCAACATTAATGTCACATGAATATCAATTAATCATCTCCTAAACTGGTTGCAGGTGCTTTTGGTCAACAAAGGTCAAGGGTCAAGCAACCACCAATTTTTTACTCAATTAGCAGCGAGTGGCATAGCCCGTCTGCGCTCTATGGAGACGAATTGGGGGAGGTCACAGTGTATTACGACTCCTTCATTAGGTGGGCTCTAATGGAGCAGTCTGTGTAGTGGGGCAGACCTCAACCGTGCTATCTGTGCTGTGATAAAGTCTCCGCTGGGCCACACCCCCCTTGGGCCACACCCCCCTCTGCCTGGCCACACCCCCCTCCAGCACACAAAAAGAAAGAAAAGAAAAAAGTGACCTGGTGGTAAATCTGCGTGCGAGAGTTGTGGTGACCGTGGTGACCGTGGCGACCGTGGTGACCGTGGCGACCACGCCACCAGGTCTCTGGCACTCAGGGTGAGGTTAGTGGAGCTTCATAATGCTATTCTGCCCGGGGGTGTTAGCCAGAAGCCCAGCCTGCTAAAGGGTTAAAGCCCACGGGGCAGGAGCACATACCCCACCCTCCGCTGCCCCGAGGGAGGAGGCTTTGTTTCCTTGGGCAAACATTCCCACAGAAAAAGGGAAAAAGCTATTTAACCCCCCCACAGCCTTATGCTGCTTTCACTGGCCGAGGAGGGTTAGGGTCCGGGTGTCCCCAGTCAACAGCTGGACATGACGTGACAAATTGGGGCTTTTGTCTTTCTGGGGGAGGGGAGGTGTGTTGGTGCTGAGCTGGTTGGACAGGGGTGGGTGTGTGGGGGTGGGCTGATGGTGGCAGGGTGTTGGGAATGTGTGCAGTGCCATGCGTATCGAAGAGGTTAAAGGGGAGGTGTGTAGCGGCTTTGTCCCAGATTGAAACGCTTCAGCTTATTGGGGAGAGAAGTGAAGCAGCGATGTCAAACAGGTCAGGAGGGTCCAGAGAGCGTGGGGGGTCGCTGGTGCTGACACACGGGGAAGAGACCTTCCACTCCGATTCGTTTTATGGGAGCCGATTTGGTTGCAAATGAGTCTGGGCGACCCGTGTAAAGCTCACTGCTCGAACTGCGCTCTGGGTTGCAGAAGCCAGTAAAAGCTTTTGAATTCTGGTTTTATACGAGTGGAACAAGAGCAAAATGGACTTTGTAACATTACGAAACAAAACAGCACAATGATGCAGAGACCTCAGGACGGTGGAGCCCCAGAGGCCCTGAAATCCTTCAGTGTTTTATGAAGCCGCGTCCACTCAGGGCAGGAGGAGAGGGTCCCCCTGCCAGCGACCCCAGGGTGAAACGCTAGCCGTTTGACAGAGTCCGCCGCCTCTTAACTTGTTAACTTGCTAATTGGCCGGCAGTCACTTCATGAGCAGGACAATAGACAGGGAGGTGAGGGATGAGGGGCTCTTTAAGAGGCAGCATGGAGGCCAGGTGGCAACAGCAGGGGGGGGCAGGGGGGGCAGGGGGGGCACGGGGGCGGCTACCCCGCAGTGTTGTGTGTGAGGTCTGGCTCGGTTACCAAGGGGACGGGCAGCCCGTATATTATCTAGAGGAGTATTGGGCTGACCCGAGATCTGGCAGGGAGGGGGGGGCGCAAACCCGAACTCCACCCACCAGCCATGAACACCCACCCCCCGGTGTTTGACCCCCACCCTCGCTACTTGTTTGTGCAATAGTGGCTTGGCAGGAGGGGGTGTGGTGGAGGGGGTGTAGGAGCTGCCCACTGTTGGGACCCAGAGCATGTTGGGTAATTAGGAAGAGCTTACGGGGCCATTTCTGCGACAGCTGCTCACCCGGCGTAGACATGGGGCCAGCAGCCAGCGCCTCCACCGCGGAGCGCTTAGCAGGGGCAAGGCTGCCAAGTCCAACAGGGCCCGAGTGGGTGGAGCGGCGTGTGTGGAGCGGCGTGGGCGGAGCGGCGTGGAGCGGCGCCCACTGCAGCTCCGTCTGTCGCTACGCAAATAGCCCTTACAGCACTCCCACATCAGCCTATGGGCACGCAGCACTCCCACATCAGCCTATGGGCACGCAGCACTCCCACATCAGCCTATGGGCACGCAGCACTCCCACATCAGCCAATGGGCACGCAGCACTCCCACATCAGCCTATGGGCACGCAGCACTCCCACATCAGCCTATGGGCACGCAGCACTCCCACATCAGCCAATGGGCACGCAGCACTCCCACATCAGCCTATGGGCACAGCAGCACTCCCACATCAGCCTATGGGCACGCAGCACTCCCACATCAGCCTATGGGCACGCAGCACTCCCACATCAGCCTATGGGCACAGAGCACTCCCACATCAGACCAGCCTGAGCCTTCACTAGCACCAAGTCTCCCCTTTGTCTCGCTGAGACGATCAGGCTGAGACAGCACAGCTGAGCAACATGTCCTGTGTGAGTGAGGGAGACTTACGTCATGAGTCAAAAGGAGCTTCTTGAGGAGACGTGCTGCTCTACATCTCAGCTGCGTCCATACCAAACTGGACCTTTGTTACATACAGAACTGGACCTTGGTACCATACAGAACTCAGTCAGGGTTCTGGAAATAAATAAATGTGCGCGGTACATTCCCATGTGCTCACCATGTTAGAATAACAGTCCGAGCGCGTCCAGAGGCGCCAGGCCCGCGGGTGGCGATGCAGGGCCAGGGCATGTTAACTCATGCCTAACCAAGTGCTCTTCCCATGGGCCGGCTCCTTAGGTGAGACCCAGGCCTTGCCCTGGGCCTTGTATATTTTCCTGGTTCCTCTGTGTTTATCCACAGCTGCATCGTGTGGTGCGGTATCAAAGGGGCCGTTCTTCTGTTTGCTTTTACCGCAAACCACCAAGGTCGCGAGAGTAGGAGTGTGTGTGTGTGTGGGGTGAGTGTATCACTCCATTTCCAGCTCCCTGAGGTGTGAACTCAGAACACTCATCTACACGTGTCTGCTGTGATGTGGCCGGACCGCACAGTTGGAAGGGTGATCTGCGTCTGCTGCGTCTGCTACGCTGAGCTCCGTCTGTGCCCAATCAGCTCTCGCAGCTCAGCACGTCTCCTCTAAGTGTTCTTGGTCTGATCTCACCTACCAGTTAAAGCACCAATACTGATTGCTAAGGACTTAGGAAAATTCAGAAAAATCCGTCTGCGGTCCCGTCTGGTCCTGGTCCCGTCTGCGGTCCCGTCTGGTCCTGGTCTCGTCTGTGGTCCCGTCTGCGGACCCGTCTGCGGTCCTGTCTGTGGTCCCGTCTGCGGACCCATCTGCGGTCCTGTCTGTGGTCCCGTCTGCGGTCCTGTTTGGTCCTGGTCTCATCTGCGCTCCCGTCTGTGGTCCCGTCTGCGGTCCCGTCTGGTCCTGGTCTCGTCTGTGGTCCCATCTGTGGTCCCGTCTGGTCCCAGTCCTGTCTGTGGTCCCGTCTGCGGTCCTGTCTGGTCCTGGTCTCGTCTGCGGTCCTGTCTGGTCCTGGTCTCGTTTGCGGTCCCGTCTGGTCCCGGTCCTGTCTGTGGTGCCGTCTGTGGTTCCGTCTGCGGTCCCGTCTGTGGTCCTGTCTGGTCCTGGTCTTGCTGTAGCTGCAGCTCTCAGGTCCCCAGTCTCCCAAGGAGCTGCAGCTGTGGTAATGCATCTCCTCCACCACCATAAGTAACCCATTACTGCTGGGAGAGGGAGGGGTGATTAACGCTGCTACACCTCTCCCTGCCCCTGTGCTGAGGCCCTGTGCTGAGAGGGAGGGGTGATTAACGCTGCTACACCTCTCCCTGCCCCTGTGCTGAGAGGGAGGGGTGATTAACGCTGCTACACCTCTCCCTGCCCCTGTGCTGAGAGGGAGGGGTGATTAACGCTGCTACACCTCTCCCTGCCCCTGTGCTGAGAGGGAGGGGTGATTAACGCTGCTACACCTCTCCCTGCCCCTGTGCTGAGAGGGAGGGGTGATTAACGCTGCTACACCTCTCCCTGCCCCTGTGCAGACACAAGCAGCAGAGCTGTTGAACGTGTGCACACGTGGGCGGCACACGCAGGCTCCCCCAGCCACGTGGCATGCCCTGCTCCACAGCAGATGTTTCTCATGTGGTACCTCACAGCTGGCCCAATGCCACACTCCATCCTCGGGCCTGCACCAGGCTGGGGAGGGTGGAGGCTGGTGGGTGGAGGCGTATCCGTATCGGCGGAGCAGAATAACCACTCCATCAGGCCTCGGTGTCAAACAATGCAAACATGATCTCTGTGTTTGGAGAGGCAGCGAGCGACCCGGCCCAAAGCCGTCATGGGCCCGGCACCACGCCCCTCCCCCACACGGTGCTGCTCAGGCACGTCACGGCACACAGGGCCCAGGAAGCTGGTCCACCTCGTGTGTGTGTGTGCGCGTGTGTGTGTGTGTGTGTGTGTGTGTGTGTGTGTGTGTGTGTGTGTGTGTGTGTGTGTGTGTGTGTGTGTGTGTGTGTGTGTGTGTGTGTGTGTGTGTGTGTGTGTGTGTGTGTGTGTGTGTGTGTGTGTGTGTGTGTGTGTGTGTGTGTGTGTGTGTGTGTGTGTGTGTGTGTGTGTGTGTGTGTGTGTGTGTGTGTGTGTGTGGTGTGTGTGTGTGTGTGTGTGTGTGTCCCTGTCTCTCCCCAAGGTCCTGCTGCTTGGCATCTGTTAAGCCTGTGAAGAGTGTGTGCCGTGTGTGTGTGTGTGTGTGCCGTGTGGCGCGACCGCGTGTCGTGCTGGGTGGATTTGAACAAGCGCGGCCTGTTCTACCTCGGTGGCCTATGAAATGAGAAAGTCAGCCACTGTGATGCCGTCGGGAGCAGAGCAGTCTGATAAATCTGTGAGGGGGACTTTTGCATGTGTGTGCTTGCGTGTGCGGGGAGGAGCTTGTGTGTCGTTGATTGTATGTGTGTGTATGTGTGTGTGTGTGTGTGTGTGTGTGTGTGTGTGCGTGTGTGTGTGTGTGTGGGAATCACGGAAGCAGTTCTGAGATTTAAGGATTTGATTTCACACCCGCAAAGATCCGTGTCTGGAAAGCCATCGGCCTAAATGCACATCACATTAAAACATGTATGAGTTCATTCTTCCCCCTCAGTCATCTGCATTTCTGTTCGTTTTTCGAATATTCAATAATTCATTATCTCCTGTGAAAGAGAGGGTCAAATTACCCACTGAGAACTTCTCACATCCTGCGTCCTGCCTCTGCTCTGCATGCAGTAGGGAACTTCACATGCCTTTACATTTTACCAGGACGCAATCTGTATTAGATCAGTGTGATGTACAGATCTGTATCTGCTCTTTAATGTTACTGTTTAGACTGGGAGGTTTCTTACTGCTGATCAGGGACCATTCAGCTACTGACACCAGGGTAGAGGAGATGTAGCCCCCAGGGCGTGGCCAGCCCCACGTGTCTAACGGAGAGGGCTGCTCCTGCTCAGTGTTGAGGTGTGCGCAGTGTCGTAGGCCTAAGCACAGAGGCACATTCCCGTGGCAGCTGCCTGCAGGGCTCTGTACGCTGGGAGGAGCTACGAGCTGCAAGAGGACCCCACACATGCAGGAGCAGGAGGCCCCCACACATGCAGGAGCAGGAGGCCCCCACACATGCAGGAGCAGGAGGACCCCACACATGCAGGAGCAGGAGGCCCGTGCTTCCTCTCACATCCTCCTGGGGAAGTTCAGCAGAGTTATGAGAAAGCAGAACTTCCCATGTGCCTGATTCACATGGGGCCCTGTGATGGTGGTGGTGTCTACCTGGAGAGTGCTGAGCAGGCTGAGACCTCCACCACACCTACACCACACCTCCTCCACCACACCTACACCACACCTACACCACACTTCCACCACACCTCCACCACACCTACACCACACCTCCACCACACCACCACCACACCTCCTCCACACCACCACCACACCTACACCACACCACCACCACCACACCTACACCGCACCGCCACCACACCTACACCGCACCACACCTACACCACACCTACACCACACCTCCACCCCACCTCCATCACACTTCCACCAGACCTAGTAGTATGGGTTAGTGGGGGATTAGTGGGGGTTAGTGGGCGTTAGTGGGGGTTAGTGGGGTTTAGTGCAGGGTTAGTGGGCGTTACTGGGGGGTTAGTGGGGACTAGTTGGGGGTTAGTGGGGTTTAGTGCAGGGTTAGTTGGGGTTAGTGGGGGTTAGGGGGGTTAGTGGGGGTTACTGGGGTTTAGTGCAGGGTTAGTGGGGGTTACTGGCGGGTTAGTGGGGGTTATTGGGGGTTACTGGGGTTTAGTGCAGGGTTAGTGGGGGGTTACTGGGGGTTAGTGGGGGTTACTGGGGTTTAGTGCAGGGTTAGTGGGGGGTTAGTGGGGGTTACTGGGGTTTAGTGCAGGGCTAGTGGGGGTTACTGGGGGTTACTGGGGGGTTAGTGGGGTTATTGGAGGTTACTGGGGTTTAGTGCAGGGTTAGTGGGGGGTTACTGAGGGGTTAGTGGGGGTTACTGGGGTTTAGTGCAGGGTTAGTGGGGGGTTAGTGGGGGTAACTGGGGTTTAGTGCAGGGTTAGTGGGGGTTAGTGGGGGGTTAGTGGGGTTTAGTGCAGGGTTAGTGGGGGTTACTGGGGTTTAGTGCAGCGTTAGTGGGGGTTAGTGGGGGTTACTGGGGTTTAGTGCAGGGTTAGTGGGGGTTAGTGGGGGCTAGTGGGGGGTTAGTGGGGGTTACTGGGGTGTAGTGCAGGGTTAGTGGGGGTTAGTGGGGGTTACTGGGGTTTAGTGCAGGGTTAGTGGGGGCTAGTGGAGGGTTACTGGGGGGTTAGTGGGGGTTACTGGGGTTTAGTGCAGGGTTAGTGGGGGTTAGTGGGAGGTTAGTGGGGGTTAAGATCTGCTCTGGATAAGAGCGTCTGCTAAATGCCGTAAAATGTAAATGTAAATGTAAATGGTTAGAGGGGTGTAGTGCAGGGTTAGTGGGGGCTAGTGGGGGTTTAGTGGGGGTTACTGGGGTTTAGTGCAGGGTTAGTGGGGGCTAGTGGGGGGTTAGTGGGGGCTAGTGGGGGGGTTAATGGGGGCTAGTGGGGGCTAGTGGGGATGTGCTTTCACACTCCTGCTTGGTGCCCTGGGACCCCGGAAGCTTCTTTGCACCGAACCTAGTCTGTTCATTGATCTGTACTCGTCTCATATTCAACGTTTCTCTACTAGTGAGGATTTGTGTGTGTGTGTGTGAATGTGTGAGTTTGCAGCATGTCCAATATAACCCTGCCGTTTGTGAAGGTTAAAGGATCCCCCTGCCACAGTGAAAGCTGTGCTAACACCCCTACAAAATATTAAGATCCTGGCACAGTCAATAGTCTAAAAAGCGAATGATTCCAGCCCTGATCAATGTGAGCTGGTCAGGAGGAGCAGAATGCTGCTTCAGCTGGAAAGGGATCTCACCATCGATTAGCTTGCTAGGTTAGCACACACTGGTGTGTGAGGTGTTACAGGGAAGCCTAACACACACACACACACACACACATACACACACACACACACACACACACACATACACACACAGATATACACACACACATATACACACACATATACACATATACACACACACACACACACACACACACACACATATACACACACACACACACACATACAAGTACACACATACACACACACATACACATATACACACACACACACACACACACACACACACACACACACACACACACACACACACATATACACACACACACATACACATATACACATATACACACACACACATACACATATACACATACACACACACACACACATATACACATATACACACACATATACATATACACAAACATATACATACGCACACACACACCACACTTACTAGGCTTGGCAAATATGGCAAATATTCACAGTCATTTATCAGTTTCAACCACGTGTTAAAATGAGATCATTATGCAACAAGCTGCAAAGAATTGCTACAAAAAGAATGAATGTCATTATCAAACTAGTTATTAATAAAGGATGAACATAATTATCAGTTTAATTATTGTCCTGATTCAAAGGTCCTGCTTTCATTTCCACATCCCCAGTCATTCCCACCATGGTGGATCCCCTTAAAACCTGATCCTGGACGATTTTCCGACCCGCCAGATCGATTTCCCTGGGTGAAAATAAGAGGATACAAAAGCATGTTAGACTCTCTGGAATCAGATCCAATCCATTAGAGGGATCAATACACTGAAGGCGAAAGGCAGAAAAAGAGCTCTGAGTGTTGACAAAACCAAATAAATATAGATGCGCCAGAGAGCAGAAATTAGATTACTGTCAAAGAATCTAAGCACAACACTTTTAACCCCTAACCTAACAATCTGTGTTTACACCACAGCGCAAGGGCACGGGCAGAGGGGGGGCGGGGCGGCACAGGCCAGGGGGCGGGGCAAGGAACGATATGGCCTCATGGAACATATACAGAGCAACACTCGGTGACTGTAGCCAATCGGGGGCCTGTCCCTGGACCCCTAACCCCTAGCCCCTCAGCCCTAGCCCCTCAGCCCTAGCCCCTCAGCCCTAGCCCCTCAGCCCTAACCCCTAGCCCCTAAGCCCTAGCCCCTCAGCCCTAACCCCTAGCCCCTCACTTCCACCCAACCCCCACAGACCTTACACACACTTTTGCAATTGTCACTCTTTAACATGGTTTTCTGGTTCTCTTCTTTTGCACGGTTCGTCCTGGACTGCTGGCTCTGTGTTTTAGGTAAGTGATGTCTTTTCACTCATTTACCTGCCGCTTAACTTAGACGTGTCCCAATGCAGGAAGTGCATGTGAAAGTCTGCCTCCCTCAGCTGGGATGGTCATAACAGTGAGGAATGCAGACGGCTGTTATGTCGCCGTGTCTGTCCCCATAGCGCCTTTCACTCCTGTTTGGTTTCTGCGGGCGACGTTCACTGGTGTGTTGCCGAGTGTATGCAGCACGTACCGATTTTAAAGCGTTAGCAGTGGTGGAGAAAACGACCTGTTGGAATGCAGGCATGCTAGCCACGCTCCCCCCACACCCATAATCCCCCTCATAATGGACTGGCAGCAGTGCCCACGCTCTGCTCTCCAGATGGAGTCTCTGTATGGCATGAAACTAGAGCCCCAACACTCACATTCGAGAGTCCACAGATGGGACACACACAGACGTCCGCACACAAACACGTGTGAACACACACATATACACACACACATGAACACACACATATACACACACAAACACATACACACACAAACACAAACACGATCCCTCTGTGTTTCTGTAAGGTGGCCACAGTAAGGCCCTGATAAGAGTACCACATCCTGGCTGTGTGAAATGGGACATGGCGTTCTCTGGGTTCCTGCTTGTCTGGGTTGGGGTCCTGGTTGTCTGGAGACCTGTTATCTGGAGTCCTGCTTGTCTGGGGTCCTGTTATCTGGGGTCCTGTTTGTCTGGGGTCCTGTTATCTGGGGTCCTGTTATCTGGGGTCCTGTTTGTCTGAGGTCCTGTTTGTCTGGGGTCCTGTTATCTGGGGTCCTGTTATCTGGGGTCCTGTTTGTCTGGGGTCCTGTTATCTGGGGTCCTGTTATCTGGGGTCCTGTTTGTCTGGGGTCTTGTTATCTGGGGTCCTGTTATCTGGGGTCCTGTTATATGGGGTCCTGTTTGTCTGAGGTTCTGCTTGTCTGGGGTCCTGTTATCTGGGGTCCTGTTATCTGGGGTCCTGTTTGTCTGAGGTCCTGTTATCTGGGGTCCTGTTATCTGGGGTCCTGTTTGTCTGAGGTCCTGTTATCTAGGGTCCTGTTATCTGGGGTCCTGTTGTCTGGGGTCCTGTTTGTCTGAGGTCCTGTTATCTAGGGTCCTGTTATCTGGGGTCCTGTTGTCTGGGGTCCTGTTTGTCTGAGGTCCTGTTATCTAGGGTTCTGTTATCTGGGGTCCTGTTATCTGGGGTCCTGTTGTCTGGGGTCCTGTTACCTGGGGTCCTGTTGTCTGGGGTCCTGTTATCTAGGGTCCTGTTATCTAGGGTCCTGTTGTCTGGGGTCCTGTTATCTGGGGTCCTGTTATCTGGGGTATATGTGAGCCTATATGTGAGCAGCAGCACTGCTGGGGACCTTAGCTGATGTGCTCACTTGACTAGCGTGTCACACTGAGGGTTAAAACATCCTCGAACAGAAAGATCAAGAATCATCCAGCAAAAAGTATCTACTAGAACAAAGGGGCCTTCTGAGCCAGACACTTTCTGAAGAAATAACACAACTCAGTTCTCTTCTCCCAAAAACTGGGTGTTACGCTGCTGTGTGTGTGTGTGTGGGTGTGTATGTGTGTGTGGGTGTGTATGTGTGTGTGTGTGTGTGGGTGTGTGTGTGTGTGTGTGTGTGTGTGTGTGTGTGTGTGTGTGTGTGTGTGTGTGTGTGTGTGTGTGTGTGTGTGTAACTGGCTGCTGAGCGGGTGAGATTGAGATGGTGGGGGGTGACAGGATGGGAAGCTATTAATGTTCAGTAATCACTGGGACAAGTAATAGTTATCAGTGTTTTAGAGGCAATATTATTACCATGTAACGAAGGTCTTGATTACTTTATTAGCCCCTTCCAGTCATTCTGCTATCGCTTACCAAACTGACCCGGGGACCATACACCCCTCTCTCTCTCTCTCCTGCACACCCCATGAAGAAATCAAATTATGGGCAGTGAACACTTAAATCACGCACCCCGTACCCTGAGTGACATAAAAAATGACCATGGGGGGGTTACTCAGAGTTCAGGCCGGGTAATGAAACGGCCAGCGCCGTAATAGAGGGGGAAGAGGTGTTCTGAATATCGGGGGAGAGGTTAATAAAGGGGGGGTTCATTTAGAGGGTATCTCCCCTCTCTGACCCCCACGTCCCCTGGATCGCCCGCCTTGCTCTCCTGCCGTGATGGACTGCAACGGCGGATTGAAAGTGCACGTTTATCCAAGTCGTCATTGTTAGGTGACTGGAGGTGTCATGCTAAATGCGGTACCTCATAAATCCCGCCCCCGCCGTCCCAGGGAGCCACACCTACACGCTTTGCTTCTTTCTTCCACTGTCCTAATCCTTGTTGTAAGCAACATAATGCCTGTAATTTGACACCTCCTTGAGTCTGTGCCTGCTGCTTGCAGTGTTGGCATCGTTAACTGCTGGCTGAGATTAAACTAACTCTGATCAGATGGTGCGTTTCCAAACGAGACCAATTTAAGTGTCAGTTTCAGTCCTAACAGGCGTGCGCGAGTTTGCCTCTTGGAGACAGTTAATTCTGCCTGAATTCCGCGTTGCCGCGAGCGCAGATGGCGGTGGAGACGGTGCAGGTGCGCCTCCATGTCTGACACCTGTCACATGTTTACGGCTCAATCCGGACTCCACAGAGGCCGCCGCCCCCTCATTACTGGATGCCTCTGCCCTCTTGACTCTGACCGCCGGCTGTTGCAAACAGCAACAACGTGTCACCTCTGACCCCTGAGTCTGTCACCCTACTACCTGTTTGTGTTAACCTCACGTTCTGGCCACAGAGAAGGTCAAACCCCACAGCCCAGCCTTATTAGCAATTACCTCCTCAAAATCAGGTGACCTTTCACTGTTCACTTTTATCTTGAATGCAAAATATTCTGAAAAAAATTCAAAGAGAGGAGGTCCATTCTGAGGTCTACACCACGTCCATTCTGAGGTCTACACCACGTCCATTCTGAGGTCTACACCGTGTCCATTCTGAGGTCTACACCGCGTCCATTCTGAGGTCTACACCGTGTCCATTCTGAGGTCTACACCGCGTCCATTCTGAGGTCTACACCGTGTCCATTCTGAGGTCTACACCACGTCCATTCTGAGGCCTACACCATGTCCATTATAAGGTCTACACCGTGTCCATTCTGAGGTCTACACCGCGTCCATTCTGAGGTCTACACCGTGTCCATTCTGAGGTCTACACCACGTCCATTCTGAGGTCTACACCGTGTCTATTCTGAGGTCTACACCACGTCCATTCTGAGGCCTACACCACGTCCATTCTGAGGCCTACACCACGTCCATTCTGAGGCCTACACCATGTCCATTATAAGGTCTACACCACAGTGGGTGGTGTTTGCTAATTGTCTAACAAATACCTCCACTGTAGGAGGACCGTGTGTCGTCTCTGGACCAACAGCACCATCTCGGCCCCTGTCCTCATGACCTTGATCGCTCCTGAGTGGCCCCGCCCCCTGCGGGAGACAGCGGCGTTTAATTCCCCACAGCCTCCGTGGCCAAGCAGGACATAAAGGCCATGAGCAGGGATCCAGCAGCGAGCTGTTGTTGAGCGTCTTTTACGAGGGCGGGCGCAGGCCTGGTGTTTCCTAGGTGCAGCTCCACCGTGGGCTCCAGCACTGCAGCAGGACACGCCTGCCAACCGGGTGATTAGTAGTAAAATTTTAATGGGGATCCATACATATGTCTGGCTGTCACTTTTACGAGGACGTTTATACAGGCAGCGGCCCCCATCATCACTGCTCCGCCCCTCCACACACCCCCACCTCCACACACCCCCACCGCCTCTCCACCCTCCGGTTCCACTCAGGCACGGAACCGATCACAGAGAAAAGGGCTTACTGGTGGGGCGGCCCGTCACACCCGGAGCGGGGCAGGTTGGGAGGTGGGGTTTAATGGCTGTAGAGAGCAGCTTCACCTCTTAGAGTAATGGAATATCTGAGAAGC
Organism: Brachyhypopomus occidentalis; assembly: GCA_020368025.1. Lineage (NCBI taxonomy): Eukaryota > Metazoa > Chordata > Actinopteri > Gymnotiformes > Hypopomidae > Brachyhypopomus > Brachyhypopomus occidentalis. The sequence continues at coordinate 282,779 of JAGXOD010001378.1, read as the reverse complement.
AGAGGGCTTTGGGCACAGGCACAGCCTGATATGATATTTATTGGCCCTCTCCCCCCTGGGAACACTGGGCTTAATGTGGCTCCCATAAGAGAGGTCCAAGGTTCCTTCCTGGACGTATTTACAGTGGGTCATATTTACAAGCGACTGCGATTAATACGCTTAAGCAGGTCTGCTGTCCTCAGCCTGCCCGTAGATCGGCGGGGTGTGACGTTATGAACTGCACCACTGTGAGCCCTGAATGAAAATGTCGTTGCATGAGTTAAAGCTGGTCTACGATGAAACAGCACGGGTGTCACCTGAATCCCGGCGAGGATGGGAGGATGTTCTCAAATGCAGAGTTTCAAATGCAGCCTCTGAGCTCGTAAACACTGCAGATGTAACTCACAGCTGCAGATACACGTCATGTCACATGTCTGAGAAGATTTCACAGAAAACCCCATGAGTGTGTCCTGCTGGTCCGGACTGAGACACAGGGACAAAGTCCCGAAGTGCTAATGACCCGCTGGAGGGTGTGGTGCCCTGCCTTATCCTGTGCAACGGGACGCTATCAGAGCTGTAGTGGAGGCCCAGTACAGCGACCCCTCCTGAGTAAATAAACCCTGGGGGGGGTGTGTGCTGGCGGTGGGGATCGATACGGAGGTGCGGTGAGGGTGAACGCTCCATTCACTAACAAGTGAGCTAACAGAGTTAGCAGGACCCATCACACCTGCGCTGCTGAATCCTGGCTGCTGGTCCCGCTTGACTAATGGTGCGTAATGAGAGAGGACGGGCGTGAGGAGAGTCCGTTACGCTGACGCGGAGCCTCGTGTGCGAGCTGACCCCGCGCCAGGCTCCCGTGGTGGATGTAATGCGGTTAACAGGGACGAGCGTGGGGTTAGGACGAGGTTGCTGCCGTGTGCTGGCAGCCCCACGGGGCCGAATCAGCCTGCGATTGAATCATAGCGAGGAGGTGGGGCCGTGTGCTGATGGTCAGGCGGTGTTCTCCACCCACTCCGCCCACGACCCCACCTCCCTGCGCTCCACGGCGTGCTGTGCTAACTGCTGGGCGGCGAGAAGCGCGTGGGACACATTGGGCGGTCGGCAGAAAGGTGACGGGCGTGTCAAGGCCAGCCTCACACCTCCACACACAGCCTCACACCTCCACACACAGCCTCACACCTCCACACACAGCCCTACCCCTCCACACACAGCCTTGCCCCTCCACACACAGCCCTACCCCTCCACACACAGCCTCACACCTCCACACACAGCCTCACCCCTCCACACACAGCCCTACCCCTCCACACACAGCCTTGCCCCTCCACACACAGCCTCACCCCTCCACACACAGCCTCACCCCTCCACACACAGCCCTACCCCTCCACACACAGCCTTGCCCCTCCATACACAGCTCTACACCTCCACACACAGCTTCACCCCTCCACACACAGCCCTACCCCTCCACACACAGCCCTACCCCTCCACACACAGCCTTGCCCCTCCACACACAGCCTCACCCCTCTACACACAGCCTCACCCCTCCACTCCATTACAGTGAACACGCCATGCTGGACGTGTTCGACATGTTCAAACACCCAAACCACGCCCACCCCACCCCCACCCAACACACACCCCAACAATTCTTCTTATCGGCCTCGTCCTGGAGCGGAGTCCTGTGTGGCGATAAGCCGACGCTGCCCGGCTTTATGGCCGATAATCTCGGACAGCTGAGATATGATCACAGGCTTAGGGAGCTGCTGACCACTTAAAACAGGGCAGCGCCCTTTCGACGGCGGAATAAGGCGTCGTGGTGCGGCTGGTGGTTCTCGGCACGTGTATCGAGCTGCCGCTGCCCCAGACACAGATGCCGGGATTATTAGCCCCTACAGCTACCCCCCTACAGCTACCCCCTACAGCTACCCCCCTACAGCTACCCCCTACAGCTACCCCCTACAGCTACCCCCCTACAGCTACCCCCCTACAGCTACCCCCTACAGCTACCCCCTACAGCTACCCCCCTACAGCTAGCCCCCTACAGCTCCCCCCCCCAGCTACCCCCTACAGCTACCCCCTACAGCTACCCCCCTACAGCTACCCCCCTACAGCTACCCCCCTACAGCTACCCCCCTACAGCTACCCCCTACAGCTACCCCCCTACAGCTACCCCCCTACAGCTACCCCCCTACAGCTACCCCCTACAGCTACCCCCCTACAGCTCCCCCCTACAGCTCCCCCCTACAGCTACCCCCCCACCGCTACCCCTACAGCTACCCCCCCTACAGCTACCCCCTACAGCTCCCCCCTACCGCTCCCCCCTACCGCTACCCCCCTACAGCTACCCCCCTACAGCTACCCCCCTACAGCTACCCCCCCTACAGCTCCCCCCCTACAGCTACCCCCCCACAGCTACCCCCCTACAGCTACCCCCTACAGCTACCCCCCCACAGCTCCCCCCTACAGCTACCCCCTACAGCTACCCCCCTACAGCTACCCCCCTACAGCTACCCACCCACAGCTCCCCCCTCCTGCTCCTGAATTGGCTCGTTTTTTATCTTATTGGTGGTAACTCGACCTCCCTTACGGCTGAGACCAGAACACAACCCTAATCTGGTTAGGGAGGCAGTGCTTTTTGAGGGACAAAAATATGGCGACAGATAATAACGTAAATGGGGAAAGCTGACCGCAACTATAGATCCGTCCCCCCTCGCTGCCAGATCCGCGGTGGCTCCGGCTCAGACGTTAGAGTGGCCTGTGATTGGTTTGGAGGGGATTGTGGGACGTAAGTGTGTTTGATTGATAGCTGTGTTTAAGGCCAGCGTATCCAGCTGTCTGTTTCATCCGTAGAGTGTGAAGGAGGAGGACCTGGCAACCCTGCGGACGCTGGAGGCAGCGAGAAACAGAGATGAGAGCAGCTTTGTCTGGGCCGCTGCTCTGGAGATCACACCCGAAACAGCAGTGTGTGTGTGTGTGTGTGTGTGTGTGTGGACATGATGTGTGTGTGTGTGTGTGTGTGTGTGGACAGATGTGTGTCTACAACTGCAGCTTTCCATTTTATGCCCTGCAATGTAGGAAATGTATGTTTTCACTCTCAGTTGTGCTCACACACACACACACACACACAGTGTGTGATAAGTAGCTGAGAGTAATAGCCTCGCGTTGGCAGACAGCTGTTCTTGTTTACATGATAAGTGATTGCCCTAATTTTGAGTGCAGTCTGATAAATAGTCTACCCCTGTGACAGGCTCCGCAGGAGCCGCGGTGATAATACCTTTTTGATTATTCAATAAATAACCCATAATTCGACATTGATTGGGCTGTGAATGTGATGTGTGTGTGTGGGGGGGGTCAGTATTGACCCTTGTGGTCAGTTCCATAGTGACCACTGGTCAGTAAGGTCAGGGCTCTTCACCCTTCGTCCGCTCTTGTCGCTGCTGATCTGATTTGTAACGAGTGCACACGCTCACCCCTCCTGCAGCAGACTAACCAGCCCTGCTAATCACCACCACTTAATAACTTTTACAATTGTCCCATAGCCAGCGCTGCCCTCAGCTCTAGCAGCAGGTGTATTGAAATCGATGCAAACGGCTTTGCAGGCCGCATGAGGAATGGCAGGTGTCCTCACCGCATGTGTCCTCACCGGAGGTGTCCTCACCGCATGTGTCCTCACCGGAGGTGTCCTTTTCTGGAGGTGTCCTTTTCTGGAGGTGTCCTCACTGGAGGTGTACTCACCACAGGTGTCTTCACCAGAGGTGTCCTCACTGGAGGTGTCCTTTTCTGGAGGTGTCCTCACTAGAAGTGTCCTCACTGGAGGTGTCCTCACCACAGGTGTCCTCCCCGGACTGGCCTCTCATCTGTTCAGTGTGATCAGTCTTCGTTCGGACTGTGTGTGCGTCCGCTGCTCCGTGAGACGAGGGTGTCCACTCACGCGGTTATTGGACTCTTCCTGCTGCTCCGTGAGACGAGGGTGTCTACTCACGCGGTTATTGGACTCTTCCTGCTGCTCCGTGAGACGAGGGTGTCCACTCACGCGGTTATTGGACTCTTCCTGCTGCTCCGTGAGACGAGGGTGTCCACTCACGCGGTTATTGGACTCTTCCTGCTGCTCCGTGAGACGAGGGTGTCCACTCACGCGGTTATTGGACTCTTCCTGCTACTCCGTGTGCCGAGGGTGTCCACTCACGCGGTTGGACTCTTCCTGCTGCTCCGTGAGACGAGGGTGTCCACTCACACGGTTATTGGACTCTTCCTGCTGCTGTTATTGGTCTATTGATCCTGGAGTGTTTGGCCTTCTGTCTGTTTCATCTATATGCAGATGTGTTTGCGTCCTGGACGCCCCGAGCTCTGCCACCGCGGTGCTGTCAGACACACGTTCCTCCTCCACCCCACATCACTCAGCCCTGACAGCTCGGCCCCGGGTGTGTGTGTGTGTGTGTGTGTGTGTGTGTGTGGTGACCAGGCTCCTCCAACTGCAGGGGGATACTGGGCTGATAAACGGGGCCCTTCCCGGTGGCCCCAGCACACGCAGCACTACGCTGGCATGTGCCCATTAAATACCACCCTCAGACCATTAAATACCACCCTCAGACCATTATCCCCCCAGTAAAACCTGCTGCAGACGGAGCTCTTCACCCCCATCTTTTGTTTCGGAAAACATGTTTCAGACACAACAAAGGAGGCAAAGGAGGCACTAATGAAGTGAACCGTTTGATGTTTGATGTAAAAAGCAGACCTGGGGCTGGCTGTGTCTCAAACTGGGCTTGTCACATCTCAAACAGGGCTCGGCATGTCTCAAACTAGGCTCGTCATGTCTCAACCGGCAGTCAATCAGAGATGCGGATAGGAAATCTTTCTAAAAAATGTAGAGGCACCTTGTATATGTATAATAGGCACCTTGTCAGAGTGCCAGTAGACCAAAGTTGCCCTGACACCTCCCTCCTGCCTCTCAGCCTCACACATACCCTCCCAATCTGTACCCTTGGTTTGGAGAGGGGGAGAGAGACGGGGAGAGAGAGAGAGGGAGAGAGAGGGAGAGAGAGGGACAGAGGGAGAAAGAGGGAGAGAGAGAGGGAGAGAGAAAGGGAGAGAGAGGGACAGAGGGAGAAAGAGGGAGAGAGAGAGGGAGAGAGAGAGGGAGAGAGAGGGACAGAGGGAGAAAGAGGGAGAGAGAAAGGGAGAGAGAGGGACAGAGGGAGAAAGACGGAGAGAGAGAGGGAGCTGCCTGTGAGAGGCAGGAATTATGATTAAGAACCTTAGTCATTATGCTCCACTTTCGTCTGTTGGGAGAAAATCGTTCCATTCATAATTCATTCCCTCAATTACTATTAATAAAGAGGTATTTCAGGAAGGGAGTGTCGGAACGATTACATGTAACATGGCATTAAGACTTTTATTTGAACATCACCAACCCCAATTCCTCACCGGGTTAATAAGAGGGATGATCCCACCTGACGGTTTTGTGGAATTATTGTATGGATATGATATTCTAATCTATTAGCCCCTGTGTAATGTATTCGCGAGTTAATTGAGCCCGTTAGAGAGTGGGGACCACAGCAGTGTGGGACACGGCAGCGGTGTGGGGACCACAGCAGTGTGGGACACGGCAGCGGTGTGGGGACCACAGCAGTGTGGGACACGGCAGCGGTGTGGGGACTACAGCAGCAGTGTGGGACATGGCAACGGTGTGGGGACCACAGCAGTGTGGGACACGGTAGCGGTGTGGGGACCACAGCAGTGTGGGACACGGCAGCGGTGTGGGGACCACAGCAGCAGTGGGACACGGCAGCGGTGTGGGGACCACAGCAGTGTGGGACACGGGGGCCCAGGTCCATGTGGCTGGCTGTGACTTTATGGGGGTGAGAATATGTTGGAGTGATGAGAAGCCAGAACTCAGTGCAGCTCATTCTCTAGAGGCTGTGTGTGTGTGTCCAAGGTCTTGCAGCTTTGAGAGGGTGAACTTATGTGTGTGTGTGTCTGTGTGTGTGTGTGAGGTACCAAGCATGCCCACAGTCAGTCAGGACCAAAGAACTTTACACACATACACACACACACACGTCTCACCTCATTACCAGTGTTCCTGAGTCCAAGTGTACCAGCAGGAGTGGGGTGTATTCCTCCACCACAAAGAGTGATAATTGATTAATGAAAGAAAGTGTGCGTGTATGTGTGCATGTGTGTGTGTGTGTGTGTGTGTGTGTGTGTGTGTGTGTGTGTGTGTGTGTGTGTGTGTGTGTGTGTGTGTGTGTGTGTGTGTGTGTGTGTGTGTGTGTGTGTGTGTGTGTGTACAGGTTGTAAAGCACTCACTGTTCCAGTCACTGCTGGGTCTATCAGATATGGCATTATGGGTTGTTTCCAAGGCTACAAGTATAATAAGAGATTTATTTGAGCTGCTACCTTTTATAGAAAATGTGGAACTGCTTCTTTGCATGAATTTTTAAAAAACCTGGACACTCGTGAAATGTTCCAGACTGGAGCTGCTATGTGTTGGGCTGGGGTGTGTTGGGCGGGGGTGTGTTGGGCTGAGGTGTGTTGGGCGGGGGTGTGTTGGGTTGGGGTGTGTTGAGCTGCCCTGTTACATTACGTTCCCCTGTTACGTCAGTCTGCCCTGTTACGTTACCCTCCCCAGTTACGTTACGCTCCCCTGTTACGTTACGCTGCCCTGTTATGTTACACTCCCCAGTTACGTTACGCTCCCCTGTTACGTTACGCTGCCCTGTTACGTTATGCTGCCCTGTTACGTTACGCACCCGTTACGTTACGCTGCCCTGTTGTTACGCTGCCCTGTTACATTACGCTCCCCTGTTACGCTACGCTGCCCTGTTACGTTACGCTCCCCTGTTACGCTACGCTGCCCTGTTACGCTACGCTGCCCTGTTACATTACGCTGCCCTGTTACGCTACCCTGCCCTGTTACGCTACGCTCCCCTGTTACGTTACGCTGCCCTGTTATGTTACACTCCCCTGTTATGTTACACTCCCCTGTTACGTTACGCTGCCCTGTTATGTTACACTCCCCTGTTATGTTACACTCCCCTGTTACGTTACGCTGCCCTGTTATGTTACACTCCCCAGTTATGTTACACTCCCCTGTTACATTACGCTGCCCTGTTACGTTACGCTCCCGTCTTGTTGGACCTCCATGGCCAGTCGGCTCTGCTCATAGCCCTCACACCCGGCCCCTCTCACACTGTACTGTAACTGCACCCTCCCTTCTGAAACACAAACACACACACTCACATGAACACACACACACACACACACACACCAACACACACATGCATTTCCCACTTACGAGCAAACATTTCCGGTTCAGATCAGTTAGCCAGTTCCAACCTCTCCCTCCCTCTCTCTCCCTCTCCTTCTCTCCCTCTCTCCCTTTCTCTCTCCCTCTCTCTCTCCCTTGGTGTACAGGCCTGCCAGACAGGGCCTTATAAAAGCAGACATCAATGCCTGCAGGCGCGGCAGGGTGCTTTAGTGCCACGCCCGCAGATCTGGTTTGATTTTAAAGAAATGACTGAATTGTTGCCGTTGGAAGGCGTGTGGGGTGTGTGTAAGAGCTGTGTGAGGCAGGTCTAGGGTCTGGGGTATGGGGTGTAGGGTGGAGCTGTGTGAGGTGGGTGTGGGGTGTAAGGTGGAGCTTGCTGCTGGTTGGTTGTTTCACCTCAAGGGTCTTGTCTAGGGTGGTGTGAGGTTGCAGTAAACCCAAACACAGACACCCCCCATGCACACACACACACACACACACACACACATTTGGCCTTCCTGGCTCTGTTTGTGAGCCTTTTGTTTCATGTGGATGAAAGTGTCGGTCAGGTCAGGACAACAGGGAGAACACACCACACACACACACCACACACACATGTTTCACAATCACCGCCTCTATTCTACCTTTACTGTCAGTGTCCTTCTAAAACCTTGAGGTGTTAATGTCACAGTCATGTTGTTGTCAGACAGACAGGCACCTGTCTTACTGCTTTAATGTCACTCACATTAAATGTGAGTCAGAATCCCCCACACACTCCAACCACACACTCCACACCACCACACACACTCCACACACCCACACACTCCACACACACATACTCCACACCACCACACACACTCCACACCCCCACACACTCCACACACACACACCACCACACACCCCCACACCACCACACACACACCTTTGTTTGGTTACCCTCAGCAGGTGTGTGTGGGACACCCATCCCAAGCGCGCGTGCTGCAGCCGGACTGGGCTGATTGGACCGTGATATAAAGCTGTCATCATTTATTTGAAATACTAAAGGAGAAGACCAGCATTAATCACCCTTCCTTGTTTATTAAAGCAATAAAGATTTCACTGAGTGCTTTATCACTGCAGGCAGACTGAGAGGCAGCCTTGTGTGAGGGTCTGATCATGGCGAGGGCCATTACAGCATCAGACAGGCAGCGGGACAGAGAGGAAGGAGGGAGAGACAGAGATAGACATAGAGATGGATGGAGAGAGAGAGAAGGAAAATAGAGAGGGAGAGAGAGTAGGAGAGGAAGGCTCACTGACAGAATCTTTATTGTGTTGTGAGGAAGTATGACATCATCCTGACCTCTGACCTTGGCATCACATAATGCTGATTGGACAAGTCTATCATCTGCTCTTATGTCGCTGATGGTAAAGAAGCCTTAAACTGTGCGGTCACATGTGCGGTCACGTGTGTGGTAACATGTGCAGTCACGTGTGTGGCTACACCCCAATCGTCCCTAAGCACACACTTGTCTGCATTCTACCGGGTCACAGATGCTGTGAGACACTATATACTCGCCAGTACACAGTACACAGGGACACAGGGACACGGGGACACAGTACACAGGGACACAGTACACAGGGACACGGGGACACAGTACACAGGGACACAGTACACAGGGACACAGTACACAGTGACACAGTACACAGGGACACGGGGACACAGGGACACGTGTTTGCACTCACGTACCTCTGCATGGACCTGTGGTCTGATCAGTAATGGCACTGGGTGGAGATTCTGCGTAGCTGTGTGCGAAGCGCTCGCTGCAGGTGTAGCACACCCACACCCACCCCATCTGAGGGCCTCCACCTCCAGGGCCCCTGGTGTGCTGCTGCACCTACACGGAACCACATGGTCCTGAGCCACAGACGGGTCACGCCACTCTGCACACGACGCACGGGGGGGGGGTCTCCACCAGGGGTCTCCACCTTCACACCACCACCTACAGACTCGGGCTGCTCATAAAGTCTCCCATCCTAACCTTCCATTTGGCTTTGAATAATATAATCCTAATTATTATTTTTGCCCTGTATAACATAATTCTTGGGTGTAATGATTTTTTATGCCCCTGACATATTGTTTGGAGGGTGACATAAAACTCCAGTGACATGTGACATTTGGAAAAGGTCACACCACCCATCTCAGGACCTGTCCGTCTCCATTACACTGGCACTTGTCATATTGGAGCTGGCATGGACGCTCTCTCTCTCCCCATCTCTTTCTCTCCATCTCTCTCTCTCTTTTCATCTCTCCATCTCTGTCTCTCCATCTCTCTGTGTCACACAAACCCACAGATACACAATACCCATATCTCTTCTCTTCTTTGTAGCATTTTGGGACATTTTTGTCCCCCCACGTACCCTTTCCCCCATGCTTATTTGTTTGTTTTCAGCTTTGTATGATGGAGGTAAGAACCGCCCCCCTCCCCACACTGACACCCCCCCACCCTGGAGTGAGATGCCGTGTGCAGTCCAAGCTCGACTGTGCTGAATGACAGCAACAGAAACTCAAATGTGATAAATATGTCAGAACTGACCCGTGACGGATGGTGCAGAGGTAGCGCCGCCCTGCTGGGTGCCGGGGCCACGCAGGACTGTGAGCAGCGCTGACGTGCTGCAGGGAAGGGAAAGGACTCCTGCCTGTGGCCTCCCAGCGTGGGGGACGAGCACTTCATCTCATCTGACACGCATTCATCAAAATGTACGTCCACTCAGGAAGCAGCTTACGGCCCCACGCTCTGCTCTGTAGTCTGATCAGACGCTCAAAAACAAAAGATATTTGGAAAACTGGAAAAGCGTTGTGGAGGTGGTGTTGTGTAGGTGGTGTTGTGGAGGTGGTGTTGTGTAGGAGGCGTTGTGGAGGTGGTGTTGTGTAGGAGGCGTTGTGGAGGTGGGGTTGTGTAGGAGGTGTTGTGTAGGAGGCGTTGTGGAGGTGGCGTTGTGGAGCAGGCGTTGTGGAGGTGGCGTTGTGGAGGTGGTGTTGTGGAGGTGGTGTTGTGGAGCAGGCGTTGTGGAGGTGGCGTT
>JAGXOD010001378.1:265000-267500 GCA_020368025.1 Brachyhypopomus occidentalis | reverse complement strand
CAAACACACAGAGCCAGGTTGCTAACAAGACACTCTACTGTCACACATCACTCTGAAAAACAGCCTTTCTCTGTTAGCATCTGCTGTTTGAAAACAAAAAGTGCCTCTCTCTCTCTCTCTCTCCCTCTCCCTCTTTCTCCCCCACCCCTCTCCCTACTCTCTCTCTCCCTCTCTCTCTCTCTCCCTCTCCCTCTTTCTCCCCCACCTCCCCCACCCCTCTCCATACTCTCTCTCTCTCTCTCTCTCTCGCTCTCTCGTGAGCCGTTTCTGGTTAACATGGCCACACCACTAGCCTTCTCCTTCCTCTAAGAGGCTAATGGGTAATGGAGCCGAGCCTGGTGTCCGGGTGAGGTGGAGGAGTCCCACCCTGAACCACCCGCTGCTGGTGGAGGGGATTAATGCCCGCTGGGTGGCTGTTGTGCCAAGCAGTAGCCGGCTGTTAAAAGTTAATAACTTTATAGCCTGAGAGGAGCACATCCATCATGGCCAGTTTGTTTAGTCAGAGTGGTGACGGCCGGCAGCTCCCTGGGCAGGGGGGGCGTGGACTGATAAATGGAGATGGGTGTGGGGGGGTCTGTGCCAGACGACTCTGCATGTTTATTCTGTGTGTGTGTGTGTGTGTGTGTAGCATTGTACCTGAATATCGTATATATTGTTGAGTGCTATCATAATTCACCAGGAAGTGGTTTTGATAAATGTACATAGTAATCATTAGAAATCATGTTATAGTTTGTCACCGGTGGGGTGATGTGTGTAGGCTGGTGGGTAATGGGTGTAGATTGGTGGGGATTTTAGACCTGTCATTTTAAAGAATAGGACCTCGGGGTCATGGAACACATACCTGATCTGTAGAAATCTGAATCTGCCAATACCCAACAACCTTCCCAACCATAAATTATCTCATCATCATCTCTCTCTCTCTCTCTCTCTCTCTCTTTTCTCGCCCTCTCTCTCTCTCTCTGGCTGGGTGAAGTGTGGTTCAGTGTAAAGGAGCTGCCCCATGTGGACGTTTGGAGTGTTAATGACTCAAGGTCAGAGGCGCGAACTGGAGAATTAGAGGAGAGTCCTGTTCAGAAAATAAGGGTCCTGTCAAGAGAGCGTGCGTCCTGTTCAGGGGGGAAGTGTCCTGTTCAGACAAGGGGCATGTGTCCCTGCTACCCACATAGGCGTAAGCTACTGATGAAGCCTTTAGCACCCTTGCCCTTACACTAACTGTCTACCTCACTGTTTCTCTTTGAAAGACATTACACTATATTGTACACACATAGATTTAAAATCTCCCCATTATATTTATAAAACATTCTCTCAGTTCTACATGTGCCTTAAGTTAAGAAGTGAATACTGACTCACAGACTCCTTATACATCATATGCTCATGTGCGCCTCCCTACAGGCCAGGGTGTGTAACTGCGACCTGCGGGAACCTTCTAGCTGTGCTGTGGGGGCTCGTGTGTAGGTGTAGCCCCCCCTCCTCCGCCCGAGCTGCGTGTACCATCCAGCACTGCACAATACTCCCTCTGACCACACTGCTCAGACACACAAAGGCCTCTCTGAACCACACACTCTCACACAACAGCAGTGTGATCACCACCAGGCACAGAGAACAACCTGCCCTCTAACTGCCCCATAATTGCCCCATAACAGCTCCGTAAAATGATATCAGTGCAGAAGGCAACTGCGGTTTGTGGGAATGTTGCCCTACGGACCCGGAGCATCGGGACGTGTTCGGGTATTAATCCAGGTGTGGAATCTAACATGGAGGTGGGAAGTGAAGGTCGTGTGGTTCTGGCTTTGCAGGCACCGTCCAGGCAACAGTGTCCAGGCAACAGTGTCCAGGCAACCTGATCCTCTGTAGTGACACAGGGAGCCATCAGCAGGAATGCTGTGGGTTACAGCTGCCCAGCCATTTATGTGTTATTTCATTATTTAATATAAAGACACCATGCAGAGAGCAGAGAGGAGGATGGATGTGTTCAGCATGGAATTACTGAGAATGTACACACGTACATATTTATGCTAGTGTGTGTGTGTGTGTGTGTGTGTAATTCAGGCTCCGTCAGTTCCCACCCCAGGGCCTGGCTCTCCGCCCCCGGTGGACCTGTTGATGGGGGCTGTTGATGGGGGGGTCACGTCGCAGGGCGGCAAGAGTGATAAATGTCCCTTATCGCCGTCGTCATTGTAATGGCCCCACAACAGGCGGCGCGGGGTGAGCGTGCCAGAGTTATCGCCCCGCTCCTGCTGGGGAGGAGCACACATCAAGCTGCCAATCACACAGGCCGAAAATTGCTCTGAGATTTGAGTCCCCAGACGGCAAGACGACAGAACTGATGCTCCCTTCTCTCTCTCTCTCTCTCTCTCTCTCTCTCTCTCTCTCTCTCTCTCTCTCTCTCTCTCTCTCTCTCTCCCTCTCTCTCTCTCTCTCTCTCTCTCTCTCTCCACTCTCTCTCTCTCTCTCTCTCTCTCTCTCTCCCCCTCTCCCTTTCTCTCTCTCTCTCTCTCCC
>JAGXOD010001378.1:240000-262500 GCA_020368025.1 Brachyhypopomus occidentalis | reverse complement strand
AGGGTTAGGCTCTAAACGCTTTGTGCGATGGAGGTGTTAGCCAGTGTCAGCTCACTCCAGGAGCTGACAGATGAGTAGGAAGTCCCCGGTCCTGCAGCCCAGAGGGGGCGTACAAGTGTGTGTGTGTGTGTGTGTGTGGTGGCACACCTTGAAGCACAGGCAGCAGCAGAAGAGCACACACAGGAGAGTCTCCAGTGACAAATCAATCAGTGCCCCTCCCCCATGCTCCCTAAACCCGAGCAGGCTGGGGTCGGCGTGTGTGCGGGGGTTGCTAGTAAGACAGATCGCCTTCACCCCGCGGGACACCTCACTCTGACTTTGAGCCCCCACCACAGGGACGCACGGAGCTCTCGGCCACGCGGGGACGACTGCGTTCGTCTGGATGACTGCAGCTGGGACTCAGAGGCTTAGATGTGCTTTTTTGAATGGAAAATGGTAAGGGATTAGCCAACATCCCAAGTGCCATGACTTCAGAGAGCTGGGAGATGGGGGGGGGGGGGGGACAGGGGGGACGGGGAGACGGGGAGCGGGGGCGATGGGGGGACGGGGGAGACGGGGGAGACAGGCTCTCCTCAGCGGCCTTGTGAGTCCAGACTTCTTATGCAAATGTGGGAGTCTTACATCTAAAGTTTTCAAACACAGTGAGCCTGGCTCGGAGGAGCAGTGTGCAGATGGTGTGGTCACCTGCACATCCAGGCTCAATGGAGTCTCCTGAGGTCCTACAGCTCCACCTGCATTACACCAGGACTCATTTTGAGACTGCTTGGTCATGGGTGCTCGACTACTGAGATTACAATGCAAACCCTCAGAAGAGTCACTGCACATAGGTCACTGATTCATAGTGCATTATGGGAAGCATAATTTGGGCAATATGTATTGGAGTGCATTGTGGGATTTCTTGAATACATCCAGTCCTGTGCGAATAATGCCCACTGAGATACCTCCACTGAAGCTGCTTCTGAAGGCACCACTGCCTTACAGTTCCTGAGCAGCTCCTGAACAACCCATAATGCAATGGGAGATGCAGGCAGCAACACGTGTTTGGCCACTCAGGTCCAAACCAGGAAGTGGTTTCAGAACAAGCATTTATTTCTGGATAGATCAGACAGTAAAATTGCTCTATAATGTTTCGCTCTGATATCTTTGATGTCTAACGCTAATTCTGCCCAGCTAAAATGACTCCTCCAGTCCTCTGTCAGGTGTCCTGGCCACATGATGCCACACTGACACTGGAGAATTCAGATGAAGGATGTTCATATCAAGACTAATAACATCACAGAAGCATCTGTGCCTTCAGTTCTGGGCAGTCTACACATTCAGGCATTATGAGGACATGGCAGCTCCGCAGTTTGGCGTGTGCCGTCCACGAGTGGCTTGTGTGCCCTCAGTGTGAGGTCAGGGGGCAGCCCGTTAGGCGCTGCTGGATATGACTGATCACCGCACACAGCAGCACTTCCTCTTGTAACTTTCAAATAATTAAGCCTTTAGGGCATTTCGCTGTTTTTTTCCCCCTTTTTTAATGGCTGGGTGCTGCGAGCAGGACGTGTTCAGCATTCTGCTCCGTATTCTGTAGGCAACAATATGCACTTGGTGTCCTGCTAACTGATTGGAATTAGCGTGACGAAAGATTAGCATTAGCCAAGGTCTTGTCGCGGCATCCATAAAGCGAGCGTGAGGAGACAGAGAGAGCGATATGAGATGACAGGGCCTTTGTAAATACATTTACCAAGCGTGTTGGCGCGTGTGCGGTGACAGCGTGAACACGGCGGGGGGGGGGGGGGTTGTGGTCTGATCACAGCTGCGAGCTGCTCTGTTCAGACGGACCAGCCGCGCTGCTCGGTACCGCCGTCGGAATTCAATTAACTCCGCCGGCTGCTATTCTGTCGCCATTAGTGCTAATTAGTTAAAACATTGGAGGATAAACAGTAAATTGGCCCCGGTAATTAATTCGCTCTCTGCAGCATATGGGAGAAGCTGTGGTGGGTAGACTGATGGGACTCTGCCATTTCAAAAAGAAACCTGTAGAGGTTATCTGTGACTTTGTGCTATCAATTATGGTTAGTCATTATTTGGAAAACAGGGCTGATGTGGGTGTGTGTGAGGGAGAGAGAGAGAGAGAGAGGGAGAGAGGGAGCAACCCCACTAATGGAGGGATGAATGCTGCAGCTACAGACTGAACACCACATTAACGTCCCTGCAGATCTGATCTCTTCACTCTCTTCACAGACACCAGATCTCCGCATGTCTGAATTTGACATAAATGGCCTAAACATTTTTAAGTGTTTTTAACCCTCTCAGGTCTACGAGCCTTTTTTCTGTTTAAGCACGTTTTCATAACTTTGTCTCTAAATGTATTTACTTACAGCATTTTACCCATATATTTCATATCAGAATGTTCACTACAATCTCAACCCTGATCCTAATGAGGTGACGTTTGGCCTACAGTCTTCGTTTTGTTCACGTCTTCATGATCTGCTCTGTTTTGATGCTCTGGGTTGTGATGCTTCTGTCTGGGGGAAGCTGCTAGGGCCCCTGATAGGCAGCCCCATGGAGAGGCTGTTTTCCACCCGCCCGTCTCCCAGCAGGGTTCACTTCCTGTGGGATGAGAAGCTGTTGGCCACGTGCCCGTCTCCCGGCACAGTTCACTTCCTGTGGGACGTGACCCCGCGCCTGTCTGCTCGCTCGGCAAACAGGTCCCACCTGTTCAGACAAACGCACCATCTCTCTGAGCCGCTGAAATCCATCCATATTTAAGTGGGACTGATGCCCTTTGCCGGTCCAGCCGTCTGCCCCAGGGGGGGGCAGCTGTAATGGCTCTTTCCTCCAGGGAGGAGCAGGGATCCAGCATGGAGACACGGCGTGGCCAGGAGGAGTCCTGTCTCCGAGGGGGGGGAGGGAGGGAGGGAGGGAGACAGGCATTGCTGGCAGATCTAACCCAGCAGTGTCAGCCTCATTTCCTGGGTCAGTGGCTGGGTAATGCTCTATTAATTTGCTGCATTCTCCCTTGTGAGGCAAAACTCAATCTCCACCCACGGCACTCAGCCGTACCAGACACGAGGTGATGGATTGAATAAACAGCTGTCACTACAGTGAGGGCTCACACCCACCAACACAAGCACTCTCCTCGATACCACCCGCTCAGTGTCAACACACACGCACACACAATACTGCCCATTCAATCCACACAAACACACACACACACACACATACACACACATTGGCCTCTTAATCTACACAAACTTTATACGACGTCCTAAACCAACACACTTTATACTTCTGAAACATCGCACATTTAGCCCTACGACTCGCAAGTCATTTTGTCCTCTAAACAAACTTCTCCCTGGTGCTTTTGGTTCTGAAGATAAGTCTCCTCCCTCTCCGTGAGTGGGCGGGGCTAACCAGTGCAGCGGCGTGGCACACTATAGAGGGGAGGCTTGCTCTGCACACGTGGACCAATCACGCGTCATCGTTAGTGGAACAGCCCGCCCTCACCTTCACTGCTCCTGACAGAGTGATGCAGATCCTGTACCACTCCTCCTATCACTCACCACGTGTGTGTGTGTGTGTGCGCGTGTGTGTGTGTGTGTGTGTGTGACTGAGCAGCTTTGAGCTGGTCCATATGAGACTGTTATTTAACAGCACAATGCATCATTGTCGATTGGGAGCGGCCCCTCCACATGGAGCCACGCTCAGACGTGAACGCCGCGCTCAGACCAGACTCCTCTCATCTCCTCTCAAACCCTATCATTTTCTCTCCTCTCCTCTCCTCTCCTCCCCTCCCTTCCCCTCCCCTCTCTTCTCCTCTCCTCCTCTCCTCTCCTCCTCTGCTATCTCTCTACCCCCAGCTCTGTAACACAGGGCCAGTAACTGTCCACCCTGTTTAGGGCCTCCACCACTCACTTACCATAAAGTGAATCTCTCTCTCACACACACACACACACACACACACACAAACGCTGCATATACACACAGCGTTTCAGGCAGGTCCCATTATGACTCTAATCCCCTTCAGTTTGGGCACAGAGTCCATACTGGGCATTATGGAGATGCCTCTCACCTTCTGCTGATTTAGGGGCTGCAGAAGTGAAGGAGATCGCAGCTGACAGGCTGCTGGGATTTATATGATTGTGCATACGAGGTCGTGTCATTTCAGTGGCGGGATATGAGTCTGAGCTGGAGGAGGGCGGGGCTGTGGTGGCGGGCGAAGAAGAAGGAAGCCATCCGCCAATCAAATCAAGCCCCTCTTATCGGGCGTTATTGGAGGACGTTAGCGGGCGGGGTGATGTGGTTACGCGCAGTAAGGGGCTGAGAGATTCCCCTGTTTACTGATGTTGGCATGTTTAGGGGCGTGGGGGGTGGGGGTCGGGGGTGTAAACCCATTTAGGACGGAGGAGGAGGATAAGGAGGTGCAACAGGCAGGCCTGGAGGCCGGGGGCTACGTCAAGGACAGCGGAGGGCAGGCCTTCGTCAGCTGTAGGAGCGGTCGATATGTGTCGTCTGCATATCTGTACGGGACCACGGGAACACCGACCTGCTGCTGATGTCATCTCAGTGTCAGCTGCAGGTGCAGACCAGTGAGGCCAGACACATCCCTCTGCCTGCGCAGGTGCAGACCAGTGAGGCCAGACACATCCCTCTGCTTGCGCAGGTGCAGACCAGTGAGGCCAGACACATCCCTCTGCCTGCGCAGGTGCACACCAGTGAGGCCAGACACATCCCTCTGCCTGCGCAGGTGCAGACCAGTGAGGCCAGACACATCCCTCTGCCTGCGCAGGTGCACACCAGTGAGGCCAGACACATCCCTCTGCCTGCGCAGGTGCAGACCAGTGAGTCCAGACACATCCCTCTGCCTGCGCAGGTGCAGACCAGTGAGGCCAGACACATCCCTCTGCCTGCGCAGGTGCAGACCAGTGAGGCCAGACACATCCCTCTGCCTGCGCAGGTGCAGACCAGTGAGTCCACACATCCCTCTGCCTGCGCAGGTGCAGACCAGTGAGGCCAGACACATCCCTCTGCCTGCGCAGGTGCAGACCAGTGAGGCCAGACACATCCCTCTGCCTGCGCAGGTGCACACCAGTGAGGCCAGACACCCCTCTGCCTGCGCAGGTGCAGACCAGTGAGTCCAGACACATCCCTCTGCCTGCGCAGGTGCAGACCAGTGAGGCCAGACACATCCCTCTGCCTGCGCAGGTGCAGACCAGTGAGGCCAGACACATCCCTCTGCCTGCGCAGGTGCAGACCAGTGAGTCCAGACACATCCCTCTGCCTGCGCAGGTGCAGACCAGTGAGGCCAGACACATCCCTCTGCCTGCGCAGGTGCAGACCAGTGAGGCCAGACACATCCCTCTGCCTGCGCAGGTGCAGACCAGTGAGGCCAGACACATCCCTCTGCCTGCGCAGGTGCAGACCAGTGAGGCCAGACACATCCCTCTGCCTGCGCAGGTGCAGACCAGTGAGGCCAGACACATCCCTCTGCCTGCGCAGGTGCAGACCAGTGAGGCCAGACACATCCCTCTGCCTGCGCAGGTGCAGACCAGTGAGGCCAGACACATCCCTCTGCCTGCGCAGGTGCAGACCAGTGAGGCCAGACACATCCCTCTGCCTGCGCAGGTGCAGACCAGTGAGGCCAGACACATCCCTCTGCCTGCGCAGGTGCAGACCAGTGAGGCCAGACACATCCCTCTGCCTGCGCAGGTGGAGGCGCTCGCCAACATGGAGCGCCTGTGTGTGTGGAGAAAACTGGGGACTGTCTGGATATGCAGATATGCACAAGGTAGAAGGGTCAGAATTCATACTGATGAAGATATGGGAACTGATCCTAGAACAGCCTTTCTAAGTCTCAGGAGATCCCTCAGGCTTCTCCAAACAAGTGTGTGTGTCTGCGTGTGTGTGTGTGTGTGTGTGTCTGCGTATGTCTGTGTGTGTGTGTGCCCAGTAAAAGCCACACTGTTAACACAGAAACATTTCACAAGGCTCTACAGCTCCTCTGTGCCCATTAACACTGGCTTTGTGCTCCAGCCAGTGCGTTAAGAGGACCATGCTGAGCCAACGATTCTGCTCAGTGAACACACACACACACACACACACACACACACACACACACACCCACAGACATACGCAGACACACACACACCCACACACACACACACACACACACACACATGGACACACACACACACACACACACACACATGTATAGACACAAACCCTTCTGCAAGCAAACAAATTAAATGAATGAATTCACCACATGTTAAAAGGTCATTTTAAAAGGTCATTAGCATCATACTAAAATATACCAAAATGCCAGTGTGTGGTGTTCCAACCATAATGAATATACATCACACACACACACACACACTGTAAATGTACACTTACATCACACACACACACACACACACTATAAATGTACACCTACATCACACACACACACACACACACACACACTGTAAATGTACACCTACATCACACACACACACACACTATAAATGTACACCTACATCACACACACACACACACACACACACACACACTGTAAATGTACACTTACATCACAAACACACACACACACTGTAAATGTACACCTACATCACACACACACACTGTAAATGTACACTTACATCATATACACACACTGTAAATGTATACCTACATCACACACACACACTGTAAATGTACACTTACATCATATACACACACTGTAAATGTACACCTACATCACACACACACACACACACACACTGTAAATGTACACTTACATCATATACACACACTGTAAATGTACACCTACATCACACACACACACACACACTGTAAATATACACCTACATCACACACACACACACACACTGTAAATGTATACTTACATCATATACACACACTGTAAATGTATGCCTACATCACACACACACACACACACACACACACCTACAGACTCGATTACTTAATTATCATTAGATATCAGAGTTGTGTATAATGATATAATATGTACCATGTGTTATGATATAAGGTCGTCTTTAATATCATGTTTCCTGGTCTCAGATTTTCTTTTTTTTACATGTTTTTGATCATAAAAACAGCAATTATTGTTCTCCCCTCCCTGAGTATTTGAACACACACACGTTTACACACCTTCTCTGAGTATTTAAACACACACACGTTTACACACCTTCCCTGAGTATTTAAACACACACACGTTTACACACCTTCCCTGAGTGTTTAGATACACACATGTTTACACACCTTTCCTGAGTATTTAAACACACACACGTTTACACACCTTCCCTGAGTATTTAGATACACACATGTTTACACACCTTTCTTGAGTATTTAAACACACACACGTTTACACACCTTCTCTGAGTATTTAAACACACACACGTTTACACACCTTCCCTGAGTATTTAAACACACACACGTTTACACACCTTCCCTGAGTGTTTAGATACACACATGTTTACACACCTTTCCTGAGTATTTAAACACACACACGTTTACACACCTTCCCTGAGTATTTAGATACACACATGTTTACACACCTTTCCTGAGTATTTAAACACACACACGTTTACACACCTTCCCTGAGTATTTAAACACACACACGTTTACACACCTTCCCTGAGTATTTAGACACACACACGTTTACACACCTTCCCTGAGTATTTAGACACACACACGTTTACACACCTTCCCTGAGTATTTAGACACACACACGTTTACACACCTTCCCTGAGTATTTAAACACACACACGTTTACACACCTTCCCTGAGTATTTAAACACACACACGTTTACACACCTTCCCTGAGTATTTAGACACACACACGTTTACACAGCGCCCGTGCTGTTGGAGTTACGCTGGGCTAAATGAGAGACGCAGGTGGCTTCGGAGGGAACTGTCAGGGTTGCCGGGGGAGACCGGATCTGCGGCAGCTTCCGCGGCCACGCCCCTCTCTTCTCTCATTTCTCTAACACTGCAGCTTGTAAAACAAATTGTAAGCAGTCTGGAGTGAGCTGGGGGGAACGGTAGCGCGGCCAGACAGACAGTCAGACAGACAGACAGACAGATAATTAGCCAGTCAGGATATTAGCATGCGCTAACTCAGCCATGCAGTGTGTAATTGTGCTGTGAGTGAGGTTAGGAAGAGGTTAGCAGTGATGAAAGTGCTTTTAATCATGAGTGGATGTGTGAGGCTGGGAGAGTGAAGGTGTGTCTGGCCCTCATTAGCGCACGGATACCACCGGAGCCCCAGGTGAAGGGACGCGTCCCAGAGAAGGACCACACAGCTGAGATTAGAAAGCCAGGGAATGTGGACAAAAGGAGAGAGAGAGCGAAGGAGAGAGAGAGAGAGAGAGAGGGAGAGGGAGGGAGAGATGAGATGATTCATCTTGGAGCTTCAGAGAAGATCACACCTGCACTCAGACCTGTCAAAAGCGCTGCTCTCTCTCCTTCCCTCCTGCTCCGTCTCTGCCAGCGTGGCATTTAGGTGAGGAATCTCCACACTAAAAAGTTCTGGCAGTCCTATTTCCTTGTTAGGGGCCCTCTGTGCACACGGCAGCCCTGCCGGCAAGGCAGATTAAACGTGGTGGTGCGCAGGGGTTCCGCGCAGGAGACCGCCTCTCATTAATCATCTTTAACGCGCTGACAAGCACTGAGGGCCCAGGGTCCGGCCCCCCCACACGGTCCCCGGGATTTATCTCTCTGTCTGCTACCAGCCATCAGTCACCTGCAAGAGAGAGAGAGAGAGATCGAATGAGAAAGGCACAGAGAGGGAGGGAGAGACAGATAGAGAGAATGAGACAGAAAGGAAAGGAGAGTGAGAGAGACAGAGGGGTAGAGAGGGAGAGAGGGGAAGAGGGAGAGAGGGAATGTGATGGTAGAGAGATTAAAAGAAAGGGACAGGATAGAATAGGACACGAGAGAGCAGGACAGGAGAGAACACAAGCTGAAGAGAGAGAGGTAGTGCTAATCCAGCGCATCACTAATCCAGCGCATCACTAATCCAGCGCCTCACTAGTCCAGGTGTCATTAGTCCAGGTGTCACTAGTCCAGGGTGTGTTTTATATATATATATATATATATATATATATATATATATATATATATATATATATATATATAGTGTGTGTGTGTGTGTAAAATGCTTTTCCAATAGACAGGGGCATTGTGTCTGCCTGCAGGGTTGCCCTGATGTGCTCCCTCCCCAGAGAGGCGTGACGTATAGAGACAGTGATTAATCAGAATCTCACACATCTAACCCTGTCCACACACACATATCCACACACAAACACACTTATGCAGACACACACACACACTCTCTCGGTCTATTGACAGATATGTGAGTCAGCATATCTCGCATTGCGGTGGTGTGTGTGGACCGGTACCGGTCCAGCCTCTGTTCTCACGACACCTGTGGGACTGAAGTTCAACAGCAGAATTACTGGATACAGAGCAGCATGACTGGACATAAAACCTGTTTTGGGTGGAGGTGTGTGGGTGCGTGTGCGTGTGTGTGTGTGTGTGTGTGTGTGTGTAGGGTGACAGGTGACAGGGAGGTGGTTAAGGGTGTGACAGGCGCTCGACCAAGTCATCAGGACTCCATTACTGAACCTATTGATTGTGTACGGATGAATTAAAGAGCTAGCATCAAGATGCACACACACACACACACACGCGCACACACACACACACACACACACACATAGAGTAGTGATTTTGTCAAGATCATGCACATCATTAACATTAGTTCATCAACCTGCCTGTCGTCAACAACAGGACCCTGGTGTGGTGGCATGGTAACGCTCCTCCTGTATGAGGCTGATCTACAGCAGTACATGAAAGGGGAAGAGAAGATACGTGGTGTGGCCAGAGACTGGGGCGTGGCCAGAGACTGGGGCGTGGCCTCCCACAGCTCGGCCAGACAGGCTTGTACTCTGTTTATTCGTGCAGACGGTGGTCAGTCTGACATGGCGTAAACGATCTTGTCAGGGCAATGAAGCTGACCACCAATGGGCTGGAAGAGGACATGAGAGAACAAAGGAGGGTGTGTGTGTGTCAACAGAGCAGACACACTCTGCACACTTCACACACTCCACACACTCCACACACTCCGCACACTCCGCACACATGACAGGAGGAGAGCGCGGAGCGGAGAGGTGCGGAGAGATCAGGAGGAGAGCACGTCAGACGTGTGGAGCAGGACAGTAAACAGTGGCTGCAGAAAGTATGAAAGAGAAAAGCTGAGGGGGAGAGAGATAGAAAGAGAGAGGGAGGGAGGGAGGGAGGGAGGGAGAAACAGGCGTGCAGGATTGTAATCGATTACCTATTTTTCAAAGTCACTTAAAGTGTCCAGGGCTCAGGGCCGTTAAGCCATTGTGCCTGAGAATAGGGGCAGAGTATGCAGCAACACGACTGAGGAGGGAGGGAGGGAGGGAGGGAGGGAGAGAGAGAGAGGAGGGAGGGAGGGAGAGAGAGGGAGAGAGAGGGAGGGAGAGAGAGAGGGAGAAGGAGAGAAAAGTGCAAGGGGAAGAGGGGATTGAAGGAGGGATGGGAAAAGGAGAAGAGGGAGAAATAGATAGATATAGGAGGTACAGAGGGGGGGTTGTGGGGGGGGGGCACGCTAACATTGACCCTGCTTGTTTCTTACTGATGGAACCACACTCCTGCAGGAAATAGTTCTGACAGGCCAATATGTGTGTGGAGATATGTGCCCCCAGGGGGACCCTGTGTGTGTGTGTGTGTGTGTGTGTGTGTGGAGGGGGGGTTACTGATCCATCACCCACTCAAACAGTAAACACATCATGTGAAGACAAACACAACAGTGCCCTCTGAAGTCAAGGACAGACTCAGGCTTTATATAGAGAGGTTGGATTACAGATCCTCACCCTGGTGTGTGTGTGTGTGTGTGCGTGCGTGTGTGTGTGTGTCCATGATCATGTGTGAATATAAGTTTGTGCATATGTGTGTGTAAGATATCGAGAAAATCTTGGATTCACTTATTCAAAAATGATGACTCACACAGACTCACACACTCACAGACTCACACAGACTTACACACACTCTCACAGACTCACACACTCTCACAGACTCACACACTCAGTCAGACTCACACACTCTCACAGACTCACACACTCACACACACTCACACACACTCACACTCTCCCAGTGCTCACACATCTTTGCTGTGTTTCCCCTTTTAAACACCGTAGTCATGTCTCATTCAGTGGTGTGTCTGATGTGTCTGATGTGTTGGTGTGTTTGCTGTATGTCACTCAAACCCTCATAAACATAAACATGCCTGATGCGACCTGCAGGCAGACAACACCACGATGAACTGGACCACTTTCTGTTATATATAGACTTGTTGCCAATGGGGATTTATGGTCAACTTGTGAGAAGTTACTTAGCGCAGGTGGGG
Organism: Brachyhypopomus occidentalis; assembly: GCA_020368025.1. Taxonomy (NCBI): domain Eukaryota; kingdom Metazoa; phylum Chordata; class Actinopteri; order Gymnotiformes; family Hypopomidae; genus Brachyhypopomus; species Brachyhypopomus occidentalis. Next base: position 251,087 of record JAGXOD010001378.1, on the reverse strand, counting down.
ACAAAAATAATGTTCTTCCATCCTGTTTGTGTGTGTGTGTGTGTTTGGGGTTAAGTAAGAATGTCTATGGCTAGCACACTGCAGTTTGCTAGTAATGGCCAGTACATCCAGGATATCCTGTTTGGGGGTGGGCCTATTGTCCCTGGGGCTAAAAATAGTCTCTCTGATTGGCCAGCTCCAGATGTGAGAGATTGAGGGACAGCAGAGTGGAACAGGAAGTCTCTGAGTCATTGTTTATTTTTACACTTTGAGATCATACATCTAATTTTATGTGCAAGATGGAAGCTTACACACGCACACACACAGTCATATTCACACGGACCCCCCCCCCCCAAAGTTTTCCTTTGTATTTGACAGTACTAGAGAGGGCAGAGTGGCATAATCAGAGTGAGTGTGTGTGTGTGTGTGTGTGTGTGTGAGTGTGTGTGGAAGTGCAGAGGTTAGGAGCTCCTCTCTAGACTACACACAGCCTTGCTCTCTGACTGCCTTAATGAGAGAACAGGACACAGCGGAACGAGGGTGACGGATTCTCCTGCAACTGAAATCCGAGCAACTTAATCCACACAGTGCAGACACACACACACACACACACACACACACACACACCCCTCAGCAAGCCAGAGTGCTTTCAAGACACACAAAAGAGAAAGAGAGAGAACGAGAGATCTCACTCTTCTAACCATCGCTGGGGTCTCTGCTGTGTAAAATCAGATTCAAATACTATCCTGCTTCACTGGGTTGGCAATGGGAAGGTCATTTAGACCGACGGGTTGGTGGAGGTCACTGTTGTTGAAGTTAACTTTCTCTCCTCCTCCTCCTCCCTCTCTCCATCCCTCCCTCTGCCCCTCCTCTCAGGTAAGAAGAAGGTGTCCCTGTATGACAGCCAGGCCCCCATCTGTCCCATCTGTCAGGTCCTGCTGCGCCCTGGAGAACTACAGGAGCACATGGAGCAGGAGATGGAGAGACTCACACACCTGCACATCAGGTATACCATACACACACACACACACACACACACACTGCACATCAGGTATACCATACACACACACACACACACACACACACACACACACCTGCACATCAGGTATACCATACACACACACACACACACACACACATACACACACTCACACACACACACATACACACACACACACACACACACACACACACACACACACATGTAGCGTTGGGCAGATGTAGCGTTGGGCAGATGTAGCGTTAGCCAGATGTAGCGTTGGGCGGATGTAGCGTTAGGCGGATGTAGCGTTAGGCGGATGTAGCGTTGGGCGGATGTAGCGTTAGGCAGATGTAGCGTTAGGCGGATGTAGCGTTAGGCAGATGTAGCGTTGGGCAGATGTAGCGTTGGGCAGATGTAGCGTTAGCCAGATGTAGCGTTAGGCAGATGTAGCGTTAGGCGGATGTAGCGTTAGGCGGATGTAGCGTTAGGCAGATGTAGCGTTGGGCGGATGTAGCGTTAGGCAGATGTAGCGTTAGGCGGATGTAGCGTTAGCCGGATGTAGCGTTAGCCAGATGTAGCGTTGGGCGGATGTAGCGTTAGGCGGATGTAGCGTTAGCCGGATGTAGCGTTGGGCGGATGTAGCGTTAGGCGGATGTAGCGTTAGGATGTAGCGGATGTAGCGTTAGGCCAGATGTAGCGTTAGGCAGATGTAGCGTTAGCGTTGGGCGGATGTAGCGTTAGCCAGATGTAGCGTTAGCCAGATGTAGCGTTGGGCTGATGTAGCGTTAGGGGCGGATGTAGCGTTAGCCGGATGTAGCGTTGGGCGGATGTAGCGTTAGGCGGATGTAGCGTTAGCCGGATGTAGCGTTAGCCGATGTAGCGTTAGCCGGATGTAGCGTTAGCCAGATGTAGCGTTAGGCAGTTGTAGCGTTAGCCAGATGTAGCATTAGGCAGATGTAGCGTTAGGCAGATGTAGCGTTAGGCAGATGTAGCGTTGGGCAGATGTAGCGTTGGGCTGATGTAGCGTTAGGCGGATGTAGCGTTAGCCGGATGTAGCGTTGGGCGGATGTAGCGTTAGGCGGTTGTAGCGTTAGCCGGATGTAGCGTTAGCCGGATGTAGCGTTAGCCGGATGTAGCGTTAGCCAGATGTAGCGTTAGGCAGTTGTAGCGTTAGCCAGATGTAGCATTAGGCAGATGTAGCATTAGGCAGATGTAGCGTTAGGCAGATGTAGTGTTAGCCAGATGTCTGGAGGCATATAGGACAGCAGGTCTGAGATCGGGACTGCCAGGTCTCCCCCTCTCTCTCCCTCTCTCTCTCTCTCTCTCTCTCTCTCTCTCTCTCTCTCTCTCTCTCTCTTTCCACTCTCTCTCTCCTCTCTCTGCCCCTCTGTGCCATATCTTCCCCTCCTCATGTATGGAGATATAAATCCATCACGGTCTTTACACACCCAGCCTGCACCAATCTACATTCCCGTCTCACACATGACCCCTCCCACATGACCCCTCCCACACGACCCCTCCCACACGACCCCTCCGCCTAATCAATTTGCCTCCAGCGGAGCAAGTGAGATCTGGTTGGCAAGCAGCGCCTAAAGCAATCGTCCCCGTCCCCGTCCCCGTCCCCGTCCCTGGCCTGCTGGTTATTCAGCATCTCCCTGCCCCCGTAGCCAGACCCCCCCACACACACTCCATCTCTCAGGGTAGCTGATTTTGACAGCCTATACATGACCACAAGCTGCTCTAGTGAGACCTGTAACTCTGCGTAATCCCTGGGTACCTGGATTAATGTGGGATTAACACAGGCAGCGGTGTTCTTGTGCCTTTTCTTTCTCATCTTTTGGTTCCCGTCTTTGCTGTCTTTGTTCTGCCGCCTCGTTAGCTCAGGCGTGCTGAGGGGTGGAGCCCCCCCCCCCCCCCATGCTTTGTAGCTCGTATCAAGCTGGGTGTAGCAGTGCTGACGGAGAAGACTGAAAGCTCACTGCAACACTCCGCCGACGGAGCTGCCAACAGTCGGGAAGCAGGAGAGATGCAACCTCCATCCTCCTCTCACAGCATCTCCACTCCTCCATCCTCCTCTCACACCCTCCACCCCCCCTACACCCTACACCCCCTTCCTACACCACCCTACACCCCCCATACACCCTACACTCCCCCTACACCTACACCCTACACCCCCACCCTACACCCTACACCCTACACCCCCACCCTACACCCCCACCTTCCTCCATGTTTAGAGCTGACAGGGCCTTTTATACCCTATAAAAGGTGGTAAGGTGAGGTGGTAATACTAATCTTTAGCTACACAAACAGACCTTGTAGACAGTGTCCTCAAGACTAATGCTGGGATTAACCTTTACCTGAAACAAATGAATAACTGGTACTGTACATATTACCTTCCAGCCCAGTGGACCCAGATTAGACTAAGCAGCCGTAACCTCTGCAGTCCAGTGTAAGACCCTTCAGCCACGTGTGTGTGTGTTCAGACTAGAGCTGTGTGTGAAAGGGAGTCCTGGACACGCTGAGTGAGAATGGGCTGACAAACGAGGGTCAGGGAGCGGAGTGAATGAGAGGGCGGGGTTAGAGAGGGCTGTAGCAGGGGGAGGGAGAGCTGTGGGCGGGGCAAGTGAGGGCCGTGGGCGGGGCGAGTGAGGGCCGTGGGCGGGGCAAGCGTAATGTCATGCTGGCAGATTTATGATGGCGAGGAGGAGCATTTATTTTCCCACAGCCATGTTGCTTTCCAGTGGGGCAGTTTATCCTCTGGCCTCATTTGTGTTGCCTCTTCATCTGCCCCTTGCTCTCCATCTCTCTCTTCTATTGGCCTGTCAGGTCAATCACGTTACCTGCACAAGAGGCATGGGGCTTATTACCCGAGTGGGAGAGGCGGGACTAGTCAACAGCCACGCCCTCACCCGTAACATGTGACAGACCTGCTCCACCTGCTTCATCTGCCTCGAACCATCAGCATTACGAGTGGATGACCCCCTTAAATGTGGTGCTATTGCCCTGCTCATGTGGGGGGGGCGGTGCTCCTTCTCTCCTCCTCGCTCAAGCCCCACCCCCCTGCTTCCCGCCACCCCTATTTGCTGCTCCCCTGAACGCACCCGCCCAATCAGGCGGTGGGATTACAGCTCGAGCGAATTCAATTAGAGCAGCTCAGAAACACGGCTGTGGGCTTGTACTGTAGCCCAGGACACAGAGTGAACATGACACACACACACACACACACACCCACACACCCCACACATATTCCCCCCCCCCCCCCCACACACACACACACCCACACACACACACATACACACACACCCACACACACACACACCACATACCCCCCCCACACACACACACACACACACACCCCACATATTCCCCCCCCGCCCCCCACACACAAACACACCCACACACACACACCCCACACCCCCCCCACACACACACACACACACACACACACACACACACCCCACATATCCCCCCACACACACACACACACAGGTTCATTCAGGTACCACTCTCAGACTAAAGCTGGAGAGCAAGATGTAGACAGACCAAGAACCAAGTGTGTGTGTGTGTGTGTGTGTGTGTGTGTGTGTGTGTGAGAGGGAGAGAGCGGCAGATGGAATAAGGGATATTAATGTTTCAGGCGCAGGTCTGATCTGATATGTCTCTCTCTATTGTCATGGATGCTTTTCTCAGCCCGTTTAATATTTCCTGCCTTCTAATCGCTCATCTTCCGTCAGCTGTGGCTGAGGGGCGGGGCTTGTGGTCCCTCCGGCCGGGCTGAGGGGCGGGGCTTGTGGTCCCTCCGGCCGGGCTGGTTCCCCACACTCCTCTGCGCCTCCTTAATACAATGTTTACAAGCCTCTGCATTGTCCTCCACATATGTCAAAAAGCCTAAGTGCTCTGGGCACTTCTGACAAATCAAATAACAGCAAAATCATTTTTCCCCTTCTGCCTGAGCCAAACTGTGAGGGAGGGAGGGAGGGAGGGAGGGAGAGAGGGAGAGAGAGAGGGAGGGGGGGGGGCTCTGAAGACCTGAATGAGCGCATCCATGAGAATGATTACTTCAATAAAAAAATTATAACCCAAATCTGCTTAGTGGAGGGACTTTTGGACAGTAATTGTTTCAGGCCCAGCCGGCCGCAGGCTGCCAGGACGGAGTGGCACACAGATCAGCAGCTACAGGCTCCGCCCCTCCTGCCTCACATTACAGCTGTGATTGGTGCACCTTCTCAGGCTTTTGTCTTAGCTGTGTGTTCCTAAGTGAGAGGGCAGCATGGAGCACTGGAGTGACACGCACACTCTGACACTCTCACTTTGACACGCGCACTCTGACACACGCACTCTGACATGCTCACTCTGACATGCGCACTCTGACACGCTCATTCTGACACGCTCACTCTGACACTCACTGCACTCTGAGAGCACTCTGTGCACTCTGACACGCTCACTCTGACACTCTCATTGCACTCTGAGCACTCCGACACACTCACTCTGACACACTCACTCTGACACACTCACTCTGACACACTCACATCTCCTGAATTCTCACTGCAGGTTTTTCTTTCTCCCTACAGCAAGAACCCGTCGAACAAGGATGTGAGCTCTGGCCCTGGCACACCCAAGGTAAGACGGCCACTGCCACCTGCTGCCTGTTCAGACCCTCCTCCGTTATGGGAATGAACACTTCCTCAAACCTCAAATGGTCCTGCATTTCACGCTGTAAAGGTCCTCTGGGAAAGTGAGTCTGAGGCGACTCTGAGCAACTGGGATGGTTCAGTTTGTGTAGGACCAGTAGAATGTGCATATTAGGGAGGGGCAGGGTGGTGGAGTGAGAGTTGAAGGAGAGAGAGAGAGGGAGAGGGAGTGGGGATGGAGACCAGAGTCACATGTCTGAAGCTGTTACTTACCCCCACGCACCAGATACCCCCACACACCAGATAAACCCACAGATCAGATACCCCCATAGACCAGATACCCCCATACACCAGATACCCCACATACCAGATACCCCCACACACCAGATACCCCACAGACCAGATACCCCCACACACCAGATACCCCACAGGCCAGATACCCCCCACACACCAGATACCCCACAGACCAGATACCCCCACACACCAGATACCCCCACACACCAGATACCCCCACACACCAGATATCCCCACACACCAGATACCCCCACAGACCAGATACCCCCACACACCAGATACCCCCACACACCAGATACCCCCACACACCAGATACCCCAGCTGGAGCTGTAAAAATGGCAGGACACTGTAATAGTCCAGTGTGTGTGAGCATTCCTGTGTGTGTAATAGTCCATGGTTAGGGTTGAGAATTAAATAGCCAGCTCGACCCTGCCGGGCCTGGTGGGGCAGGTGGGGCAGGTGCAGTCTTGGCACTGGCTGATGGATGAGCGCCGCCCTGCTGGTTCTTCAGGAGATTAACTGTGTTTTTTCTGCAGCTGGCCACGCCCCTGGGTCTGGCCCCTCAGGAAATGTCCCCACCGGACGGCAAACTAGTGTTACACTCAAACAACGTTACCGGGAACTTTCGTCTGCTAGTAGAAACAAATGATTAGACATTCTTATATTGCCATGAGACAGCTCCATTCCTCATACTCACTATATTGCAAAGATCCATAAATGGTTTACACACGCACACACACTAATTCCTTCCCTTTCTCTCTCTCTCTCTCTGACGCTCGCAATATTCCCTAAGCACCAAAGGCTTTGAGTTCACAAATAAATTGTTTCCTGACCTTGCAATTCAGAAGCATAAGGAGCCAAACCCATGCATAATGTCTAATTTACTGTCCGCGCACAGCAGAGCTGCCATCCCTCACGCCTGCCATTACATTACAGTTGTCACCCACTAAAGCTGCTCCCGTTACTCCTGCCCTGATTAATTGAAGCAGATTGTAAACACAAATATTTTATAACAGGCTCATAAAACAGGAGGAGTGTGAACGTGATTCTGCCCTGTCAGACGGGCTTCATCTGTCTGGCTGTGGTCACAAGCCCAGCTAGGTCTGTTTGTCTCCCACCCACGTACCGCTGGACGCATGATAACGCACACGTGTGTGTCACGGTGCTGTCCAGCAGGAGGGGCACCGCGTGTCTGACCCGCTTTGGGGTGGGAGGGGCTTTGGGGTGGGAGGGGCTTTGGGGTGGGAGGGGCGTTGGCCGTTAGCGGTTTAGGCGTCAGGAATGATGAACACGAAGCGCGTTGCCTTCTGCCGACCTGCACGACCAGTTTGTCTGTCAGCTGTGCAGGTGTTTCACTGCATGAGAGAGTCGAGATGCTCTCTCTCTCTCTCTCTCTCTCTCTCTCCCTCTCTCTCTCCCTCTCTCTCTCTCTCTCTCTCTCTCCCTCTCTCTCCATCTCTCTCTCCCTCTCTCTCTCTCTCTCCTTTTCCCAGGCTACAGGAACAGGGATGTGGATGACATGTTTATCCTGTGGATGACTGTTCATCCCTCTCTCTCTCTCTCCTTCTCTCTCTCCTTCTCTTGTTCCTCAGTCTGTCCTGTTGTCAGTGCACATCAAGCGTGAGGGGGAGTCCCCAGTCGTCTCCCCACTCTCCTCTGACGACGCACACCACTCTGACAGATACCAGGTGAGACAGGCAGAGCCACAAACACACACACAGTCACAAACACACACACACACAAACACACACACTCACCAACACACACACACACAAACACACACAGTCACAAACAAACACACACAGTCACAAACACACACAAACACAAACACACACACACACACACAAACACACACCCACACCACAACCAATCTGCTCCTCCACCAGTTCTTGTACAGTTCCATGTAGATGTGAACTTATTTATTTACGTTAGATTTAAGCACTATGGCTCCATGAGATAGCACATGACAACGTCCCCCTTGACAACCATTAAGATACCAGACAAATGTTTTAAGCCAAAGTCAAGATTTCAGAGATAAATGTGCAATTAAGCACAATGTCACAGAAAGGAGAGATGAGATGTGTTTGCTGTTGTGTTTTAGCATTTCCCAGTGTGTTAACATTCCTCCATCTTATCCTGAACGGATCAGGCCGTGGGCTGTTGGCGGGGGAGGGGCTGTCTGCTCCTCCTGCTGCACGTATGCTCAGCCTGTAACAAATGCCCCGCTCTGATATGTAATCATGCATGGTTTAACCCCGGGGCTAATCTCCGCTGCCCCCCACCCCCGGCCCCAGAGCAACGGCTCCCCTCTCCAGCGTCCTTGACATGTTTGTGTCCTGCATCCTGTTCCCTGCGGCATCGCGCCTGACCAGGGTCTCGGCCCGCCTGCCTGTCAATGCCAACCCTGAGAGGGTCCAGCAGGCCGGAACCGGCCCGACGGCTTGGAACGTGTCCCACCAGAACAGCCTAATAGGCGGTGTCAGTAACAAGCACTGGCTCAGATTCTGTGCTGTTCGACAAAACACACCGTATATAACATTGTCTTTGGCAGAATGTGTCCTTAATGAAACCACAAATACTACTATTTACGTAATTTTATCATGCCAGAAGGTTTATGATCATGCATTTCTCTTACAGTTTAGATCAGTATTAATGCACCATTAAAATAGTGTGTAATCATAAAATAGATAAACATGAGCCCCGTCCTGCTAGATATCAGCATGGTCTTCAGCAATAAGCCTACAAAGCAGAAAAGTGGTGATATGCAAATTGTTAGAATTTTTAAATAAACCTTAGTTAGAAAAATCAAATATATATTCAAATAATAACATTATTATTTATTTATTTTTCTATTATTAACGTTTTGTCTATATAGCGTTTTTAAGTGTTTAGTGTTTTAGAGAATATTATCAGGAACCACGCAGTGAGTTAGTTTACTATCAAATTGTCCTTATTCATTTGTTTATCAGACGTATGTGCTACAGAGGCGTCCACTACTATTAATTGTCAGAGAAAAACAGTTGTGCTAAAGGTAAACGGCTGAACGCGGGCGTCCGTCTGCTTTCTGTTCAAGTATACTTACATTTTGCTGCGCCCTAGTGGCCGGTGTTGGAACTACACCGGACGTAGCTCGAACTTCGACTCTGGCGGACGTGTCACGTGATTCCCGCCAACATGGCGCCCGTGAACTGAAACGAACTGCTTGTTGACATCAGTGTTTTCAATCCTTTTGCATCCTCCCTAAATCGAAAACACAGCTCTTTGTCGGCATCAGAAGAATAATATACACCTCATAATTAATTTGCCGATATGCGTTTTTGGACTTTTCGTTTGCTTTTGTTGGACCAGTAGAAATGGAAGAGGAGGTACAAACTCGGGGCAAAAGAGAAGTAGGTACCGGTCCGGCCCATCCTGCCGGCGGACGTGTTAGCTGCGAACCGCCGACTGACGCGTAATGTTCGTGTTTTCTGTTCCTCTTTCCTTGCAGACATTTTTACGAGTGCGGGCGAACAGACAAACGCGACTGAACGGTACGTACCGACTCCTGGACGCGCGCTCACGTTTAGACGCTAATTATTATAATAATAATAATCATCATTAACTCATAACGAATAAGTTCACACTGACTTACTGAAGCTGGATGTTTTCATTTTCTTGGCGGCTTTTAAATAAATTTATTGTTAGTCTTGTAAAACGGTACAACGTTTGGGATCACAAACATGGGGAAATAATTACACGCAGCCAAAGTCGCAGAAGCAAAGAGAAGTTTAAACATGAAGGGGACATTTGTCCTGTCCCCTCAGAGAAGGTGCTGAGGTTGTGGGCCTGTGTGGCGCTCAGCCATGCGTGTTCTAGTCCCGGTGATGGTGCTGGACCAGAGGTGGTTCTGCCCAGACCTGGAACATCTGCACCGGGTCGAGTATTGTGAGGACTCGCTGGGCAGATCTGCTGACTCCACTGGGGTCACTGCTCCATGCACAAGAGACCCAATAGGAACCAAGTCCTGTATGTGGGACATTGAGGACACACCCTTTCAGGAGTGTGTGTTGGTCATGTGGAAGTCCTGGTCTTTTTCTGTGCCGGGTGCTTTAATGAAGTGTGTGTGTGTGTGTGTGTGTGTGTGTGTGTGTGGGAACGCTCTGACACTGGCTGTACTGGCAGCTACATCCACCCTGGGGCTTCCTCTTCCTCCAGAGGGTGGAGGTGCATTTGCACATCATGCTTCCTGGTGGGAAGCATCATAGCGAGAGGCTCCTCCCATGTCTCAGAGTGCATCGTCACGGAGACCAGGGCTGAGGGCGTGGTCTTACCCCACATGTTGTTATTCAGGAAAATATAGTTTTGATAAATGATAAAAATGTTTCTCTGGAAACCTTGTGTACTTAACTGCACTTTTAAATATCTTCTCTATGATCAAATGTGTTGACTAAAGTGAGGAGTGATTAGACCGCGGTGGCGGCCACAGTGACGTTTGCGTCTACAGCTCACGTGTTGCCGTGAGCCTCCTCGCGCCAGTGTGGACGTGTCTGAGGCGTGAAGCCCGTCTGCTGGTCTGGTGCCCCGTTAACACTCCGCTTCTCAATATGCCAACAGTCAGTGAGCTGTGCTGGTGCGGGAACCACGGCAGGGGTGTGGCCCAAAACTCCCCCAACCCAGTGCCCCGAGGTCTGGTCCCGCCCCTCGGCTGCCTACACCACGGTAGGCCCGCCCCCTCTCCGCCTGTCACTCGGTGAAGCCCGGCCAGTTAATGGAGCCGTCTTTGTTTAAACCTCCGGCCTGCTGACGGCTTTCACCTCGTCTGAGACGCTGGCTGGGAAAACTGCTGTCCCCCGTAATTAATCTGCCTCTTTGTCTTGCTGGTTAATGATGCCTGGCGGCTGTCTCCATTACTGCCGTGTGCTTATGAGAGCGAGCTCGCTGTGTCCCACCCCCTCCCTCTCACACACGCCCTCCTGCACTCACTGGCTCTCTGCTCATATCTGCCCCTGGAGCCTAATGTCCCCGTACACCATTGGCACTTAAGACAAAGCGACGGAGACGTATGGCACGCTGGGGTCCGCTCTGCCGCGTTAGCTTACTAATTACGTGTGCGGTGGATGTGGGAGGAGAACGTCGCTCTGCCCCTGTCGCCAGGACAACTGTCGGGGCATCTGAGACCCTAGTCCCCTAGACTCTAGTCCCCTATTCCCCTAGTCCCCTAG
>JAGXOD010001378.1:220000-235000 GCA_020368025.1 Brachyhypopomus occidentalis | reverse complement strand
TCGCGCGGCAGAGGAGTAATTAGTCATGGAGAGGTCAGCGTTCGGATGGGCCGGTGTGTGTGGAGGGCTAGTGGAGGAGTTCAGCGAGACCACGCATGGAATACAGCAGAGGGACAGGAGGTGTCTTCCTGCAGCGCGAGGACCGCACAGACGCGCCCTGTTGCGCCGAACGGTCTTCAGTCACAGCTGTCATTTTATTATGCAGCGTTTTCCTCCCAATCTACATAATTGATTATCTGCTGATGCTCCGCCCATGTTCCAGAGGCTGCCACGCCCACCTCTGCTCAGGGGACGAGGGTGGGGGACGAGGGTAGGGGTAGTGAGTAGGGGACGTGAATAGGGGGCGAGAGTTTTGATTTGTTATAATTGTTAAATTATAACCTTGTGTTTATTTTACTACCAGATTAATGTTTATGTTGGAACTGTTATTAGAAAAGTCTGAAGGAGAGTAGTGAGTAGTAGAGTAGTGAGTAGTTTAGAGAGTAGTAGAGTAGTGGATAGTAGAGTAGTGAGTAGTTTAGAGAGTAGTAGAGTAGTGAGTAGTTTAGAGAGTAGTAGAGTAGTGGATAGTAGAGTAGTGAGTAGTTTAGAGAGTAGTAGAGTAGTGGATAGTTGAGTAGTAGAGTAGTGAGTAGTTTAGAGTAGTAGAGTAGTAGAGTAGTGAGTAGTTTAGAGAGTAGTAGAGTAGTGAGTAGTTTAGAGAGTAGTAGAGTAGTGGATAGTTGAGTAGTAGAGTAGTGAGTAGTTTAGAGAGTAGTAGAGTAGTGAGTAGTAGAGTAGTGAGTAGTTTAGAGAGTAGTGAGTAGTATAGTAGAGTAGTGAGTAGTTTAGAGAGTAGTAAGTAGTAGAGTAGTGAGTAGTAGAGTAGTGAGTAGTAGAGTAGTGGGTAGTAGAGTAGTGATGTCTGAGTAGTAGAGTAGTGATGTCTACAGTACTGATACTCTCTGTTCACCCCTCTCCCTCTCTCTCTCTCTCTCTCTGTCTCCCTCTCTCTCTCTCTCTCTCTCCCTCTGTTCACCCCCCCCATCTCTCTCTCTCTCTCTCTCTCTCCCTCTCTTCACCCCTCCCTCCTCTCTCAGGCAGTGTGGAGGTGTCTGGTTAAGCACACTTGCTCTTTAGGGGGTATAAAGCCGCTACTGTTAGATTACTGTGTGTGTGTGTGTGTGTGTGTGTGTGTGTGTGTGTGTGTGCGCGCGTGTGTGTCTGTGTGGACAGAATAGTGTTCCAGTGGTGCAACAGGAGTGTCACAGGTTTGATTGATTCATTGCTTTCCCCACAGTCCCACCAGCGTCCTCTGTGACACACACACACACACACACACACACACACACACACACACACACACACAGAGTCCTGCTGCAGTCTAATAGTCTAGTCTAGATTTAGTCTGATAGCAAGCTCGTGCACTGGAGTGTGGGAGGGGGCGGGGCCAGGGAGGGGGCAGGGCAGATATAATGATTTTAAGTAGTTCGGCCCACCTGAGTGACTGCAGCCGTTGGTCAGAGGGGGCCACCGTAGCCCCGACCAGCACACACCACACCTCTGAGTTTCATTTCTGCTGCAGTGTTTACCCAGGTCTGCCCTCCTGCGTCTCCATGACAGCAGGCCGTTCGTTTGCCCTTCCCGTCCACACCCCCCGTGTCTGATTGGATCCTGTGGTGTGAGGGACATGCCACCATGTCGTGTTATGGAATGTGGAGCAGACACTGAACGCTTACATCATTAATCACGCTGAGCTGAGGGGCGGGGCTTGTGTAAGGGGGGCGTGCACACGTTTTATCCTCATTGTGTGTGTTTGTCTTTAGACATTTGTAGTGTTACCACACAATTTTCTGCATTTTATACTGCGCACTGAATTTGAGGTGAGAGCCGATTGCCGTGTTGGGGCCGTGTTGGGGCCGTGTTGGGCATCGTGTGGTCAGGCAGAAGAGGCTCTGATTTATGGGCTTGCAAACTGCTGTTGCCCTGGTGCGTCTCACCACTTAAGGCCATAAGAGGCTCCCAGGTCCCCGTGCACACGTGAGCACGTGAGCCCAGCTGCACCATTACGCGTCTCCGTGTCCTGCAGCACTGGACTCGCGCGTGAGCGAACGCTAAAGGGACAAGACAAGGACCTGAGTGTTTCTGCTCCTGCTGGGGCAGAGACAAAATAACCCCACCCCCACCCAGACCCCCACCTCACCCTACGTTTCAATCTGCAATGAAAATGAGATTTGTCTCCTTTGGTTACAGTGATTCATTGTGGATGGTTTAGTGTGTGTGAGAGCAGCACTGGTTTACCTGGCCGTTGTGTGTGTGCGCACATGCCTGTGTGTGTGTGTGTGTTGTAGTACTGGTGGGGAGGAGAATGCACGCAAATCTCTGTGATGAATTCAGCCTGTCCTCTCTGGCCCAGATGGGTCATGATATCAGCAGGCAGTGTTCTCCGTCACACACACACACACACACACACTCCCCCCTTGCCTGGTCATTCCACACAAGACAAATGTAGCCCGTCTGACTGCTGCTGAATTTCACGCTCAGCGTAAAGCAGCGCTGTGGCTTCCTCAGCTGCTCCGGCTGTAATTGAATCTGTCCTCAGTTCGTAAGTGGCCACTCCTCCCCCTTATGATGGGGGTGGGGGCGTCTCGGGTGGAGGCCCTGGGTGTGGGGGCGTCTCGGGTGGAGGCCCTGGGTGTGGGGGGCGTCTCGGGTGGAGGCCCTGGGTGTGGGGGCGTCTCGGGTGGAGGCCCTGGGTGTGGGGGCGTCTCGGGTGGAGGCCCTGGGTGTGGGGGCATCTCGGGTGGAGGCCCTGGGTGTGGGGGCCACCACCAGCGGCCTGGCGGAGGTGCTGTTCCCCGTGTGTCACGCCAGCCGCCCTGCAGTAGGCCAAACGCCACACAGGTTTATGAGAGCGCGCGTCCCGTTAACGTCCTGCTTAACGTCTCTATCCAAACACTCGGTCTCCACATACACTACCGATTATTTCTCCCCTCTGGGTGAGCTGATGGTGTGCCATCTGTCCTCTGCACATGTGTGTACATGTGTGTGTGCGCGTACGTCTGCCCCCTATAGGGCAGCCAGTCTGGGGACTCCACCTCTGTCTGTGGCCACATAAAGACAGATTAAAGCTCCCTTTTATCACCCAGGAGAATTAAATAACTTTTAGAATGTGGTTTTCTATAAATCACCACTTCATGAATATTCATGATGGTGCTGTGCCTCTGTGGGGTTGGGCTTTGAGGGGGCGGGGCCAGCCAGGGTATGCCCTGTGACGGACAGAGATTTACGGAGCCGTTAAAGGAGCAGGCCCCACCCACTCCCTGGGCTGCTCTAGAAGCAAGCACGCTAATCACGGCTAAACGCTTTTTACAAGCTGCCCACTAATAAGAGGAGATTTTAAAGCTTTATGGTCCCTGCTCTGATGGCAGGCCAGCGAGTGTCTGCCTGCCTGTCTGCCCTGCCTTCTTCAGGGTCCTCACACGCTGGGTTTGTTAGACCAGGACCAGCGCTAAGCTATGATACTACTGCCAAGCTGTTTATCTGCCTTTGATGTTTATCATTAAATTATTATATTTCTTTTTCTTCATATTAGCTCAAAACATTTATGATATGTCAACCAGCCACATTGGCATATTAACTAGAGCTTCTCAAGTCACCATGTTCCTCCTCAGCAAGGAGGAACCTACACCAAGCACCTACACCTAACCCTAACCTACACCAACCTAGACCTAGACCCAAGCATAACCTAAACCTAGACCAAGGATAACCTAGACCTTTTCTCAGTAGACTGGTTTCATCTACAAACATGGAATCCTACTGCAGACAAGTCACTCTCCTGCCTCGCTCGGCATTATGGGAGCTGTAGTTCATAAAGGGCATGCCCCTCCTCTTTAATGACTCTGTCCTGATTTACATCCTGGCCAGCAGGCACGGGTGATGTGTAATAAATGGAGCTGGCGTGAGCGCGGGGGGACGCGGCTGCGGTGCTAATCGCGGCGAGCGGAGAGCAGGGCAGTGTAGCGGTGGATCGATGCCGTAGATCAGTGCTCCGTCTGCCTGGAAAATGAGAGGATCACCATAAACATCTCGCCCGGCTCCTCGCCGCACGCTCAACGGCAGCCATATTGATTTAGTTATTGCGAGTTCATACGCTGTGGACAGTGTTAAATGCACATTCCCCAGCCCCCACATATCCATCAGGAGCTCTTTAGTGAGGACTCACGGCAGAGGAGGATGGAGGAGGAGCACGGGTGGGGGGAGTGTGCAGGTGGAGTGTGTGGGTGGGGGTTGTGTGCTTTATTGGATATTACAGAAACCACCAAAAATGTTTGCAAAAAAAATGGTTTACATTTTCACTACGAACCGCCCACGAACCGTGTGTTATTGGTTAAGAATGTGATTGGTTAACAATGTTATTGGTTAAGAATGTGATTGGTTAAGAATGTTATTGACTGAATTGTGATGTTTGGGTGTAGCTGACGTGGTGCACTTACTCCAGCTTGTCCCCGTCTCCCCACAGGATCACAGAAGACTCCACAGGCACCACCATGGACGCGCTGAAGGCTCGTATCCGTGAGCTGGAGAAGCAGATCCTCCGTGGAGACAGATACAAGTGTCTCATCTGCATGGTAAGAGTGCCGCTGACTAGCTCGCTACGTTCTGTCTTCATGCAGTAGCTTAGCAAACGTCTGTCGCGCTGAGGCTGACGCTACACCAGAGCTGCCCGTGTTTGTGGTGCTGTTGGGCCCTGCTGGTGACCTGAGTATCCAGCCGTGGTCAGAGCTGTAACATCCGGATTCCGTTTCTTCGTTCTCACTTTTAGATATTTTGAATTGTGCTGTTCTGTTTTCTCATGTATCGGCCCGTTCTGGGCTACGTCGGGTTACGGCTGTTCCGTTTGCTGCTTTCCAGAAGGCCTGAACCACGTGGACAGCCTGTGTGTTGACGGCTCGTCCTGTCTGCCTAGAGGGCCTTTACTTGACTAGTGTGATCAATAACTGTACTGGGCAGACCCTGTCTGAGGGTTGAGACCTGCTCTCTCAGTGCTCACAGAGACCTGCTCTCTCAGTGCTCACAGAGACCTGCTCTCTCAGTGCCCACAGAGACCTGCTCTCTCAGTGCTCACAGAGACCTGCTCTCTCAGTGCTCACAGAGACCTGCTCTCTCAGGGTTCACAGAGACCTGATCTCTCAGTGCTCACAGAGACCTGCTCTCTCAGTGCTCACAGAGACCTGCTCTCTCAGTGCTCACAGAGACCTGCTCTCTCAGTGCTCACAGAGACCTGCTCTCTCAGGGTTCACAGAGACCTGCTCTCTCAGTGCCCACAGAGACCTGCTCTCTCAGTGCCCACAGAGACCTGCTCTCTCAGTGCCCACAGAGACCTGCTCTCTCAGTGCCCACAGAGACCTGCTCTCTCAGTGCCCACAGAGACCTGCTCTCTCAGGGCCCACAGAGACCTGCTCTCTCAACCTGCTCTCTCAGTGCCCACAGAGACCTGCTCTCTCAGTGCCCACAGAGACCTGCTCTCTCAGTGCCCACAGAGACCTGCTCTCTCAGTGCCCACAGAGACCTGCTCTCTCAGTGCCCACAGAGACCTGCTCTCTCAGTGCCCACAGAGACCTGCTCTCTCAGTGCTCACAGAGACCTGCTCTCAGTGCTCACAGAGACCTGCTCTCTCAGGGTTCACAGAGACCTGCTCTCTCAGGGTTTACAGAGACCTGCTCTCAGTGCTCACAGAGACCTGCTCTCTCAGGGTTCACAGAGACCTGCTCTCTCAGGGTTCACAGAGACATGCTCTCAGGGTTCACAGGCCTGGGCTTCACTCTGTGAGTCACTGGAGGTTTCTGGCCTTCACCAGTGTAGCTTTACTGCCACCTGCTGTTCATGCTGGCTACTGCTGGCATTCCAATAGAATAGGTTGCTTTCCTACTAATGAATACACAGGGGTCTAAACACAGTGAGTTTCTCCTCATGCAGTGAAAGCCCCGCCCATTGCTCCGCCCCAGGTGCCCCGCCCCTTGTGTGCGTTGCTGGCCGGTGCACTTGCTGGCGTTGTGTTGTTGCGTGCGCTTTGCGGCGGGCGCGCTCTCCTTCTCAGCGGCCCTCTCGCGTGTCCCTCCCTGCAGGGGAAGCGCTTCCCAGCAGGGCCGGAAAGCGCAAGCGGGGGCGTGGCCAGGCGCGGGGGCCCAGAGGCTCCGCCCCCGGGCTCCGGCTGCCGTTTGTACGGAGGCTTCTTCCCGGGCAGTGGTGGGACTAGCAGGCTGCTGCCCCTCCGTAGGGTAAGGGATCTTTGTGCCCCGCCCCCAACCCACCTACGCCCCCTGGCCCCGCCCATGGCCCCGCCCCCGGCCTCGCTCTGCCCCGCCCTGCACAGGACGCACGCACGCACGCACGCATCCTTCCTGAAGCATCCCCCTCACTGCCTGCCTGTCCCACATGACGTCTCATCGCCGCCGTCCCCTGCTGCCGTCTCGTTGGGGTGTGTGTCCGTGTCATGGGGGGGGCTTTCGTGGAGGTTTGGTGTTGAGTGCTGTATCTGACGTGTGTGTTGGGTTTGGTGTCTGACCTCTGACCTCTGACCCCTCTGTCTCCCAGGACTCCTACACAGCTCCTCTCACATCCATCCAGTGTTGGCACGTCCACTGTGAAGAGTGTTGGCTTCGGACCCTGGTGAGAACCCCCCAGCCTGGACCCTGCGTGCACTCACCACACACGCGCGTGTTAGGGACACGCCCACCTGGCGGTCAGACCTCCCATCTGTTCCTCTTGGGGGCGGTTAAAGGCAGCGTTCTGCTTCACAGAAATCCTGTAGAGCTGCTTTGCACTTGCTCCTCAGGACCAGGGCGGCAGGCCACACCCTGCAGTGGTTCTGTAAGCCCCACCCATAGAGCTCGCCACGCCTCCATTGCCATGGCGTAGGGAAGCAGGTTAAGTTGGGAGGGGCTACGTCTACTGCCCTGACGGCAGCTGAAGCCTCGTGACTGTCAGAGCAGAGGCACAAATCCTCTATACACACGCGTGTGAGGGAGCACTGGGCTCCTGTCTGGGACACACTCCTGCTCTCACACACAGAGGCACAAATCCTCTACACACACGTGTGAGGGAGGACTGGGCTCCTGTCTGGAACACACTCCTGCTCTCACACACAGAGGCACAAATCCTCTACACACACGTGTGAGGGAGGACTGGGCTCCTGTCTGGGACACACTCCTCTCACACACACACTCGCCGGGTGTATAGACATTCCTCATACTTGTGCTGTACAGTCTGTGTGTTTCTGGCAACATCACACGTCTGATGCAGCTGTTGTCTGGGCTGTGTGTGTGTGTGTGTGTGTGTGTGTGTGTGTGTGTGTGTGTGTGTGTGTGTGTGTGTGCGCTGTCTAGCAAAAATGCATCCTGTTAGCAGACTTCACTACGCACCCACAGACGTACGGAGGCTCCAGTATTATTCTGACCTCCGCAGGTGTTTGTGTAATTAGCCGCTAGTCCTCTTCACAGCCACCAACACTGCGTTGTCATGGCAGCCTTTACCTGACATCTAACAGCCTGGTGTTCCCGTCCAACAGGGGAACAAGAAGCTGTGTCCACAGTGCAACACCATCACGTCTCCCGGGGATCTGCGGCGGGTGTACCTGTGAGCCCCGCCCTGCAGGTGTACCTGTGAGCCCCGCCCTGCAGGTGTACCTGTGAGCCCCGCCCTGCCGTCGTCCACCTGCACTTCTACACCTCTCCATTTTGCTCTGGTGGATCTGTCACCCCCACACCAACATCCACCCCCACCACCCCCGGTCGAGAGGTGGGAGGAGTTTTGCCACGCTGGAGAGAACTGCCCTCCCCCCCAGACTTCATCTTGAAACATCGCAGCAAAGAAGACCTCCCCTCTCTCCTCAGCTGGCCTGTGATGTCGCCCCCTACTGGCTGTCCACGCATGGTGCAGACCCACCCACTCCCACCTCCTGCCTGATGGAGCTCCCTCCACGTGATTGGCTGCTGCTGCTGTGTGTGTGCACACGTGTGCCATTCGCAGCCAGCCCGCTGCTTCCAGCTCCCGCCCACGCGGGGACTCCGCCCAGTGAGAGTGAGCTGTGCTGGTTCACACACCCCCTTCCCCTGCTGTGTGTGTGTGTGTGTGTGTGTGTGTTTTTGGTTTTTCACCCTCTCACTCCTTCTTGTGGTGTTCTAGTGAAGTCGAACCAAAACTCAATGAACCAGTGCAAGCACATGTACATGTATTATAGTCTATGTATGTTTACAGTGTTGTGAATAAATGACATAGAGAAACACGTGTATACACACACACACACACACACCCACACCAACACACACACAGAGGACACACGCACGTGACAACACAGACTTGCAGAAGTATATATTGAAGTCCAGTTTTAGTTGGGGTGGGGTGTGGTTGGGGGGAGGGGCTGTTTCAGTCCTGGTGAAAAGAAGTCCCTCTGTATTTTTAAACAGATGTTGTCTTGAGGTTCAAGTTGTATTTCATTGTACAGGAAGAAATGTAAGTAATAATATTAATAATGAACTACTCAAACTAGGCTTTAAAGGTTTAGACTGTACATGTTTTTCAATATACAGTATAAACTGTAGATCCAAATCTAAAGCAGGGGAGAGTATTTTTTCCACCTTTGAGCGAAACCGAGACTGGCGTGCGCTGCCCTCTCATGGCCCTCGTGATGCTTTCAGTGAGGATAAAGCAGGTGAAACTCTCAGAGGATTAAAATCGCTTGTTATCATCGTTGTGTTTCGGTGTAAGATTGGCCCTGCCCATCCCCAGGTGTGGTTCTGTTCTGCTCAGATATGGACTCGTGTTACCGTGTGAATGACGACCCCGCGTTGGCCGGACTCCTGCCCGCCGCGCGGTTGTGGTGTCGGCCCCACGATGAAGATGATTGCTATATTTTCCTTTTTCTTTTTCATTTTTTGGTCTGGATTTCTTCCTGCCTGAGGACAGGCCAGCTGGATCCGGAGCGTCTGCAGAGGACCTGCGTCTCCGCTCTCTCCTGGAGCTTCTGTATTTGTTCAGCTCTGTGTTCTGTGGTTTTTCTGTATTGATGTAAGCAAAAAAAAAAAAAAAAAAAAAAGCAAAAAAAAGGAAAAGTTTGGAAACATGGAGTTTGAGGACAGGAGAAAAGGTTAAAGGTCACCGCTGATCCCAGCACCACAATAAACAGGGAAGTGTTGCATTGGTTATAAATTACTTCGTGTATGTTATTTTGCTTTGCACCATTAGCTGGGAGAACACAGCATCCACCCTGCTGGGCTCCACCTGCTACGCTCTGTAAATAACCCCAGCCTGGGGTGGCCCGTGTCCTTACAGCAGTGTGGTAGTTACCCAACCTCCCGGGGACACACGGGTCCCCCCCACACAGTCTCCTTTATAATTCTCACGCAAAGTCCCACCCCACAGATGGAGAACTGCACAAAATCGATTGTGTGACCTGATGTGTCTTGTATAATTCTTGAAAAAATGGTACGTGTCTTACCCGTTTGTAAAACTACATTTGACAGTAATTAAATGATTGTACATCTGACCCAGCTGTCCTGTACATTCCTCATTCCCATAGGCACAGCTGTGGACGGAGTCTTTCACTCCGATGGTCTGCTTAGGTTTCTGGACCACAAAGATACTTTTAACATAACTACTAAAGAAGGAAGGCAAAGAGGTTAGCAGTTAGCATTGTGCTATTAATATAAAGGAATGTAAAGAGGTTAGCAGTTAGCATTGTGCTATTAATATAAAGGAATGTAAAGAGGTTAGCAGTTAGCATTGTGCTATTAATATAAAGGAAGGTAAAGAGGTTAGCAGTTAGCATTGTGCTATTAATATAAAGGAAGGTAAAGAGATTAGCAGTTAGCATTGTGCTATATATATTAAGGAAGGCAGAGGTTAGCGGTTAGCATTGTGCTATTGAAATCGGTAATTAGCTTTCATTGGTCATTTGTTTTTCTTTACATGAACTGGAGTAAATATTAAAGCAGTGGTTTGGAACTCTCCTCACAAGAACGTAAATGGTAAGTCCTTCAAATCACACCTAATTGTCAGAAGAGGGCGCTCTTGAGTTAACATGGTGTCTAGCCACTCTGAGTCAGCCACACCACACCGCATTGTGGTTAATGTAGTTCTGTGCATGTTTGTGAATCACAGGAGGAAAATGCATCATTTTCAATTTTGGAGCATCTGAATCCCCACGGGGTCAAAGTAGCTCTAGCTGTTCTACAGATGCACAGCCAAACCTCAGAGCCCTCGGCTAACCGCAGATCCATCCCCTCCTGGACATCTGGAAGTGCTGTTAGAAGTCTGTGAAGTAGCGTCATGGAAACCGCAAAATCATGAGATTGAATAGTGTAATAATGGCTGTACCTCCCTGGCTGGAGCAAAACAAACAAACTATTAGGTGGACCCAGCAGGAAGTGTAGCACAGCATTACAGGAAGTGTGCAAGACTTCACAGGACCTGCTAGCTGTCTGGCTGGGGAGTTCAACACATTCCTCTCCAGTATTCATGGAAAGTGTAGCTGACATTGGCTGGATGGAATTGTTAACTAACTTGCCATAGTGATATTTTGGACACTCCTGATGTTGGAACGAATGACAGTAGTAAAATGCCAGTCTTGCGTCATTTATTAAGCTGCTTGTCCAGTGTGTTGAATGAAGATTGTGTAGTAATGACCAGATCATTCACTCCTCCCACACTGTAGCAGAGCCGTTGTGTTTGTGGTGTACAATATCTGCAGCACAGCACTCCTTTCCCATAGACCCCTGCGCTCAGTGCGCCCAGTGCGCCCAGTGCTCCCAGTGCTCCGCTGACTCCTACACCTACCTGACGTGGTGGTGATGCTTCTTCAGTCTCTCTCCTGCTGCATCTCGTTGCCTGATGGATGCGGTGGAGGTGTTCCAGCAAACAGGGCCCCTGGGTGGTTGGAGAGAGGGTGGCTATGTAACCCACTGTCTCAGTGGAGCCATTGAAATGCAACACACACAACTTCATTTTCTTCAGAAATACTTCTGTCATGTTTCCGCATTAGTGTACGTGCTGCATAAGTCCAAGTTCAGGGTAATTGGATGCAGAGTTTGTTATTTAATCCACAATGAAGGTGCGTTGGTCACACACTCATTCTCCTCTACTGATGCACTGTATGGCACATTTTACTGATCTGAGTATTATAGACATTTGGTAGTGAAATGTATTCATTTCCTGTTTTCTGAGTAATTGCATCTGCACTCATCTCTGGGACTGAGTGTCATTCTGAAGCTTGCTGGACCTCCTGTTGTCTTCTGAGAGTCTCCTTCTGGAGCTAATCTTATGATTGCAGCCTTGCTAAATTGCTTTCATATCCACCACTGCTTAAAAGGTTTCAGAATGACATTATGAGGATTTAGCTGAGATGTTACCTCAATAACAAATCACAGCAAGTGTGTGTGTGTGTGTGTGTGTGTGTGTGTGCACTGGAGTACTATTATCCTTCCTCTGTGTGATGAGATACTAGCGCTGAGAACCTGTAGGCTGCAGGCATCCTGATGTAAGAGTGTCCTCCACGCTCCTCCACGCTTCTCCACGCTTCTCCACGCTCCTCCACGCTCCAGGCTCCAGGCTCCACCCCTCTGTTCTTCCCTACACAGCCTGTTGGGCCAGATGCTCTGCAGCATTCATAACCACTCTCTCTCCTAGTGATTCATAACCACTCTCTCTCCTAGGTCGACATACCCTCACATGCAGTTTTACTGGACCTAGATGACAACCATAGATGTCAAAAATAGGAGTGTGTGTGTTGTGCTGAAGGATCATTGTCCAAGATTGATGTCCAAACTTGCTACCCCCCCACCAGGTAAAACATTTTACTTCCTGTAGTTTCAAAGGAAATTGTCAATTTTACCTGGAGAAGCAGGATGGAGAAGCAGATCCAGGGTGGAGAGCAGATCCAGGGTGGAGAAGCAGATCCAGGGTGGAGGGCAGATCCAGGGTGGAGAAGCAGATACTTTGATACCACAACAAATGTGATGATTCAGCTGTGGCACGTCTCACCGAGCAATTAAATACACGTCTCACTGAGCAAATAAATACGTCTTATTAATCTTATTTATTATATGTCCTTTATGCCTGAACTGCTTTCAGTGACGTCCATCACATTAATACCTGAATTAAACGTGGTCATCGACCACTTGAGTCATAATTTTGTTCAGAATGTAAAATATGAGGTGTAATTTACTGTATCATACAAATATTTTTAGGATTTATTTGGTTAACACCAAAATATGCAGGTCACCAGTACTGCTGTGCTACATGGCGATTGGAGGCTTGTAGTAAACAATACCAACCACACGAGGGCGGTACATACCAGGATACTTTACAGAAAATAGCGTCTTTTTCTTTCTTTCTTCTTTCTTTTTCAACACGAGAGGTATATTTTCTTGTTTATTAAACGAAAATAGATATTTTTATAGGAATGTTTATATGTGTCATTTCGGTTATACAAAAAGGGTAAAATGAATTATTTTCCAGAAAAACAAATATGTTGTTCAAATCCAATAACACAACAGAATTGAGTTGGTTCTTCACAAAATGGGCAGTTCCCCCTGTACATCGGTGTACATTTGGGTTAGAGCCACAGTAACCCTACACGCACACACATACACACACATACACAGACACACAGCCACAGTAACCCTACACACACACACACACACACACACACAGCCACAGTAACCCTACACACACACACATGCGCACACACACAGCCACAATACCCCTGCACACACACACAGCCACAGTAACCCTACACACAAAGCCACAGTAACCCTACACACACACACACACACACACACACAGCCACAATAACCCTGCACACACACACAGCCACAGTAACCCTACACACACACACACACACACACACAGCCACAGTAACCCTACACACACACACACAACCACAGTAACCCTACACACACATGATCAACTAAAACATTACAACTTCAGTGACCTGTGTGTCTCTCAGTGTTGGCACACACACACACACACACACACACACACACACACACACACACAGGAATAGGTTTTCACTCTTGTTCTGTTCTGAGGTGCTTCCACCATTACTGGAGCTGTTTCATCTCTGCCTTGCCCCGGGCCATGTAGAAGTGTGTGTGTGTGTGTGTGTGTGTGTGTGTGTGTGTGTGTGTGCACGCTTTTGTCCAGTTCTGTTGAACACACCTCACTCTGGGCCTTCGGACTTCATCAGAAGTGACTTCTCCTGGTATGAAACACAGATCTCACCCTCTTCACACACTCCGTCCGTGTGGTGTTTGTGGTGTGAGTGGTAACACGTTGTTCTGAACACAACACTGTGTACCTTCCCCAGGGCCCGGGGCCAGCGCTCCGAGGCCCCGCCCCCAGCCTTTGAAGTCAACTGCGGTAAGCTTTATAAATGTTTTTTTACACCAAGAGGGTGTAGAGTGTGTAGTGAAGCTCTGAAAGATCTGAATGAATTCAGGACTCCATTCAGTACTGCTGCCACACTGTCATCTGATCAAGAGCCAGGAACTGTGGAATGAGGAAAGAGACCTGTAACTCTGTGTGAGTGTGTGTGTGTGTGTGTGTGTGTGTGTGTGTGTGTGTGTGATTGTGTGTGTGTGTGTAGATGTTTGCATGTGTATTGTTGAATACTCTTCACTATGTGAGTGTGTATGTGTATGTGTGAGTGTGTGTGTGTGTGTGTGTGTGTGTAGATGTTTGCGTGTGTATTGTGGAATACTCTTCACTGTGTGAGCGTGTATGTGTATGTGTGAGTGTGTGTGTGTGTGTAGATGTTGGCGTGTGTATTGTGGAATACTCTTCACTGTGTGAGCGTGTATGTGTATGTGTGTGTGTGTGTGTGTGTGTGTGTGTGTGTGTGTGTAGATGTTTGCGTGTGTATTGTGGAATGCTCTTCACTGTGTGAGCGTGTATGTGTATGTGTGAGTGTGTGTGTGTGTGTGTAGATGTTTGCGTGTGTATTGTGGAATGCTCTTCACTGTGTGAAAGTGTATGTGTGTGTGCGTGTGTGTGTGAGTGTGTGTGTGTGTGTAGATGTTTGCGTGTGTATTGTGGAATACTCTTCACTCTATCTGTTGCTAGTTTCAGGAGTGATGGGGGAACCAGGGGTGCTACTGCAGCTCAGAGTGCGATGTGTTGCCCCTGCAAGGTCCTTAGACGTGGAGAACCGCTAAGAAGACATGAACAGATCCAGATTTCCAGCCTTAAAGGAGGCGGAGCGGTCCATCTCCCTCGCTCTCACACTACTAGAGGGCTAATATTGTTTTATCCAAATCACTGGCACTCTGTTCTATCACCCTAAGCACACACACACCCATAACTGTTTGATTAGCTTACACGTGAGCGGTACACACACTCAAACAAGGCACTAATGCTGCCTCCCCCCTCTCTCAACCTCTCTCCCTCTCTTTCCCTCTCTCTCTACCCTTCTCTCTTTCTCTCTCTACCTCCCTCCCCCCTCTCTCTCTCTCTTTCTCTCCCTCTCTCTGTCTTTATTTTTAAACAGTCTGCATCGTTTGATTATTCTCACTCTTTAGAGAGCGGGCACACTGTCGTCAAGGTGATGCCTAGCTTGCATCTTTGTTTGGTCCTGATGATAGGGACACGTTAGCCTCGTTGGGCCACAGTGCCTCCGCTCCACTAATCACCCATAATCCCCTGGGTGGACTCCGGTGTGTTTAAGGGGTAGAGACGTCTGGGGGACGAGACTGTTACAACCGAGAGCAAACAGAGTATTTGTGCTCAGACACGCAGTGCTACAGTGTGTGGATACAGAGGGCTTTGGTCTGGCCCAAAACACTACACTGCTAATCATGCTAAGCCAACAGAATGACAATCTCCTTGTTGTGATAAGCCAGTGTACCTGCATAAGCACTGTAAGCTTACAATGACCACATACAAATGAATCTACAAACAGCACAGAGGCCAGATCGACTGTTGGGACTGTTGAGCTACTGTGCTGAGGGACACTGATGATCAATA
>JAGXOD010001378.1:95000-215000 GCA_020368025.1 Brachyhypopomus occidentalis | reverse complement strand
TTTATTCTCCATGCTCTCACAAAGCCCATCACCCTGTGGAGTCTGCCCGGTAACAAGACCCTGAGATTGTGTGAGAGCTACAGGGGGAGCGTGTGGGATCTGGATCACTCGCTCCTCACTGAACTTCACACACACTAAACTTCACACACACACGGGGGGAGTGTGTGGGCTCTGGTTCACCCGCTTCTCACTAAACTTCGCACACACTTCACAAATCCTTATGTACTCCAAACTAAATCGGAAGATTTAACATATTCAGCAGGTTTCCTATTAATCAGGTTCTCCTTAATCATGGACAAAGTGAATTAGCTTTGCTGTCGTTTGTGGGCGCAGGTCTTGTCAGAGTGCTGCAGGACACCTCTCAGGTTCAGGACAGAAGTCTAGCTGGGGTTCAACAGCAAGTGCAACAAGAGGAGCGTCCTCTGACACCCGTCAGAACAACCCTGTCCTGTCTGCACGCTGGACATTCTCAGAGGACAATCCAGAATGCCAGTGCTTTGTGTCCTTTAAGACCTCACTCTGTCTGTCTGTCTGTGTCTTAAATACAGTATATAACCCTTAAGGTGGGTGGTGGTATCTTCTGGGAGGCTGAGTGCGTGGTGTAGAAGTTTCCCTGCTCCTGGGTTGTGATCTGGACTGAGGCTGGTGATGTAGCTCCCCCCCAGTGGAGGGTCACATCCGTGGCGTCACCCTTCCACATTCTCCCCTTAAAATACCTGCTGCTTGTGTGCGTTGACCTTCAGGACACCTGCCTGTCTTCCAGAGTGGTGAAGGAGGCCCGAGAAACGTGCAGAACCTCCATGAAACGTGCAGGACATCCGACTGGACAGGCATGTTCACCAGGCCAGAGATGAAAAGCGTACAGTGTACATATTACAAGCTTGTCCACATCTGTAATGTAACTGCAGACTTATTTATGAATACGTAATACATACTTATTGTAGAATGGAACTGCACTGGAGCTCAATGCCTGACAGGAAAGATTCTCAACACAGATTCAACTTACGTATCATGAAACTGCTATAAGGTTCACCTGGTTGGATGTGTAGGACAATAAAAGTGTAGTTTGCAGGCCCAGCGAAATGCAGTGTGGAGCCCAGTGTAATGCAGTGTGGAGCCCAGTGTAATGCAGTTTGGAGCTCAGTGTAATGCAGTGTGGAGCCCAGTGTAATGCAGTGTGGAGCCCAGTGTAATGCAGTTTGGAGCCCAGTGTAATGCAGTGTGGAGCCCAGTGTAATGCAATGTGGAGCCCAGTGTAATGCAGTGTGGAGCCCAGTGTAATGCAGTGCATTCATTTCTCATGATGTCAAGAAGCTTCTGTGTCAGGCAGCATTCATGAAATTCAAATCCGCTTTGTAATGGCATTTAAAAAGCACACTGTCAACAGCAGAATGCCTGACACATCACCACGGTATGTTTCTGAAGGCTCTTAAATGTTCTGAAATGTTCCCATGGCCAATACGACATTACATAACAGAGTATTATATAATGAGGCATGTAGCCATGGTGTCTGTGTGTTGAGGGCTGTGTGTTGAGGGCTGTGTGTTGAGCAGACATGTGCAGGGCGGCTCAGAGTGCTGACTGACTCTTCCCTGTGGAATTTCTGCTGCATGTGAGTGACTCAGTTTCATCTTGCAGAACTGCAGGCAGGTATGTATGTGTGTGTGCATGTTCAAATGTACATGCCTGTGCCTGTGTTTTGAGTGTTGTTTGTGTGTATGTCTGGGTGTGTTTGTGTGCGTGTGTGTGCGTGTGTGTGTGTGTGTGTGTGAGTGTGTATGTGTGCGTGCATTCAAATGTACCTACCTGTGTCTGCGTGTATGTGTGGTATCTGTGTGTAACCATGCATCTGTCTATGTGTATGTGTGTGTATCTCTGCCTCCGTGCATGTATGTGCGTGTATCTCTGTGCATGTGTATATGTGTATTCAAGATTCAAGAACTTTATTTGTCACATATAAGTTTATACACAAATATATAGAAATGAATCAAGTGAATGATCCAGACTGTGCAGAAGAAAAGAAAAAAATAAAAAGAAATTATAAAGTGTAAAAATAGTTACAAGTTATAAGTTATAAAAATTTTAATGTATCTCTGTGCATGTGTGGGTGTGTGTGTGTATCTCTGTGCATGTGTGTGTTGATCTGTAGATGTACTAAACCTTACTAAACTTACTAAACCCCACACCGACAGCTGAAGGCCGGTGAGATAGACACCTGGCCATGTTCATCCTTTACTGCAGTTCGATCATCAGCTGAAAGTATCTGAGGAATTCTCAGATAATGTATTGTACTAGTTTCTCTTTGTCAGACTTGGTTTATTTTCTCATTTAAAACTATTCTGTTCTAACTATGTCTAACTAAAGTATTTCTAAGTTTCTCATTTAACGTTCGAGATATGGCTGTGCTCTTCCTGTGCAACTCTAGATGTGTTTGCTGTGTGTTTTGGGACTGTGTGTGTGTGTGTGTGTGTGTGTGTGTGCAGGTCTGGGGTGCTGGCGAGGTTGGGGTGTTGACAGAGGGCCACAGTGCTTGTAGAGGGCTGATTAGGTGATTATCAGAGAGACGGCTGATGGTGCTGGACCAACAGGACGGAGCTATCTGTCTCCCTGTCTCACGTGTAGACGTAGGCGCAGACAGACACATACCTGGCTCTCTGCCAGGCTATTCTGAGTTTACTCTCACTCACCCCCTCTGTCTCTGTCTGCTTTTTGCTTTCTCCCAAATTCTGTCTCCCTCTATTCCTCTGTCTCCCCCTTTTTTCTGTCTCCGTCTCTTTCTGTCTCCCTCTGTCTCTCTGTCTCCCTGTTTCTATGTCTCTGTCCCTCTCCCTATGACCAATTCTCTTTCTCCAACGTGAGCTGAAGTTGACATGCTCTCCACTACATCCCTAAGGCCACTACTCTACACATGGCCTCGCCTGTGTAAGTGTCAGGTGGGTTCACCTGTGTAAGTGTCATGTGGGTTCACCTGTGTAAGTGTCAGGTGGGTTCACCAGGTGGGTTCACCTGTGTAAGTGTCAGGTGGGTTCACCTGTATAAGTGTCAGGTGGGTTCACCAGGTGGGTTCACCTATGTAAGTGTCAGGTGGGTTCACCAGGTGGGTTCACCTGTGTAAGTGTCAGTTGGGTTCACCTGTGTAAGGGTCAGGTGGGTTCACCTGTGTAAGTGTCAGGTGGGTTCACCAGGTGGGTTCACCTGTTCACTACTACATCGGTTCAGTCAGCACGAGAGATTTAGAAGCACCTGCGCATGCGGCCGACTGCTTCTGCACCGTGGGACTTAATGGGCGCTTCAGCTGTGCTCCTACACACTGGACACACACCTGTGTGTGGGCCGCTCACACTGGACACACACCCACACATCACACCGCCCCCTGTGTGTGGGCAGCTCACACTGGACACACACCCACACATCGTCTGCATCGCGGTGTTGTCCACGTTGGAAGTCAGGAGTATAGAAGTGACTTGATCACTATTGTAAGAGGACGGTAGCTATCACGGTTCCTTTCACAGCCAAGGGCTTGTGTCTCTGCTATGGTACAATTAGGCCTTATTCAGTGCCTTCCACTGAACTGTTGTACACATTAGCTGCGTAGGAATTCAACAGTCCATGACTCCTTAGTCCAGGTTGTTGCCATAATTTGGTAAAATATTTAAAAATGACTTCACCTTAGTCTCAGAGGATGACATCATTGCTCTGCCACCATGGATGGGTCACGGACGGTTTCATGGGGTTTGAACCAGGCTCAGTTCAGCTGCACTGAATGGCTCCCTTTGAAAGACCTTTTAGCTCAAGACTAGACCTGCTCTCCCCCACACAGGTCTGAGGTTCATTACTTCACTGAACACTGAGGGAATTCCTCTGTCAACAGGACTTGAATAGATGACAAATAATTACTAACGGTTATCTGTGACGGACAAACTAATTTACATTTAAGTCTTGTCTGGCTCATTGGAAATGTCGGGATGTGCTAACATCTGCCCGTGGTGCTCAAACAACAGCACACAATGCTAGCCAAGCAGAGCAGAGCCAGACCACAGTCACAAGATTAAACCCAGGCACTCGCAGTGGGCCAGCCAGGTATTTGAAGTTAAAGTCTTCAGGGTTTTGACGTATCCCTCGACAGGGCTCATACACCCGCACACTTGCGCGTTAACTCCGCGACATTGTGGGAAAGACGTTTGTGCTCTCCTGCTTTCAATGAAAATTAAAGAATTTGTGTGTTCTGGAGTCATTAGACTTTTTGGTTTCATTGCACTTCTGAACTACGAACACTGAAAACTGATACGCAGAAACATAACAAAAGCGTTATGATCAAACGCAGCATTTAGACACCTAACACCCCAGGCCCTGCCGTTACGTTTCACGGCCGCTGGAGGGCACTGTACCAACTCCCCACGCCTTCCGGTCGCGTCGAGATGATACATTTTTAAAACGTGATAGAGGAGTCGAATCCTGTCATAGACATAGCGGGACATTATATGTAGTCGACATTATACACTATTATATACAAGCTTGAGCTCCACAGTTCATAGTTTTTGTTTTGTTGGGCTGTTTAAAGTTTTTATATATTAGCCATCGAGACAAGTATGTCGGTATTTTCCTCTAATCAGCCTGTAGGTTCGTCTTTACTTCCCCTGTTGCAAAAACTGACGTTTCTTCAGCGTAGGTTTGTCATCCGAGGAAAAAAAAAATTTCCTAATAGTATTAATTAATTATGACAACAAATAAATTAACAACGAATGGACAAAAACGCCATATATTACCATTTACTATTACTATTATTAGTAGTAGTAGTAGTAGTAGTAGTATAGTAGTAGTAGTAACAGTAGCAGTATCGCTATTTTGTTGTTGTTTGCTGTCCTGGACAGCGTGTGTATAACGGGGGCAACACGGTGCTTGTATATTTGCATGTTTGTATGTTTTTATGACGCATGTTTTGTGACCATCTTGATAGTCGCCAAATTCTTGGGAAGCGCGATGCGCCGTTATGTGTGTTTATGGATGACTCGTGTTTTGTGAGAAGTGGATTAATATGCACAGTAGAAACTAGTTTTAGAAATTATAATGTAGGTTTTTACTGGTTTTCAAATCGACCTGGACATATTGGCTCGTGTCCACCATCACACGTCCTAGGCCGGAAAAATGAATAAATAATGTTAACTCGGTAACCCACGGACCAGTAACGACTACCTTTGTTTTTCTTACCGGGAAGGCCGAAACGAAGACACAGTTTATTACGATCTCGAGCCTTCCCGGCGCGGTTTTCGTCTGAAGTTTGCAGTCATTAACGTGAACTGAATTACTTTCGTGTCGAGCTGGACGAGCTGGAAGTCGCCAGTGTTCCCATTCAAACTGTGTGAGTGTGTGTGAGCTTCCTGCTGGTGCCAGCGGTCCAATAACATCTAAATAGAAAATTGCTTTGCTAAAATCGCCATTTCATCTTAGCCTTTGATGTTGTGCACAAGCACAACCATCGAATTTCCTCTTCTTGGTTTGGAAGTTGCTGGTTGCGCAGAATTCCCGCGGGACTCCAATACGTGCCGTGGCCCAGACGCGCTGGAGACGAGGCACATCCCTCGGGCCCTGGTTCGCGCTGCACCGCTGAGGGGACTACGCGCTTATAAAGAAATGTGCACGCTTTAGCCTTTTTGACATATGATTGGTGATTCTACATTTTATGTCATCAAGTGAGATGATAAGAGACAAAATGACAGATACATCTTTTTGAATGTCCTGGAAGCGGTAGGCCTACATTGTTAACTGCGCTGTAAAGATACCTCACCACAAAGATGAATGTTTTAGCTGTGCCAGTTCCTTAAGCTATTCTTCAAATAACCAGAAGGCAACAGCGTTACTCATCGGCTATACGACCCACCCATTCCATAAAAAAACATAATTATATTTACTTAATAAATAACCCAATTATCCAATTACACAGTTACTAATAATATTTTTTACTGCATTATTAAATTTTTTATGTAATTATTTTTTTTGCTTCCTCCTGCTTTGTTCACACAGGATGTAGCTGTGCTCTGATCAGTAATATTTGATAGTAATAGGTTTTGAATGTGTTTATTTGTTTTACTACAGAAGCTGTGATTTCGGACTTTTCCTCCCCCTCCTGATCCATTTGATCTCTCTTCATGTTTTATGACATTCCCAGTCTGCTCAAAGGTTCTGGCATGACCCGATACTGCTCTCTGGACCTCACTGTCCTGAAGCCAGACTGCTCTGATAGGGCGGCATACAGACACAGTGATCTTCAACTTCATGAGGCCTGTGACTCACACACACACACACACACACACA
Organism: Brachyhypopomus occidentalis; assembly: GCA_020368025.1. Classification (NCBI taxonomy): domain Eukaryota; kingdom Metazoa; phylum Chordata; class Actinopteri; order Gymnotiformes; family Hypopomidae; genus Brachyhypopomus; species Brachyhypopomus occidentalis. The sequence continues at coordinate 208,688 of JAGXOD010001378.1, read as the reverse complement.
CAGAGCAAAGGCCTGTGAGGCTTCAACAGTGTTTGTACTCCATCACCAGACCCCTGTTTTCATTCACACGTCTGTATCACTCGTACAGAGGATTATCATCTAATCTGAAATCTTGGCAGGTTCTGTACATGTGTGATATGTGTTGTAGAATTCTTTAAATGCCTGACCATCTGTAAGTAGAAGAGAGAAAAGCAGTGTGATGAATTGTGCTCACAACCGTTAGCATTAACATGCCATCCATACACAACCATTAGGATTAACATGCCACCCCTACACAACTGTTAGCATTAACATGCCACCCTTACAGTCAGACTGTTTGAAAATGTTTGTTTTTGTTTTGGTATGAAGTATTTCATTCTCTCTTGTGAAACCTTTCACGGTCAAACCTGTCAAGTTAGAAAGCAAATATTGTTCAGTTTCTGCAGCTGTGTCAGAACTGTAGCATCTTGTAAAAAGTCTTGAAAAGAAACTTTTCTGGCTTCCACAAATAAAGTGACAAACTAACCAGTCAGTCCACCTGTAACTCTGATCTTAAATGTAACTTCTTTGGTTTGTTCCTGTAGATTCCTTTGCTGAGATCCCTGAGCTTCTGGAGGCATGCACCGAGGCTGCCGTGTAGTTGATTGAGTGGTCCTTTCACTTGTGAATAAGCGTTGAGTTGCTTAATCTTCTATTTACAGTTGGAGTTTGGCCTGTTATGCTGTGGTGACTCACGGGAGATATTATCAGGTTTACACAGCTGGGAAAAAGAGAGGCCGTGGTGATCAGCACACACTCCTGTAAGCCAGCACGGAGGAGCTGAGATGTGTGTTCACCTTTGGAGAAGTGCAGCTGACAGATTGGCACACAGGCGAACTACGATTCAAACGGGCCAAAGACGAGACCTCCAGCTAGTCGGACGTGTGACACGGGCACCTTCAGTGCAGATACGCAGGAGCTGTCAGACTTCAGCCCAGGTGACAGCTGTGTTGGCCTATCATGGGGCTTCGTGTGTAGACCAGAACTGTGGGTGGGAACCCTACAGCACTGACTCACCCTGCTCCTACACCCTGCTGCTACACCCTGCTCCTACACCCTGCTCCCAGGCGCTCCACCTAGCCTATTGATTGGCCCTCTGCCGGACCAATGAGCGCAGAGGGTGGAGGAGCTCTGCGTGAATCACAGCGGTGCTGGGGAGATGGAGCCTTCAGCATGGATCTTCTCCAGCAGACACAGCGACTCTCCCCACAGCCTCCAGGAGAGCTGACCAGCACAGCCCAGCCAGAGCGGCGAAGCACAGGTGCTTCAGCACAGAACCACCATCATCACCATCATCAAACACCCATCATAAACACCTATCATCAAAGACCCATCATCAACACATATCATCAAACTTATGAAATATGTCTATTAACTATTAGATTAGATTCACCTTATATCATTTGGGAGTGTCAGAGCTCTTAATGTACTGCATAAGTGAAGGAAGTTTGTTTATGAATGTAATGTGCAGGTTTAAAGGGTTTATGTGTTAGGTGCCTTCCTATAGTGATATAGTAATTCAGTCTATAAGGGTTTAGACCACTCATACGGCAATATGTTCAATATCTTATCTGGACTTCATGCCAGAAAGTGTTTTGAAGCCACGGGCATTTACATTGTATTATGAATATTTTCCCTGCAATGATTTGGTGTTTAATGTGGTCATATATTGTATCACCTGACCTGGGAATCAGAGTTACTATAGTTCTGTAAACCTGTCCAGCTCCTGTATATGCAGATGCTCTGGTAAAGCAGTACACACTTTCACACGGGCTTTCGTCAGTTTGCAGATTTCATTGAAAGCCTTAGCATGGTGGCACACTGGGCCTATCAGACAGCTAGCGTTAGCGTTAACTAGCGTTAGCCTCTCAGGCCCAGTCAGATAGGCACCTTCTCAAACGCTCCTTAATTGGCTGTAATGGCCAGTGGGCCGTGAGCGGCTTCCTCTGCGTGCGCTAGGGGACCCAAGCGGCTTCCGGCAGCCCAGTCTCCATCAGTTAACCCTCCTGATTATGGACGGAGGCGGTTGGAGGCGGACGGAGGCCCTGTATCCAGGGGCCTGTTACCCTGTCACGGCCTCTGCACTGCTCCACTCTGGGGTAAGTGGGGCTTTCCCAGCCTGCTGCCTGTCGTTCCCACATCGAGGTCCGTTTGAAGTGCTGCGTCTCTGGGGCCGGCGCTGGAGACAGAAGCTGGTGGAGGCGCTGGCCACACAGGGAGAAGACACTGAAGGTTACAGTTTCCAGGTTTCAGCATTCATTGTTCTGGGGCCATGAGAAAGCAGGCAGCTAAAGATCGTCATGGCGATGTGTAGATGTTGGGGAGCAGTGGTTCTCCTTGTCTGGCCACAGCAGCTCACAGCTGTAGCTCACAGTGACAAACGCACGCTGGACTGACACCCTCCTGCTTCCTGCGCTGCGCCCTGTGTAGCTGGGATAGACTGGGATAAACTTTGAGTGTGTGTGCAGTGTGTGTGGTGTGTGTGTGTGGTGTGTGTGTGTTGCACATATCTCTGGTGTCTCCTGGTGGGTTAGAGGCACACATCCCTGGTGCCAACAGTGCAGTTCTAACCGTGGTGGTTCCTCCTCATCCGCTTGCATTTGTGATCTCCACCCATTACCCTAGCTCTCCCTCCACCCGTTACCCTAGCTCTCCCTCCACCCTTTACCCTAGGTCTCCCTCCACCCATTACTTAGGTCTCCCTCCACCCATTACCCTGGCTCTCCCTCCACCCATTACCCTAGGTCTCCCTCCACCCATTACTTAGGTCTCCCTCCACCCATTACCCTGGCTCTCCCTCCACCCATTACCCTAGCTCCCCCTCCACCCATTACATAGGTCTCCCTCCACCCATTACCCTGGCTCTCCCTCCACCCATTACCCTAGCTGTCCCTCCACCCGTTACTGCAGCACGGTAAGCCTCAGTATCTGCCCCGTCCTGTGATCAGAGCTGAGTGCAGCCGACAGGCAGGATCTGCCCTGTTGATGTTGGGACGTTCAACCCAAACACTACTGAACGGGTCAGGGGCAGCGGCTGCTCAACACTACCGCACGCAGGCGTGAGCAGCAGCAGGTCTCAGACACCTTTACAACCACCTCAGGGTTACTGTGGCAACAGAGCAGCTGTTTTTACATCACTTTTCAAATGAATTGCCTTCATTTCCTGTGTTCTGTGTGTGTTTGTGTGTGTGTGTGTGTGGTGTGTTGATGGCACAAGTGTTCCACTGCAGCCCCATCACTCAGTGTCCAGGCTGGACTGATGTATCACCTCCTCCTGGACTGACGCATATCACCTCCTCCTGGACTGACGTGTATCACCTCCTCCTGGACTGACGTGTATCACCTCCTCCTGGACTGACGTGAATCACCTCCTCCTGGACTGATGCGTATCACCTCCTCCTGGACTGACGCGTATCACCTCCTCCTGGACTGATACGTATCCTCCTCGTGGACTGACTCGTATCACCTCCTCCTGGACTGATGCGTATCACCTCCTCCTGGACTGACGCGTATCACCTCCTCCTGGACTGATGCGTATCACCTCCTCCTGGACTGACGCGTATCACCTCCTCCTGGACTGATACGTATCACCTCCTCGTGGACTGACTCGTATCACCTCCTCCTGGACTGATACGTATCACCTCCTCCTGGACTGATACGTATCACCTCCTCCTGGACTGGATGTTTGTGCCTTGGGGCTGCCGCCCTTTTGTTTTGCTCCTCCTCCTCCTCCTAACCCTGATCGCCATGGCAGCGCCTCAGGTGGCCCTAAAATTAAACTATGCTTTGAGGAAACGTCCATTCGTCACCAAAGCTGAAATGATAAAGGTGTTCTGGGGCCAAGGGCTGGTGACCTTTATGACGCTGGGTTGTTAGCCAGTTCAGGCACTGGTGTTGGGAGGGCAGGGTGTTTACAAGCAGCAGAAAGACGATGTGCCTGTTAGGACTGGTTCAGCTCTTGGAGCTGCAGATGTGTGCTTTATTCTGCCCATTAAAGCCCTAAATGAGCAGAGGACTCTTACAGCATTTCCTGTTCTTCCTGTCTTAGGGCGGGCACAGCAGAAGTGCTGATAGAGGAAGCATTAACCTTGCCATGGAGGACATTACGGCTCCTGAGTCATTACAGTTTCCTCAGTGGTCCTCAGGAGACTCTAGCTGGAATGAGCAGAGCAGCGTGAGCGGAGCAAGAGTCCCAGGTGCCATTTTGGATCCAAACCTGCGTGACAAGCCTGACCCCGGCCAGGAAGTGACATGAGCTGGCCACCACAGATCTCCCGCCAGGCAGGCCAAACACTCACCTGTGCAAACAGAGCTAAGACCTCTGAGGACCTGAGGCACGTTGACACACTCCCACTGCTGACACCACCCTCCGGCCTCCACCATCTCCTCCATCCTGCCAGCGCCCACAGAGAGGACCGCACACACCATGCTGAAGTGTTATGCCCCTGCCCTCTGCCCCCTGCCCCCTGCCCTCTGCCCTCTCCAGGGCTGTGCTGGATCTCTGCTCTTGTCTGACAGATTTAGAGTTCGTTGTTCACTGAGTGAGCAGAGTGCTGAGCTGTGGGGTCATAGGGGACCTGGCAGTCATGAAGTAAAGAAACACTAGTGACAGTACAGCTCTCAGTTAGACCTGCAGGCTGGAGGTGCACGTCTCATGTTGATAAATGCCCAATTATATCTGAACTGAAACATGCAGACAGAAGACGGATTCTGTCTATTTATATTTATACAATATAACCAGCTGCTCCTCAAGGCTCACATTTCACACGCCGAGCTTTGTCACTCCTGAACTGGCATCATGATGTACAGCTTATACAAAGTGTTTGAAGAGACACAGGACAGTTTTGGTTGTAAAAATGTCACGGCAACTCAAATGCTCCTGCGTAAAGATCTGACATAAGTAATGAAAAATTCCTGGGATAATTGTTGGCAACTTTATTGTCAACTTTAAGCATAATTACACAAAACTATGTTTAATTACATGACTTGGCGATGAACCATAAAAGCATTCCAGTACTCAGTAGTCACGCAGAAGGATGAGCAAGGCCTTCACAAGCACCTCGTCAGTCTTGTCCTGAGCAGCTGCAGAACCAGAGCTCTGTGAGAGAACCAAGGGGCTTCTGCAGCTCCAGCCCAAAGGCTAGGGCAGACCTGCGATTGTAGCCCCCTGCTGGGGCTGAATGAGGGGCCTGCCTTCCAACAATTACCCCTGGAATCTGCCCCCATGGAACACAAGAGTTTACAGGTCCAATCCAATGGAATCCCCAGGCAATAGAGGCCTGGGAGAAAGAGCCCTAGCAGGCAGTAATGATCACTTAAAGCAGGAGCAGCATTCCAGGGAGGGCGGCATCAGCTCTTCCTGCTGGGCACCTGGGGAAGCCCACCAGGCTCTCCTCACGCAGGACACATGATACCAGCTAACGCCCCCCCACTGCACAACTCCACATCCCTCCCAACACTCTAATGGGACTTTTCTCTGCTCCATTGACACGCTGACGTTACGAACGTTACACTATTGTAACTGTCATGACGCTGTGGTCACTATAGTGATGGACGCCAAAGTCAAAGGGGAGGGGAATAGCTGCGTAATCATCGGTGTGTAGTCACACGCACGTATGTGGAGTTGTCACCTGGCGCTACGTGCCTGCCTGCACCTTTGTGAGGTGTGTGAGAAGACGGGCATGGGCGAGCAGGTTGCCACGGCAGCGGAGTGGATCTCCACGTGCGTGTCTTGGCAGCGGAGAGCTGTGAGTAAGCGGTGAAGCAGCTGAAGTCCCAGCCTAACCACGCCCAAGCCCTGCGCGACAGCACGTAGCACAGACCCCTCTCACGCTCCTGGGATGGAGGCTCAAGCAGGGGTGCAGCACCTGCTCCACACCGGGCAACAAGCTCCACACGGGCAACAAGCTCCATGCGGGCGACACCCTTCACAAGCCAGAGGTGCCACATTTCTCCTCTGTGAGTGTGGTGTCCACTAGTGAATGTTCTCTCTTGTTCTGAGGTTCGTTGTGGAATCATCTCAAACCTGTTGTAGGCCTGAATGCGTCACCTACTCCTGCTCTCTATTGTCTCCACAGGCAAGCTCCCTTCTTCTCTGCCTTGTTGAACATAATCAGGAGTGACCAAGCCTGCTTCAGGAGGCCACGTCCCTGTAGCGAAGCTCCTCTCCACACAGAACTCATCCAGCTCGTCCAGGTGCTCAGGAGTGTCGCACCCTTACAGGCATGTTAGAGCAGTGTTAGAATCCAGCTCAGCACAACTCTCCTAATGGCATATGGTCAGACCTGATTCAGATCACTTCAGTCTAAGTTTATGATTCCTTCATCAGAGTGCAGAGAGTGTCTATCATAACGACAACTGAGCATGTGCAGACGTCTACAACCCCATAATGCTTTTCTGTAACAGCTGGAATGCTGATGTATATTGTATAAAGTGTGTGCAGGGTGTGCATCACCATAGTGTGGCCATCATTCATTGTTGTTTGTTTGTCCTTTCATCAGCTTTAACCCCGCCCCCTCATCTCTATTGTCAGGTGACTAATAGCTCAGGCAGGCCCCCCCGCTGAGTTCTCACTCCCCGTCCTGCTCCCCCCAGCAAAGGAAGGCAAGGCTGTGGTTTGTGATTAGTCTCACTCGTGCACACGCCCATCCTGACTGCTGTCTCCGCGTCTTCAGCTGCTGGGCAGGCTGCTACTGTATCTTACACTGGGTTTGAGAAGGCCTTATTTAGGTTGGTTATGATATTGCACCCTTGCATTATGACATCATCAGATTTCCATGTGAAGTGGTGGTAGTGGGCTGTGACATCATAAAGCAGTAGTGCTATAGTGCAGTAGTGCAGTAGTGCTGTAGTATAGTAGTGCTGTTGTGCTGTAGTTCATTAGTGCTGTACAGTAGTGCTGTATTTCAGTAGTGCTGTAGTTCAGTAGTGCTATAGTGCAGTGGTGCTGGAGAAGACCTGCTGTTTTTGGCTCTGTCCCTCATATTTGATATTTTGGAACATTTGCTGATATTTCTGTACTGGCAGAAGTGACATGTCATGGAAACAACCCCAACACACACCTACACACACCTACACACACTCTTTCCTCTGCACAGTGACAATGGAATTTTGCCACAATTGGTGCTTTCTGCAAGGTTTTCAAAAACAAACAGTTTTGTGTACACAGTGCATTTTTGTGTCCTTGTTAGAAAAATGTTGGTCAGAACAAGCGGAACGGTGTTTAACTCACACACACTTGAGCATTTCAACAAACACATGAGCACCACAGCTAATCAGTAGCTTGCATCAATTGTAACGACGGGTGTACCGGCAGGTACACACCTCGTTGTAAAAGTAGTAAGAAACGAACCCAAGCGCCGTTTAACCATGAACCAAAAGAACGCTGGTAGAAAGGAACAAAAGATTAAAGACTAGGCAGCACCTACGCTGAATACACAGAACTTAGGCTCACCGTAAAAGTACGGGATGATAGATAAATAAAAGAAAATAAAGAGAACGTGGACACAGTCAACACGCGACAAAACGAAAGTTAGAATGCCAGGGGAAAAGCTGGCTGCAGGCAAAACCGCCGCAGTAACAAAAAACCTTTCCCAAAAATAAATAATGATAGGAAGTAAACTAGTAGGGGAAAACTTGAGGATGGCCAGAAGTGGCGTAGGAGATAGACACTCGAATAAGTACAGGAGAGCGGGGAGGAGAAAAAGGTGGAGAGGCACCTTTTTTCTCTGTAACGCAACACCGAGACTTTCCAGAGTAAGAGAAGGCTGAGAACGTGAAGGCGAGAGACCAAAACGATTCAGCAGTGATTCGTTTCACAAGCCATCTTAAATAGGGCTACAGACGGCTGAAACGAATCACTGCTGATTACTCGGGTTAAGTCTGGGACTAACCCGAGTGCCTCTAGAGGCTATAGGGGGAACCGCGTCCAGGATAGGACTGACACGACTGTCCCTAGCGGCGACAGGTGGAACGGCGCCAGAGGCAGGACTGTCACGACTGCCTCTAGTGGTGACAGGGGTAGCGGTGTGAGAGTCAGCCCTGACAGAGCCCCCCCTCCTAGGCCCGAGACCACGCGGGCCCAGGGCGACAGCCCTGTCGCGCCGAAAATCGCGGATAAGGGATGGATCTAAGACGCGAGACGCGGGGACCCATGACCGTTCCTCGGGCCCATAGCCCAGCCAGTCCACGAGGAACTGCACCCGACCCCCCGAACTCGGCGTTCGTCCCATTATCCGGTTTACAGTGTAAGCCGGACCCCCATCAATCATACGGGGCCCAGGCGGAGCCCGGGCAAGGCACAGAGAACGGGCCGGAGGCGGGAGACATGAAAGACGGGTGGACCCTCATAGACGGCGGGAGACGTAACCGGTAAATAACGGGATTAATTTTCTTATCCACCCTGAATGGACCCAGATAGCGAGGGGCCAGCTTCCTGGTCCCACCTCGGACAGGTAAGTCTTTGGCCGACAACCAGACCCGCTGACCGGCACGAAATGAGAGAGCGGGGAGACGGTGTTTATCTGCATTGCGGCAGTATCTAGCAGAAGCGGACACAAGAGCCCGGCGGGCCTTCCGCCACGCCAAGCGGCAACGCCGCCTGGGGGCCCGGGCACCGGGACAGCTACTTCGGCCTCCTGGTCAGTGAACATGGGAGGGGCGTACCCATAGAGACACTCGAAGGGGGACATGCCCAGGGCAGAATGCCATAAGGTGTTGTGGGCGTACTCAGCCCATAAGAGCTGGTCAGACCAGGAGGACGGGTTAGAAGACGCCAGGCACCGGAGGGTCTGCTCCAGATCCTGGTTAGTTCTTTCCGTCTGGCCGTTAGTTTGAGGGTGAAAACCCGACGACAGGCTAGCCGAGGCGCCCAATAAGCTCAGGAAGGCACCCCAGAACTGACTAGTGAATTGCGGCCCTCTATCAGACACCACGTCAGATGGAAAACCGTGGTGACGGACGATGTTATGAAGGAGTAGCGAGGCCGTGTCACGTGCTGAGGGGAGCTTAGGTAAGGCTAAGAATCTAGCCATTTTAGAAAATCGGTCCACAATTACCAGGATAACGGTGTTACCCGTCACGGGGCAGACCGGTAACAAAATCCAGGGCCACGTGAGACCAGGGCCTGGACGGAATAGGGAGAGGCCGTAGCAGTCCAGATGGTTTAGCATGGGGAGTCTTGTTACGAGCGCATGTTTCACAAGCGGCCACATAAGCCCCTACCTCCTGCTCCATACCCGACCACCAGAAACGACGCTGCAGGAGTTCGAGGGTACGTCGCGCCCCCAGGGTGGGCAGCGAAAGGAGAGTCATGACCCCACTCAAGCACCTTTTTTCTCATAGGCGGGTGGACGTACAACCGACCAGGAGGAACCCCCACTAGGCCCCGGATCACGTGTAAGCGAAGCGCTTGACCATGGCCTCCACCTCCCACTGGATAGGAGCTATAATCCGGGAGGAGGGTAAAACCGTACGAGGTTCCGCCAGATCAGTAGGAGCTTCCCACTGTCGCGACAAAGCGTCAGGTTTAACGTTTTTGGTGCCAGGACGATAGGAGAGAGTGAAATCGAACCGGGAAAAAAATAAAGACCACCTGGCCTGCCTGGGGTTGAGGCGTTTGGCCTGCTGAAGATAGGACAGGTTCTTATGGTCGGTCCAGACCAAAAACGGATGTTTAGACCCCTCCAACCAATGTCTCCATTCTGCTAAGGCCAGTTTCACCGCTAGTAACTCCTTATCTCCCACATCATAGTTTCTCTCAGCAGGTGTCATGCGGTGAGAGAAGTACGCACACGGGTGCAGCTTCAGGGGAGTGCCTGAGCGTTGGGACAGGACGGCGCCAACACCGTGGTCGGAGGCGTCGACCTCCACTATGAATGGTAGGTCAGGATTGGGCATTCGCAAGATGGGTTCGGAGGTGAACTGGTCCTTAAGCTTATCGAACGCCTGTTGGGCCGAGGGGGACCACACGAAAGGACCCTGAGTCTTCTTAGTGAGCTCTGTGAGTGGGACAGCAACAGAGCTAAACCCTTTGATAAAACGCCGATAGAAGTTGGCAAACCCTAAAAACCGCTGGACTTGGCGTAGAGAAGTAGGGGTAGGCCACTGGGCGACAGCTCGGACTTTGGACGGGTCCATGGATAACGCGCGTGGGGAGCTACCTTGTACCCTAGAAAAGTCACTTCCTGGACGTGAAACATTGACTTCTCTAGCTTAACATAAAGCTGATTGTCGTGCAGGAGTTGGAGAACTTCGTCGCACGTGCTGGATGTGGTCGGACAGAGAATCACTGTAAATGAGTATGTCGTCCAGGTACACAAAGGCATAACTATCTAGGGCCTCCCTGAGTGTCTCGTTAATAAATCGCTGAAAAACCGCAGGGGCGTTCATTAAACCAAAAGGCATGACCAAATACTCGTAGTGGCCGGACGGGGTGATGAACGCGGTCTTCCATTCATCACCCTCTTTAACACGAACCAAGTTGTAAGCGCTACGAAGATCTAGCTTAGTAAAGATGGTGGCCTTTTGTAAGGCTTCGAATGCGGTAGCCATGAGAGGCAAAGGATGACGATCCTTGATGGTCACTTTATTGAGGCCACGATAATCTATGCAGGGTCTCAACCCACCATCCTTCTTTCCTACAAAAAAGAACGCTGCCCCAGGCGGGGAGTTAGAAGGACGTATGAAACCCGCCGCGAGGGCCTCCTTGATATAGTCGTCCATAGCTTTCCGCTCAGTAGCCGCCAACGAGAAGAGACGACCCCTAGGAGGACTAGCTCCAGGTTGTAACTCGATAGCAATATCGTAGGCTCTGTGAGGAGGGAGAAAGCCTGCCTTTTGCTTACTAAATACCTCACTAAGGTCGTGATAATGCGCCGGGGCGTGCGTGAGGTCTACGTGTTCGTGGGAAGGATTAGCGGTAGAACTGGGTTTGAGCGTCAAGCAGGTCTCCTTACAGAGACTGCCCCATTCTCTGACCGTCTTGCGATAGCCAGTCAATACTAGGGTTATGTCGTTGTAGCCACGGAAACCCCAGGATGAGACGCATTTGGGGGCGCGAATGACATAAAATGTGATCTGCTCAGAGTGTCCCCCCTATACTCATTTCTATAGGAACGGTCTGTTGGGATACCGCCCCTGAACTCAGACTCCGTCCATCAACCGCGGTAACGGGAAGAGGATTGTCCAGATCGATTAAGGGGATGCCCAGTTCCTCAACAAGAGCTGTGTCAATGAAACTGGCAGCCGCGCCAGAATCCACCACCGCCATCATACGTCTCTTTTCAGACCCTCCCCAAGTCAGAGAGACGTGAACTCGTAGACCATTATCCGGAGGTTTTGTAGTAGAACCCGCCAGGACCTCCGTACTCACTGGCGGGCGCGTCCTTTTCCCTGAAGTTCAGGACATTTGGACAACTGATGGTCTTTCTCTCCACAATAAAGGCACCTACCCTCTCTGAGACGAGTCTGCCTCTCAGAGCGTGACAATCGGGCATGGCCAATCTGCATAGGTTCGTGCTCCTGGGTGACCTGCGAGTGGGTTACCGGAGGAGTAACCTCGCGGTTCCTTCTAGCACATCTACGCTCGCGTCGGCGATTATCTAAGCGCACCGTGAGGGCGATAAGCTCGTCAAGATCGGACGTAGGATCGCGAAGCGCCAGCTCATCTTTCAGTTCTTCAGATAAGCCTTCTTGATAGACCGCCATAAGAGCCTCTGTGTCCCACCCACTTTCTGCGGCCAAAGTTCTAAAGTCTAGGGAGTATTGGGCCACTGTGGATCTACCTTGTCGTAACCGCAGTAACCGTGGACCAACCACCCCTCCAGATGACGGATGATAGAACGCATGCCTCATAGCACTAGCAAACTGCTCGTAGGAGGAGCATATTTGCGTTTGACTTTCCCAGATCGGTGTGGCCCAGGCTAATGCTTTATCTTGAAGAAGTGTCACTACGTAGGCTACTTTAGCGCGTTCAGTGGGAAAACGTGATGGCTGTTGTTCAAATACTAAAGAGCATTGTAATAAAAAACCCCGGCATCCATCAGGATCACCGGAATAACGCGCTGGGGGAGGTAAGGCCAATTCATGGTGACTCGGGACCGGAGGCACTACAGCAGGACTGACAGAGGGCTGAGGTAAGTCACTTAAAACTTGTACCGTGCTCGAGACCGTATTTATTTGTTCCATGATCTGGCGAAGCATCTGCTCATGGTTACCTAATCTTTGTCCCTGAGCGACTATCGCAGCTGTCAAGGCTGCCATGTTTGGTTGCTCGGCTGGATTCATCTTTTAGGCTGAATCGTTCTGTAACGACGGGTGTACCGGCAGGTACACACCTCGTTAATAAAGTAGTAAGAAACGAACCCAAGCGCCGTTTAACCATGAACCAAAAGAACGCTGGTAGAAAGGAACAAAAGATTAAAGACTAGGCAGCACCTACGCTGAATACACAGAACTTAGGCTCACCGTAAAAAAGTACGGGATGATAGATAAATAAAAGAAAATAAAGAGAACGTGGACACAGTCAACACGCGACAAACGAAACTTAGAATGCCAGGGGAAACGCTGGCTGCAGGCAAAACCGCCGCAGTAACAAAAAACCCTTCCCAAAAATAAATAATGATAGGAAGTAAACTAGTAGGGGGAAAACTTGAGGATGGCCAGAAGTGGCGAAGGAGATAGATACTCGAATAAGTACAGGAGAGCGGGAAGGAGAAAAAGGTGGAGAAGCACCTTTTCTCTGTAACGCAACACCGAGACTTTCCAGAGTAAGAGAAGGCTGAGAACGTGAAGGCGAGAGACCAAAAAACGATTCAGCAGTGATTCGTTTCACAAGCCATCTTAAATAGGGCTACAGACGGCTGAAACGAATCACTGCTGATTACTCGGGTTAAGTCTGGGACTAACCCGAGTGCCTCTAGAGGCTATAGGGGGAACCGCGTCCAGGATAGGACTGACACGACTGTCCCTAGCGGCGACAGGTGGAACGGCGCCAGAGGCAGGACTGTCACGACTGCCTCTAGTGGTGACAGGGGTAGCGGTGTGAGAGTCAGCCCTGACATCAATACTCTCTAGTTCAGGTTTGGTTAGTAGACAACATCACTGTTACTGTAGCAGTATCAGATTTAATGCTGCATTACCTGACTGTATATTTGTCATTATATCAAACATCTCGTACCACCGGCCAGTATCTCAGTTTACTAACTGTGAGTTTACTTACAGATCTGTATATCGGCCCTCACTGTCCCTAAGCAGGCCGGACACTCACCTGGACATCCGTCCCTCCAGTTCTCACCTGCTTCCTCTCCGTCCCGTGTGCCCTGTCAGGTCTGGAGGCCGCAGGGGGTCAGAGCCGAGTGACGGGGCCCTGCTGAGAGGGGCGGGGGGCTCTTCATGAGCACAGCATGAAGCTCTGACTCCTGGCCACGCCCCACAACCTCTGACCCCTGGGGCTCCCTCTCCTCACCTGTGACACAGGTGGGTCTGGACCAGACTGGCCCTCCTGCTTCATTACTGTTTCATCTGCAGCTGAATACGTCAGAGAGGAACCTCAGATACCTCAGAAACAGACATCATGCCAACAACTGGCAAACAAATTATAATAAGAATTAGTATAAAAATTCACCCCCTATGAATTCACCCCCCCCCCACCCATCATGAATTTGCCCTGCTATGAAACAGACGTGTTCTCTTCTCATAAATTTTTATATACCCAACTATATACAAAGTTTGCTCAAACTCTTGGGAGCTACACAGACGTACCTGGATGAAGTCCACAGCAGGTGAAGTGTGTGAAACATTTGTACTGACACTGGTCGGACTACATGCTTTACAGAGCAGACCAGTGGAAAATGCTGAGGACGTATGACACCAGACGCGTGCCAGATATGCCATGTGAGGGCCACGAAGGGGCAGAACAAAGTTTTGCTCGTTGATTATATTTGCAAATTGAATGTGGCTTCCACATCTTTCGCAGGTTTTTCCAAACCATCGTAGTGTTAAAGAGAGCTGAGTGTAGTTCCTGGAGCCTCCCTGTGTGTCTGTGCTGTTGGGTACAGGCATCTCCTCCTGCATGACCACATCTCTGGTTCTCAGGAGTCACACTGGTCTTCCAGTAGCTACTAGTGACAGCAGAAGTAGATATCACAGACAGGTACATAGGGACAGGTACATAGGACAGGTACATAGGGACAGGTACATAGGACAGGTACATAGAGACAGGTACATAGGACAGGTACATATGGACAGGTATAAAGGGACAGGTACATAGGACAGGTACATAGGGACAGGTACATAGGACAAGTACATAGGACAGGTACATAGGGACAGGTACATAGGGACAGGTACATAGGGACAGGTACGTAGGGACAGGTACGTAGGGACATGTACATAGGACAGGTACATAGTATAATGTGCTTGCTCAGATATTGTGTGTGTGTGTGTGTGTGTGTGTGTGTTTCCAGGTGCATGGTTGATGGAGCACTGGTGTGCATGTGTGTGCGGGTGTGTGCGTGTGTGTGCATGTGTGTGTATGCATGTGTGCACGTGCCTGTGTGTGTGTGTGTGTGTGTTGTCAGCTGCAGGGTTGAGCTCCAGATTGAAAGGTGTACTGACCTTTTCCATGATTTCACTGAAGGCCTCTTCCTGTTTCCAAAAGCTCAGAAAAGAGCTTGTTAGATATGATATCACACACACACACACACACACCTGCCTTACAGCTTCTGCATGTTTACGGGTCTTGAAGTGTGTCTCATTGTGTGATGCTGCCACATATAAGCATCTCTTAGCGAACCCAGTTTGCCATCATTTCAGAATCAACAGGTGACAAACATCGTGGTGCATCATGGCTGCCACCTTTGTACCATCGTTTCTGCTCCAACACGAAGCTGCTTCTGATCTCACTGTCATTAAAAGCACTGCTTAGCATTGTGGGTAATTGCACTGTTTATAGATAGTGAAATAGTTCTCTGTTGATACAAAATTAGTGAATGGCGCAACTCTCTTGTCTGCGGGGGCAATTTTCTATAGTTTCACACCTTGTTCAAGAGGCTATTTATGAAGCCTGTCTCAGGCCACGCGTGTTCGTGCGGTGTGAAGGACACGCCAGCGCTTGTGCGAGCTCCGTTCGGGGCTGCAGAGTGGCTTCAATAGGGTGCTGTTGTCTTTTTTGGTATCATCCCTCTTCAGAGTTCTGCATGCTAAAATTGTGCAATTCATCTGTGAAGTGTGTCTGTGTCACCACACACTCGTGCGTCAGGACAAAGCTGGAGGGAATATTATGGACACACACTGTATGATACACGCTCAGCCTTATGTCCACTCCTCACTCGCATCCCCCAGGGGCCTGACGCATTACACCTCTGGCATGTCTTTTACGACCTTTACTGTTTAGTTCACAGGCGAGATTATTTTATTTTTGAGTAATTAAAGTCATACGTCAGTGTCTATATTTGAAAGGAGCTTCATGGCCTTTTGTAATCACTTGCCTATTTTCAGGGCTGTAAAATCAGATAGACGATGTCCTGGGTGAATCATGAGTGAGTCAGAGAAGGCATGTTGCGTTCTGGAACGTTCCTTCAGCCTTCAAAGCCCAGTTCTTGCTGGGCTTCCAAGATCACAGCACTTCTGTTGGAAATGCCAGCTGGAAATGACTCGTTTGATCCTAGAGTGCCCTGGAGATCACCGCTTGAAAGACGATGACACGAAAAGAACGAAAAGAGAAAGAGAGAACAGAACGAGAGAAAAATAAAAAGGGAGATCCAGAGATTCTGAGAAGGCTTCAGTTACAGTGAACACAATGTGAGAGAGGAGTGGGGGGTAGAGTGGCTTCACAACCTCTGAGACGTGTCAGGTGTGAAAGGAGGACGAGAAAGAGATGAGCCACCACAGAAAGCTGATACTAGAACAAGACAAATCACTTCCTCTTATTTATGGGTCAGTTTTATTGTACCAAGTGTACAACTGTTGGTCAGATTGTCCTCAGTGGTATAGGGCCAAACTCTGTCCACCCATCATGACTAGGGTGTAATGCTATTTAACATGCTGTGGCTTCATGACATATTCAGAATATCAATTCAAAGATTGTTTTAGTCCAAACTTCAGTACACAAGATACTTGTAGTGTAGAAGTGAAAGAGAACACTTCAGACATAAGGTCTTCATCAGCTGTGCAAGTAAAGTGCTTCAGAAAGGAAATCTAAGCTACATGCTGGAATCAGTGTCTATATGTACACATATATATCTAATAATACCCATTTTCCTGCAGTCAGATGTATAAGATGCAGAGGTTTTTGAGTGCTTGTCGTCAGCCACTAACAAGTCTGGACTACCTCTGTGCTACAGATGCATTGGAAACTTCTGTTTATTTCAGAGTATATTCTGTCTTTATCCTTTATCCTTCATCTTTAGCCTCTGGATTTGAAATCTGTAAACATCAGTTCCCATTCAGATTTTCTCTCATGCCAGGAAACAAAATTGCTGAGAGGAAATTTATGATTTAGGTTTTCTGAGGAAAGATATTAAAGATATAGATCAGTGTTTGAAATGCAAAAGCTGTGCTGGAGTCTCTGTGGTACAGTCTCTGTGGTGGAGTCTCTGTGGTACAGTCTCTGTGGTGGAGTCTCTGTGGTACAGTCTCTGTGGTACAGTCTCTCTGGTACAGTCTCTGTGGTACAGTCTCTCTGGTACAGTCTCTGTGGTACAGTCTCTGTTGTACAGTTTCTCTGGTACAGTCTCTGAGGCACAGTCTCTGTGGTACAGTCTCTGTGGTGGAGTCTCTGAGGTACAGTCTCTGTGGTACAGTCTCTGAGGTGCAGTCTCTGTGGCACAGTCTCTGTGGTGCAGTCTCTGAGGTACAGTCTCTCTGGTACAGTCTCTGTGGTACAGTCTCTGTGGTACAGTCTCTGTGGTACAGTCTCTGAGGTACAGTCTCTGTGGTACAGTGTGATCTCAGACTGCTCTCTACGTGGATCATAGCCTAGCAGACTACAGGCACAAATGCTTGGCTATTGTGTGAAGAGAACACTGTGATAACCAGGCCATTGTCTTGCCTGTCAAAAGCAGAGCTGGTGCCTGTATACACTGAACTGAGCAGCCTCATTGGACAGGGTGTCTGACTCCATCCAATCACCAGAGGCCACGGGGATGTATGGGGACGGAGAGCGGTGTGTATGGAGATGGGGGGTGGGCATTGCCTTGAGATGTTCTCACAGCGAGATGAATCTCCCTTACCCAGTTATTCTGCTCGTACCCTGGAGGCATGTTCTATTGACCTGCAGTCCCCCCTCCCCCCAAACACACACACACACACACACACACCCTCCCCCTGTTGGTCTAATCCAGATCTGTTTACCTCCCCATCGTGGCTACCAAATGGTGCCTGTGAGACGCAGACTTGCTGTACAGGTTCTGAGACCTGTTGCTGGCTTCTCGCTTTAGAGCGTTTGGCTCACCTGGGAGCCCCACGGTGACACCACGCTTGGACCAGCGGGGGGAGGTGGGTGTGGGGTCAGCAGGGTGGGGGCGTCAGCAGGGTGGGGGCGGTCTCCACCAGCCGCTCCACTGGGGAAGGAGCATCCGCACTGCTCCAGCCCACAGGGAAACGTCGACTGGGAATTCAGCAGAGATGGGACGGATCCTCACAACTGCTAAGGCCCAGTAACACTAGACTGTGGATGTAATATCAGTCCACACGTTACCCTGTACGGCATCGGGACCTTCGCACACAGAGTGAGGGATCCTCTCAGACCGACTCTGCATGCAATCTGTGTTCACGATCCGCACGTCTGAGGAGGGCGTGCGGTGTTTTCAGACTGGTCTGTACACGCAATGGGTGAATCTTTAGCTAATACAAAAGCCTTAATCACTGAAGGACCCTGGTGTAAAGGTGTTATGGTCAGAACCACATGGTCATCACTTTTACAGATGTAATCTTTCTGTATTTCCTTCCACTCACACTCTAATGTTGCGCCCCTGTACGAGTCTGGATGTTCTCTGTCACTGGCGTCACGTATTCCGTGACCATACAGAGCCACGTATCTCCCATCTCAGACGTGCCGAGTGACCTGCTTCTGTGGCCTCTCAGGGAACAGGGAATGTCACTGTTGTTACAGGAGACGTCACTCTGACTGTTGTTACACTTGATGGATCATCGTCATTTATGAGACATCAGGGTTTCCTTTACCTGTAATGAACGCTCAGTGCGCTTACCACAGAAGCATATATCACACGATTCTCTGTGTAGCTACAAATGCATACAGAAGTATATATGCATGTTTGCATTTATAAACAGTATATTTATGCATTTATACAGCACGCTGGACGGTTTGAGAGGGGCATTGGGTCTTAGAGATCTGGACTGTCAGTCTTCAGCTCTCCTTAGAGATCTGGGTCAGCATTTCTGGAATGTGCTGGAACAACTCTTCCCGT
Organism: Brachyhypopomus occidentalis; assembly: GCA_020368025.1. Taxonomy (NCBI): domain Eukaryota; kingdom Metazoa; phylum Chordata; class Actinopteri; order Gymnotiformes; family Hypopomidae; genus Brachyhypopomus; species Brachyhypopomus occidentalis. The sequence continues at coordinate 190,245 of JAGXOD010001378.1, read as the reverse complement.
TTAGGTGATACACAACAACACCACGTACACCGTTTACCAAACGTTAGAGTCAGAAGCCGCAGGGAAGCATCACAGTCCCGACGTCCCTCGTCATGTAGATTCCTTTCTCCTTCTTTTCCCAGGAAATAAATTGGACTTCATGTGAAAACTTGGCAGAGATTATTGTGGTGATATTTGATAATCCTGATCTAAGATGTGAAGCCTCTAACAGGACCTCTACTGTTTCAGCTTTACACTCTCAACCAGGACGTGATTACACCACAATCACTTTTCATTCCTATTGTCAATAAAGTGTCTCCTGACTTTCTTTCACCGGGACGAGTTCATTGTCAAGCAGAACAAAGATGTGCAGTACATGAGCGGAGACTCCAGTTACCTCAGCCAAGATTTGACCTTGCAAAGAAACAATGACGGCAAGAAGGCTTCAAGCATCCAGAGGCCTCCGTGGCCCAATCTGAGGTTTAGGCGTATTGGACTCCATGGCTCACACAGACCATGCGCGGTGCAGGTGCTGTTGTGTGGCAGCTGTGATGTTGTGAGTGCTGATCCAGCAGGTTCCTGGGCTGTAATCGTGTCTCCGCAGGTCGGAGTGGCCGAAGGTGAGCTGAGATAGCAGAGTCCGACTCCAACGGAAACCCAAGAAGGGTGAAGCAGATAAGGTTTAGGGCCCTTTCAGGAAGGCGCGGAGAGGCAACTTTCTCAGAAGAACTGTGCTGTTTGGAGGCTCACGACCTTCTGGAGATGCATGCATTCTGAGACTAGATAAGAGAAGAAACACACACGCTGCCTTCAGATCTTCTCTGAGGAACACTGCAGACTTTATGTGTTTAGGAAAAACCAACACTGACTACCATACATATTATTACAGAAAAATATATTTAAAGCTGAGCTAAAAACAGTTTGTAGTTTTTTGTAAACCCAACATGTATTATAATACTATTTTCAGACAATTTATCTTTTTATATGTATCTTTTTATATCTTTTTATACACCATGGAAACACACGTTTGCTCCCAAACACCCAGGGCACATGCTGCTGTTCCTGTGGACCCCAGCGCAGCCCGAGGGCCCAGATATGCTGGAGCTCCAGACCTGTCTGTGTAACGCCGTCACTCTCTGGACCAGAGAAGAACCAACAGAGGTCTTGCCGTCTAGCCATCTTTACTTTAAAGGCATCTGATGAAGTCAGTAGAATATCTGTGTGCCAAAATATACCGTCTGGACAGTTACAAAGCGGCAGGAAATCCAACACCCTGACGTGCATAATCTCCCACTCTGTATATAAGAGAACCATTACAGTAAAGAAATCCAATAAAATCTGTCAGTAACTTGTTTTTGCTTACGCAGGAATTGTGTGGAACATCTTAAGCTCGTTGTCGGGTGAACGAGGAGCAGGACAAACTCATCTGATGTCCTGCACATTTAAAGCAGGACAAACTCATCTGAGGTCCTGCACATTTAAAGCAGGACAAACTCATCTGATGTCCTGCACATTTAAAGCAGGACAAACTCATCTGAGGTCCTGCACATTTAAAGCAGGACAAACTCATCTGATGTCCTGCACATTTAAAGCAGGACAAACTCATCTGATGTCCTGCACATTTAAAGCAGGACAAACTCATCTGAGGTCCTGCACATTTAAAAGCAGGACAAACTCATCTGATGTCCTGCACATTTAAAAGCAGGACAACCTAATCTGAGGTGCTGAACATAAAGAGCAGGACAAACTCATCTGATGTCCTGCACATTTAAAGCAGGACAAACTCATCTGAGGTCCTGCACATTTAAAGCAGGACAAACTCATCTGAGGTCCTGCACATTTAAAGCAGGACAAACTCATCTGAGGTCCTGCACATTTAAAGCAGGACAAACTCATCTGAGGTCCTGCACATTTACGCTGCTCTGCCTGATAAGCCTGAAGTGACTGTGTTGTGTGTTCAGGTCAACTGTTGTCTCATCTTGTGTGTGTGTGTGTGTGTTTGCACCTCACGTATCACTAAACATCTGCTTTGTGTATGTGTGTGTGTGTGCGTGTGTGTGTGTCTGAGTGTGTGTGTGTGTGTGTCTGTGTGTGTGTGTGTGTGTGTGTGTGTGTGTGCATGTGTGTGTGTGCGCGTGTGTGTGTGTGTGTGTGTGTGTGTGTGTGTGTGGACTCTACTGGGTCTACTGGGTTTTATTCTCATATTTTAACATTTATAAATAGTCTTCTAAGGAAATCTGAATGTTGATAAATTGGATGATAATATATATAATAGTGACATATTGAATATAGATAATAATGATAATAGTTTGACAATATTTGACAGCTATCCATTACATGGTGGTCGACATGCTTTTCAATACTGTAAAAAAAAGCATTTTCAATACTGTAAAGTGGTTTAATTATGGTGTGATCGTTTCACTCTGTCCCTCCCTCTCTCTCTATCTCTCACACTCTCTCCCTCCCTCTCTCTCTCTCTCTCTGTCTCCCTCTCTCTATCTCTCTCTCTCTCCCTCTCACCCTCTCTCTCTCTCTCTCCCTCTCTCTCTCTCCCTCTCTCTCTCTCTCTGTCTCCCTCTCTCTCTCTCTCTCTCTCTCTCTCCCTCTCACCCTCTCTCTCTCCCCCCCTCTCTCTCCCTCTCTCTCTCTCCCTCTCTCCCTCTCCCTCTCTCTCTCTGCTCTCCCAAATGTCTGTCACATCTTAAAATCATCCTGAAACATCCTGAAACAGAGATCACTGTGGCCAAGGAGGACATGAGCAGAGGAGTCTGAACACGACCTCCTGAACACCACCTCCTGAACACCACCTCCTGAACAAGACCTCCTGAACACCACCTCCTGAACAAGACCTCCTGAACACCACCTCCTGAACACAGCCTCCCCACACAGCAAGCAGGAACACATCTCACTTGAAAGGGCTGAAATGGCCCCTTCAGTGTCCGCACAACAAAAGCTGTGCTGGCAGTTTCGGGGGGAGAAAGTGTCGTTTTGGGACGGGGGGGCTGGAGATTATTGCACCTGATACTCACTCTATGCTCCTCATTAGCATCCCTGTGAAATGCAAGAGATAAGCTGATCTGATAATAAGACCTGAGATAATCTGCAGAGGCCCGGAATGGCCTGTGTGTTGTCACCACTCTGCGCAACCCCTACAAACCCACTTTATATAAAAGTTATGGAGCAAACCAAAGACGCGTCCAGGCAGAGGGACGTCAGCCCGCTGGTGGGTGTTTAGTGGTGGGCTTGTTAACTCTGGCACTGAGTAGCAGACGTCTGCTGAGCGAGTGATGAGGATCCGCTCTGAGCAGAGGGGACAGTAGTCCAGACAGGGTCTCTCTGCTCATTAGCAGCTAAAAGGCCTACTGACCTACAGACCCCTCCCCCTCCTTACAGACCCCTCCCCCTCTGTACAGACCCCTCCCCCTCCTCAGAGACATATCGCCACAACAGCAGCACACAGGTAGGGCTATACAGAAGGGGTAGGGCTATACAGAAGGGGTAGTGGAACTCGGGACAAGAGGTAGAGGGACAGAGGGGAGGTGGATCACCTGAACACAGATCACCTGAATGCGGATCACCTGAATGTGGATCTCAGCAGTCCAGAGCTCCCGCATCCTGTCACCACATATTCACCCACTGTACAAACGTCCTGTTAATCTAAAGCTTCCACACATTTCTCATCTAAGAAAAACCTCCTTGTAGTCTACAGGCAGAGGCAGGACCATGAGGACCGGGACATCACACTAATTACACAGAGAGCATACTGGTCTTTTATACTGGTCTTTTATAATGGTCTGTTATACTGGCCTTTATACTGGTCGTTTATCCTGGTCTTTTATACTGGTATTTTATACTCCATTTCCATGATGGTGAAAACTGGTTCAGCATAATATTAACAATTATTATAATAATAAAATGTCAGAGTGATTATGAGGGTTGATCAGCCCCGTTGGTTAATGCTTTAATGCTTTAATGCTCTAATGCTTTAACTGCAACTGTCCCTTCTGTCACTACAAGCACAAAGTAACACAGGCAGTGGAGATGTGTGGTGTGTGTGGTGTGTGTGGTGACGTGCAGGATCACCCAGCTGTGTAGTGTGTGTGGTGACGTGCAGGATCACCCAGCTGTGGTGTGTGTGTGTGTGTGTGTGGTGTGTGTGGTGACACAGCACAGCAGAGCTTTTCTCCAGTGGACGTTCTGTAGTTCTGTTTGCGAACCTGTCCTGATTACCGGCTCAATTAAACCGACGTGTGAAAATCCCAAAGCAAGTATTTGCCCCTAATATTTGAGAAAGAAATTTGGTAATGGCTGTTCTTATCAGCCTAATGGCTTCATTAGTTCTGCCTAATTAGCCTGGTACGTCTGATTAATATCCTCTCAAATCTTGTTATGGGCTCAGCAGGGATCTGGGGTCTCTCGCCATGCGCAGGAGGACGTCTACAGGAGGATGTCTGCAGGAGGACGTCTGCACGAGGACGTCTGCAGGAGGACGTCTGCACAAGGATGTCTGCATGTGGCACTGACGGCATGTTTGGAAGGAGCCACCTGGGCATCACGAAGATCGTGGCTCTGGTAGGGGCGTTACCCAGGGTAACGGAGGGTTGTCCAGGGTGACGGAGGGTTGTCCAGGGTGATGGAAGGTTGTCCAGGGTAACGGAGGGTTGTCCAAGGTGACGGAGGGTTGTCCAGGGTAACGGAGGGTTGTCCAGGGTAACGGAGGGTTGTCCAGGGTGACGTCTGCGGTTCAAACCCTGCTGTTGTTACATCAGCACTCCACCTGCTCCACCAATCAGCAGCCATGACTGCAGTGCACAGCGGAGCCCAACCAGACCACCTGGTCCTTATAAGGTCACAGTAATTCACCTTTAGGCCAAAGCTAATTTAGTGACAAATGTAAACTGCTGGTCTGAAGAAGAAACTGACACTTGTTTTTAGACATTCTAAAAAAAGTCTTAAAACTTTTTTTTTTCTCAATTTGTCTGCAAACCTCCAGGGAATCAACTGGAAAACACAAACCCCCCACAACTGCCCCAGTTAGGTCAGCTTACTGGGACTGTGGCTCCCACATTGTGAGGGAAACTAATCCTGTTCATCACAATAGCGGTCCTGTTTCCCGCCGCGTCCTGGGTACAGACGCCCCAGGTGCTCACACCTACACCGGGCTTCACCTCTCCAGCACAAACCAGCTCTGGTTCTCACCCACAGGAACTACGTAGTGTAGAGGGGTGTGAGACACACGCAGCGTCTCACAGGAGCTGCTGAAGCAGCTGAAGGATATCTGCTTTCATCTCCCACTCAAATATGCGTCTCATTCACTTTCTCACATGGACTGTGTATGACCTTTGAAAGTGCGCATGGTGATCACAAGTTGTTTTTGTCCAACTGTCTCAGTCATCACGTTTTCTATCGTTCACGTCTCTTTATGATCAGCCAGAGCAGCAGTGAGAGTGGAGGAGTGTGGGTGGAGAGGAGCTCCACCCGAGAGCTGTCACACCACCTGCACGTGGACAAAGGGCAGAGAAGGACAGCGGACATCCAAACGGCAGCCATGTGTCCGCGTAAATGTCCACGTCTGACCCATGAGGTGGTGCTCGTCATGTAGACCACAGGTATCTTGTCCAGTGAGCTACGTCAGCTGTAGGTCTGTGGAGAAGAGCTCGCTGGGTGGGTTTGCATGACACTCAGCGGCTTCGTGGAGGTTCTCAGCAGGAATGGTGGTGAAGTCTCATCTGATGAAGATCAGCGGAGGACAGACAGGTGTGCAAACAATCACCTTACACAGATCCATTACTGTTGCATGGACACACACACACTCGACCACAGGGCCTCCCAGTCTTGAGCTGCTTGGAGGGTGAGAGTGACTCTAGCTACAGAATAAGGGATGGAGATGGATGGTGCACTTGGACGACAGGAAGTGACCTCAGTTACCATTATGAGAATGGAATCAGATCTAAGATCAGATCTAAAACACTCTGGCACGTTTTCAGTAACGTTGTGAGGTTGTAGGTTGTAAGATCGTACGGTTGTGAAGTTGTGAGGTTGTACGGTTGTGAGGTTGTAAGGTTGTGAGGTTGTGAGGTTGTGAGGTTGTAAGGTTGTGAGGTTGTAAGGTTGTGAGGTTGTGAGGTTGTAAGATTGTACGGTTGTGAGGTTGTAAGGTTGTAAGGTTGTGAGGTTGTAAGGTTGTGAGGTTGTGAGGTTGTAAGATTGTACGGTTGTGAGGTTGTAAGGTTGTAAGGTTGTGAGGTTGTGAGGTTGTAAGGTTGTGAGGTTGTGAGGTTGTAAGGTTGTGAGGTTGTGAGGTTGTGAGGTTGTGAGGTTGTGAGGTTGTAAGGTTGTGAGGTTGTAAGGTTGTGAGGTTGTGAGGTTGTGAGGTTGTAAGGTTGTAAGGTTGTGAGGTTGTGAGGTTGTAAGGTTGTGAAGTTGTGAGGTTGTAAGGTTGTGAGGTTGTAAGGTTGTGAGGTTGTGAGGTTGTGAGGTTGTAAGGTTGTGAGGTTGTAAGGTTGTGAGGTTGTGAGGTTGTAAGATTGTACGGTTGTGAGGTTGTAAGGTTGTGAGGTTGTGAGGTTGTGAGGTTGTAAGGTTGTGAGGTTGTGAGGTTGTAAGGTTGTGAGGTTGTGAGGTTGTGAGGTTGTAAAGTTTTGTGGTTGTGTCTGAGCATCGTGTCTGTAGGCTGGAAGGCCAAACATGTAGTCAGACTATGTGTGCAGAGAAAGCCAAACTCAAGTCTGTGTGTTATTTCTCGTTCTCCCAGGGTCGTTCCATAACTCCATCTCCTGCTCGTCTTCATGTCTCACTGTGTCCACATGTCTCACTGTGTCCACACTGCATCGTGTGAGGAAGTGACTTTACGTTGGACAGCAGTGGTGTCCCTGCTGCTCCAGAGGGGGGTGACTTCTGTCCTGGAGCCTGTAGATTAGAACGTAAGTGCCTGAGAGAAAAGCCAGTAGAACAGGAAGACAAACATAACGTGGTTGGGAGGGGGCGGAGCTACACATTACTGCAGACTGACCACTATCTTCATACTCACCCCTCTCCTAGTGCTCCTTCATATTTATTATAGCTTCCACAGTGATATCTGATACCTTACAAATCTATGGGGCTTGTAACAGCAGTTTAAGGAAAAATGCCATATAAGCCCTGAGATGTTTGTAGTTCTTGAATACTTTATATCTTAATGTTAATGACGACATGTCATAACCACGATATGTCAACACTGTTTTAGAAAAGAAGAAAAAGGTGTATTGGTGTACAGGGTGTACAGACTGGGGTGTTACACAGAGGTGGTGTAGGTGTGGGCTCTGGTATAGGTGGTGTAGGTGGTGTTTGTGTGGGCTCTGGTATAGGTGGTGTAGGTGGTGTTTGTGTGGGCTCTGGTATAGGTGGTGTAGGTGGTGTAGCTGTGGGCTCTGGTATAGGTGGTGTAGGTGGTGTAGCTTTGGGCTCTGGTATAGGTGGTGTAGGTGTGGGCTCTGGTATAGGTGGTGTAGGTGGTGTAGCTGTGGGCTCTGGTGTAGGTGTGGGCTCTGGTATAGGTGGTGTAGGTGGTGTAGCTGTGGGCTCTGGTATAGGTGGTGTAGGTCTGGGCTCTGGTATAAGTGGTGTAGGTGGTGTAGCTGTGGGCTCTGGTGTAGGTGGTGTAGGTGTGGGCTCTGGTATAGGTGGATGTAGGTGTAGGTCTGGGCTCTGGTATAGGTGGTGTAGGTGGTGTAGCTGTGGGCTCTGGTATAGGTGGTGTAGGTGGTGTAGCTTTGGGCTCTGGTATAGGTGGTGTAGGTGTGGGCTCTGGTATAGGTGGTGTAGGTGGTGTAGCTGTGGGCTCTGGTATAGGTGGTGTAGGTCTGGGCTCTGGTATAAGTGGTGTAGGTGGTGTAGCTGTGGGCTCTGGTGTAGGTGGTGTAGGTGTGGGCTCTGGTATAGGTGGTGTAGGTGGTGTAGGTCTGGGCTCTGGTATAGGTGGTGTAGCTGTGGGCTCTGGTGTAGGTGGTGTAGCTGTGGGCTCTGGTATAGGTGGTGTAGCTGTGGGCTCTGGTGTAGGTGGTGTAGGTGGTGTAGGTGTGGGCTCTTTTTTTTTCGCCTTTGCGTGTTTTGTGGCTTTAGGTCGCCGTGGTGACAGGAGTCTGGTTGGCAGTGTGCTGACTCTCCATCACGGCCCAGTGGTGCTGAAAGGCCCAGTGCTGAGGGGAAGCTGGCGCGGCTATGCGGGTGGTACCGTCCCAGGGACAAATATTTACTCAGCGCTGCTGATTCATCACGCTGAACAAGGCGAGAGAAAAAGTGTGGCCACCTGTGCTGAGACATTCCACACGGGCTGAGAAACGCACAGAGGGAGAGTCTGATCAGAGGGCGAGTCTGATCACAGGGAGAGTCTGATCAGAGGGAGAGTCTGATCACACATCTCATCCACCGCACACTACATACAACCGCAGTGTGACAGTGGAGAACACACTGAAAATCAAGGCAGAGAATAAGTGTTGGCACCCACTTTGACTTACAGCTCATATCCTAACACTGGGAGAGGTGCTCAGAGAGAGGTGTTCCTCATGCAGGACACCACGGAGCTCCCCATCACGCACGCAGTGGACGAGCTGATGGAGCATCATTCTAGGGTTTTATTATCATTTCATTGTTATTTTGCAGTGACCTTGCAAACTTGGTCCAAATGCAGCAGAATGAAGGTGACAACCCACCGCTGACGTGATGCGTGAGGAGCAGACGGCCCTGGGGCAGGAGCTTCTGCACACGCGGCCAGTAACGTCAGAAGCAGCAGTGACTAACTGTATAAATGAGCGTGGACAGCTGCACACGTGAGGACAGTTCAGACGCCTCATATTCTGGTCTGGACACACACACACACACACACACACACACACACACACACACACACACACACACACACACACACACACACACACACACACACACACCACACACACACACACACACACACACACACACACACACACACACACACACACCCACGCACAAACACACACACACACCTCACACACACGCACACGCACGCACACGCACACACACACCCACGCACATGCACACACACACCCACGCACAAACACACACACACTGACCTCACACACACTCACGCACACACTCACGCACACACACGCGCACACACACACACACACACACACATCTATAGACATAAACAAAGTTGTATAAACACTTGCTATCACACATGTATACACATTTGGCCAAGTTCACATACCTTTCAGCAACCGCAGCAGGCATAGCGGGGTGGAGACTGGTCATAAACGCGGCCCGCCCAGTTCCACGCTCTCTGACTGCAGAACTAACAACGGCGCTTGTAAGGCAAAAGCTAATAAAACATTATCAGCAGCACCCTCGCTGATAAACAACAACAACCGAGCGATAAACAACAACCGCCTGGTCGGCGCTCGTGACTTGAGAAGGATCGTTTTAGTTGTTTTATTGAGCGAGTGTCGATGCACGTACCTGTAGTGCGTGCACGTACCTGTAGCGCAATGTTGTAGTTCCTGATACTGACGTGAACCTGTGATTCTGTGACATAATAAATTCAACATACTATTATCAAGGTTTCTCTTTATAAATAAATACATAGGCCTAGTTAATATAGTAATATACTATTTTGCTGTACAGCAGAACAATGTACGCTTTACAGTGTTTAGAAACAGAAATAGATAAATGATAATAGCCTTTATAAAATCTGGCACATATCCTTACCCTTGACCCTCCAGTCTACAATTACATTTTACATACAAGGAGCACACATCTTAATGAGTTAATGAGAAATGCATATTTATATACGTGTCCAGGCGTGTATATAGACCATAACATTTGTTTGTTTGTGTCTTTATTTGTACGTATTTGTAATCGATCTTCGTCTGAACCCCAGACCGGTTTCATATGTGCAGGACACGTGTTGGGCCATCCGTTTCCCAGTAGTTCACTGAATGTGAATGTTTCGGATTAATCTGATCTTGTATACACTAAAATCGTTTATCTGAGCGATTTTGACTGCATTTCGTAAATAGAACTGACCGTCCCCAGGAAGAGGTTGCTCTGTCTGCCAAGCTGCAATCTCCTTAATTGTGTTTAGAAAACAAGAGACAACTTCCTTTTCTCTTTGAAGACAACTATGGCCAAGCAGGATAAACGTGCCAAGCGCCGCACTGCTCCGTCCGCGGCCAGATCAACCGTATTTCTTCATTGATCTGCTGGCACGAGACGGAGAGACACCGCTTCACATCATTCTGCGCACGTTCAGATCTGCTATTTTTCCAGACCACTATATAATGTAAATGCCATTTACCATTTACTTGGAAAAGCATCGAACACTACAGTATAGACACACGTTAAATTTATACAATAAACCGCAGCGTATCGGTCCTCCACCTGACGTGGGAAGTGTTATAACAATTCTTCAGTATGCCGCAGTATGACCCGCGTATGCTGAGTTTCACTTTGGGATGTCGGTAACAACTGCAGACTTTAATGTTACCGCGGGGTGCCAATATCCCGACTATGTTACACTGGTTACAGGGGTGAAAACGATAAACGATAAGAGGTAACTTGCAATATATGATGGTGGTAGCATTTCGGACAGTAGGACGTCGTTAATAAAGCCTTAAAACAGGTAGCGCCTCGACACCTTAAAAGCGTCCTGCTGGACTCTGTGGATAAACCGGCCCGCCTTGTCCCTAAAGCACAACTGCATTCGGGTCTTTATTTACATTATGATCAACCGAAATAATAGGCTTATTGACTTAGAGATCATTAACTTACATTTAGAGCAGTTGTTTGACTTAAAGATAATCTTGTTTCGATGGTTCTGAGATTTCACACCTGCTTATTCGCATGTTAATTGTTTGTGAATTCGATCTGTACAAATTAATATCGGGACTCCTGCGTTTCTTGACTTTAGCTTTGGTGCAGCCTCATTTAAATATTAAAGAACGAGTGGAGTGTTAGTCGAAACTCACAGTGCAAATTTATTTTGGAATCTATTGTTTGTTTAAAATACAACCAGTGTTTCAATTTCTTGTAGGCAAAACTATGTATTCAGGACTGTCTGAATTGTTTGTTTTAGTCGTTTAATTTAATGGGTAAAACATGTGTGTTTGTGTGCGTGTGTAAATGTACGTGCGTTTGTAAGTGTAAGTGTACATACGTGTGTGTGTGTGTGTGCGTGTGTGTGTAAAATGTACGTGCGTTTGTAAGTGTAAGTGTACATATGTGTGTGTGCCTGTCTACACGTGAATGTTTATATATATGCAACATTTACTGAGCAATTTCAGAATAAGAGCAGAAAGTTATTATCAAATCTATTGGGACTATAAGAGTAACACTGTCCAGTGGGGAGAATAGCGCCCCCTGCTGCCCCTCAGCTATTTAAGACAGAAGCACGAGGAATTACCAAGGAAAATGTGAATTAATAAGGTCTTGATTTGCTATTATGATGATCGATAATATGTCGCCTGATTATTTACTGTAAAATTGCTCACAAATGTATCATAACAAATAAGAATGAAGCATCGTAAAAGCTGCATAGGTTTATCTAAAAACTGCAGATTGGTTCAGTTAATTCACATTGGTTCATTGGTTCCAGATTAACACACTGCGCAGAGCTGATGTTCGAACTGAAGCATTCTCATATAATTACACAACTGAGACATTGAATCATTGTCATAACCAGATTACTAACCGAAATTATACGTGTATTGTTTTCTTTCCTGGCACATAAGCTGTTATATAATGAAATATTGCTGAAGTGAGTTTAAAAACGATGAGTGTGTTTATAACAGGGCTAACTGCGTTGTGTTCATTATCACAAACAACTAGACCGACAGGTTACAACTTCACAACTGCAAGGTAAAACCTGCCTACGTCATGAAGACACGCCCACATATCATTCAAACAGTCCTTATAACCAGCTGCCAAAACGCGAGCGCGTTAGAAGATCTCAAAGCGCACCCGCACGAGCCCGCGCGGACTTTGCCTGGATGAGAATATAAGCAGTTCAACTCTTGAAGGCTTGCAAGATGGCTCTCGCGGATGCGCTGCTGCCGTCGATAACTGCCTTTTCAAACAGCCACCTTTTGGACGAAAAACATGCTCAAATTGTCCGAGTAAGTAAAGTTTTTTCCTAAGTTTTTGAGTTTGGGCACATGTAAGAATGCAATACAAAAAAATAGGAACAATTCTTAATGGTTTTTATAAAAGTTTAACAGTGCTTTTATCATGCAATGTTCTCGTGCAGATGAGTGTCTGACCCCTGTTTTGTGTTATAGGACTGGAACATCGATCCGGCCGAAGTCGCGTCAACAGGTGCTAACAGTCTGAAGCCACTCATCGAAGTTGAATTCAGCATCGTCGAGTCTCCGCCACTGACCAAGGACGAGGACGAACTTTCCAAGTTTTTGGATTTAGAGTTTATTCTGTCAAACTCGATCGCGTCGGAAAGTGACAGCACCCCAGTTCAGCACGCGCCCGCCTATTCCTTACCGGAGTCTCCGGAGAGCTGTAACACCGTGTACGACAGCGACGGTGCTAACCCAACTCCCAGCGCGTACAGAGGGGTCGCCTTCAGCAGTAAAGCAGGACACAGCCTTGTAGCGGAGCTGCTAAGCACAGAGATGACCCACCACGGAGAGTCACCACAAGACTATACTCTCAAAGGGACCTTTGACCGGCCGGAATATACTGATCTCAACGTACTAAACACCCAAGGCCAGGCGCACGTACACATACCAACTCATAGCAACGCCAACGCCACCAGTGCTCTGGGATACAAAATAAAAACCGAAAACCACGAACAGTCTTGCATGATGGCAAATGACTACATGGGCCAATTTTATGGACAGAAACCTCACCTTTCTGCGCGCGCACACAACCAGGCCCACGTGCAGACGTTTGGCCACCACATGCAAGACATGTTGGCAAGGAAGGAATGTCACTTGTCAGATATGAACTCTCGTCACCAGATGCACATTGCGCAGTCTCAGCAGTACATGAACCGCGCGCCTTATCCACCGCAGTATCCACACCACCAAGGCGCGCCGCAGTATCACGGACAGTATGCAGTTTTCGCGGATCAAATGCGCGCGCATCATTCGGGCATGTCAGGTATGGTGTTGACTCCTCCTTCCTCGCCACTGCTGGAATTCTTTAACACGGAGGACAGCAAACCCAAACGGGGACGTCGGTCATGGGCGCGCAAGCGCACCGCGACGCACAGCTGCGAGTTCCCAGGCTGCGGGAAGACGTACACAAAGAGCTCGCACCTGAAAGCGCACATGCGCACACACACAGGTGAGGTGGCTGGCGTCTTCTTTTCTCTCGTGTTTGCAGTATTTCCTTATGAACGGAAGCTGAAATGAATTGGAACGTAACCCCCATGTTTGTTTTGTTTTTCCTGCGTTGTCCACAGGCGAGAAGCCGTACCACTGTAACTGGGAGGGATGCGGATGGAAGTTCGCCAGATCGGATGAACTAACACGTCACTACCGGAAACACACCGGACACCGGCCATTCCAGTGCCACCTTTGCGAGAGAGCCTTCTCCCGATCCGACCACTTGGCTCTGCACATGAAAAGACATATGTAAACCGGGTTAGGGTTATGTAAACAGGGTTAGGGTTATGTAAACAGGGTTAGGGTTTTGTAAATAGATGACAATTGCAGTTAAGCTCACACATGCTTTGTAATGGCTGTTGTAAATACGACAACTCGGTCGAATTAAATTATGGCAGTATTTAAAAACGAGAACGATTTCCTGAGAAAATAAGTTATTTAGTGAAGACCAGAATGACCACTTTGTAAAGAAACAGGGCAGGGCCCGTATTTTTGTACATATCTTTTTAATCCTCCAGTTGTTTTTGATTTTCGTTGAGACGTGGGGTGTGCTTACTTTGGGCTGTTGTAGGATTTAGGACCCTCATATGTGTCTAGTTTTGTACTCGTGTTATTTGAACAAAGACTTTCATATCGGGAAATTTGTATGTAAGCGCTGTGTGTGTGCAAATCCTTCATTTAATGAATGATGAGAAGAGTATCGGCTACCTGTTTTGTAATCTGCATACTTGAAAACTATGTTTAATGTGTATATAACGCCTGACACATGGTCTTTAAAATATAGCAACTTGTTCACATTCCTTTTGTAAACGTGTTTGTTTCTATAAAACACAACGTGTTAACATGAATATTTTAGTTTGAAGAAAGATGCGATAATAAAGCACAAAGTTGATATTTGATGTGCTTGGCCTTGCGTGGGCCCTAATGATGCAAAAACATATACAGATTGCGTTCTGATGTCGCCATCTAGTGGCCAAAATCGGCTAAAAGCGATTTATAGTACAGTAATTCAGTTCAGCTGGTATGCACAAGTGTGAAATAATGAAAGATTTTTCTTACTAATATATAAACTAGCCTATTAATAATTTAGTCTAATAAAGACACATAGTCAACAAACAAGTAGCAATATATATTTGAAACATTACGTAACAATATATCCAGGGAGTAAACACTTATATAATATAAATATAGCAAAATCAGGGCTGTAGCCTTTCAAAGAGATTCACACAGATAGAACGATAGACGCTAAAACATTGAATATCAGATAAATAATGCATAAACGAGTACACTTAATTACGCGACACACTTTGCTGAATGTGTACAGATGGTGGAGTCTGAACTAAGAGCAGAAAGCCGACCTGCTACCAAAACCAGCCAGAATGATCAACAAGAAAAATTACGGAACTCAGTAAAACAGTTTTATTAAAAATGAACCAATATACAATATACACTATTTAGTGTACAATATACACTAAACTCTACAAAATACTAAGACGTTCATGTACATATAACACAAACTAATCTGTTAACCATTATTAAGAAAATCAACCTATTATTAACGCATTTCCCAAGACAATAAAGAGCTAGCCGTTACTCTCAACATAACATGACAATTGACTCAGTTCAAGGCGGCACTGTCCGCAAACATCCACTTCACAATAATATACAGAACACAGTAATAATAATTAATAACGTTAAGATCAATACAGGGGCGAAGTACTATTAAACAAATCCCCTCCCAGTCATTCTGAAAAATCTAAAACAAAAAACATCGTCACTTATTTTATGAATAAAACTTTTACATTATTATTACTATTACTATGTACAATGTAAATCAACTTAAATCAAATCAGTAAAACGTGCAATTTCTACATTTATTTATTAAAATCGTAGGTTTAGTTCATATGTTTATTTCAGAAAATCATTAGGACGTCCAATACATTTGCCTATAGCGTTTTTGGCCTTGTCATCTGTGAGACTTTGTCTCCTTCTATCGGCAACAAATGAAATTACATAAAAATTCATGCTTAACACAGTAGACCAATGAACGTGATCTGTTTTTGCTAAGGTGTCTCGAGAGTTATGTGAGCTCTAAAACTCCTGTTAATGGGGTTGTGCTTTGGTCACGCCACACTGAACCACGTTTATTGTACACAACATATTGAATACCTTGGAATTTGAAGTTAACTAAGATATGGTAAGTATACAACATTAGGAATAAGTACTTTTAATAAATAGAGCGTAGGTAGTTAATAGGTGTAGTGTTGGTCCGGTTTCGTTTATCTGTTAAAAGTTATTGGAATTAATGTGCACCACTAGGTGGCAATGTTTCACTACGTGAATGGCATCTTGTTGCTGCAACAGCGCCCCAGTGCCGCCCGTAAACACTGAGCGAGCGCAGCACTCAGCTAGCTGCGATGGGTCTTATTTTACGGTTCAGTGGACCTCGGTGAAGAGCGGGCAGAAAGTTAATATAATTATCTGCACCAGCTCTGCATATATACAAATGGACTACGTCTCCCTTAGTGGCGTCATGAAGCAAAGGTTATATGTGATAACGGAGACTAAATACGTCGTAATTATTGTATATGGAAAACACCTCTTCCGTTGTTTCTTTGATGAATTTCTGAAGGTCGTTGTTAAAAAAAAAAGTGGTTTCACTATTTCCCACAAGTACCTGATCAGTACGCTGACCTGACTAGAGGCTTTTGACATATTCTCACCGCGAGGAAAGGTTTATAGGGTTCGGTGGAGCCCTTTAGATCCAGTGTTAGAGGGTTTTATCGCGAACTGGGATTTTCTCTTAAACTTGCTGGAATGTTTTGTCACACGATTTAGAAACTTTCTACACGGTCTCGTAAATTCCAGTCTGTTGTAACTGTCTGTCCGAGACAGTTTCACTCTGAGAAATGATGCCTTTAGCTGCAGGATGTAATAAGCCACACTGTCCAGCCTCAACAGAGAGTTAAAGCCTGACCTTATACAGCCATGTCCTGACACAGCTTTGATCTCCTAGATTTAAAAAAATATTTAGGCCGTCAAAGTTAGAACTAATGTATTTATTACATGTATATT
Organism: Brachyhypopomus occidentalis; assembly: GCA_020368025.1. NCBI lineage: Eukaryota > Metazoa > Chordata > Actinopteri > Gymnotiformes > Hypopomidae > Brachyhypopomus > Brachyhypopomus occidentalis. The sequence goes on along the minus strand of JAGXOD010001378.1, from coordinate 173,839 downwards.
TTCCAAGATTCTACAATGTAAACACATAAATCAGATAATAAAAAACAGAATTAAATTAAATGAATACTTCTACATGATATTCATTTAATGTTGCGTGAATGACATTTAAACATTCAGAAAACTAACAAAAGTATAACTAAACATTTGACGGAAAGTCCATGAAGTCTGTGCTGAGTAAAGTCTGTGTTTGCTCCGTACTAAGAACACAAGCCCTGTCATGGGACTCACACGTGATTACCGACTTTGTCGCCCACCAAGAAACATACTAAATGTCTTTCACAAAGTGTTTAAATCGCTTACATCTGTCCAAGTATTTACAATCGCAAATTAAATACCAACTGACTTAAATCCAAAATAACTGTAGCTGCAACCCACAAACAGTGTACGTGGAAGGGTGACGTGGATCTAGGACAGCAGCAACATTACACGTGAGGTCTGCAAGTGCATTCACATCAGCAAAGATTCTCCAGGAAGCACACGTGATCAACCTGTACACACGTGATTGGCCCGTACACGCGTGATCGGCCCATAGACACGTGATCAACCTGTACACGCATCATCGACCTTTAAACACGTGATCGACCCATACATGCGTCATCAACCCGTACACGCGTCATCAACCCGTACACTCGTCATCGACCCGTATATACGTCATCAACCCGCACACACGTCATCAACCCGTACACGCGTCATCAACCCGTACACACATCATCAACCCATACACGCGTCATCGACCCGTATATACGTCATCAACCCGCACACACGTCATCAACCCGTACACGCGTCATCGACCCGTACACACGTCATCGATCCGTACATGCGTCATCGACCCGTATACGCATCATCAACCCGTACACACATCATCAACCCGTACACGCGTCATCAACCCGTAATAATAATAATAATCTTTATTTGTATAGCACCTTTCATGCATACATGCAACTCAAAGTGCTTTACAGATTAAATAAATCAAAACATTAAAATGAAGCAAAGATTAAAAGAAATAATAAAAAATAAATAAAATGAAATGAAGTAAAATAAACAAAATAAACAAACAGGTAATAACAGGTAATAAAATAAAGCTAATAAACAAACATAAATGTAACTAAATAAAATGATGAAGAAAGTAAATAAAATGGAAACCTAGTACAACAGACATAGATTAACTAAAAGCAGATCTAAACAAGAAGGTTTTAAGACTCCTCTTGAAGCTATGCAGGGATGAAATGTCTCTGAGCTCCTCAGGAAGAGAGTTCCAGAGTTTTGGGCCATAACGGCTGAAGGCACCCTCACCAATCGTTAATCGGCTTTTAGGAATCACCAGTAGATTACTGTTTGACGACCTGAGAGACCTGACTGGAACATATCTAACTATCATTTCACTGAGGTAAAGAGGAGCAAGACCATGAAGACATTTAAAACCATCACCAGAACCTTAAAATCTATTCTAAAGCTGACAGGTAGCCAGTGCAGTGAGTGGAGCGCAGGTGTAATATGATCCCTCTTTCTCGTGCGGGTCAGGACCCTTGCAGCAGCATTCTGAACTCGCTGTAGCTGAGAAATCGAGCTCTTTGGGAGAGCAGATAAGACAGCGTTACAATAATCAAGCCTTGATGTGATAAATGCATGGACAAGTTTTTCACTATCAGCAGGAGAGAGCATATCTCGGACCTTAGCGATGTTTCGGAGGTGAAAATAAGCTGTCTTGCATGTGGTCATGATGTGTGATTTATAGCTTAGCTCATTATCAAAAGTGACGCCCAAGTTCTTAACATATTGTTTGGCTTTCAGATTAATTTGATTTAAATAGGTCTGAACATCTTCTCTTTGTGAGTCACTACCAAGAACAAGAACCTCTGTCTTCTCTTTATTTAATTTCAGAAAATTGTCAGACATCCATGTCTGTATATCACCTATGCACTCAAACAGTGAGCTAATTGATTTTAGGGCTTTAGGTTCTAGAGAAATGTAAAGTTGAGTGTCATCCGCATATTGATGATAACTAATGCCATGTTTGTTAATGATATGTGGTAATGGAAGCATATATAGGTTGAACAGTAAAGGCCCAAGAATTGATCCTTGGGGTACCCCACAAGTTACTTTTTTGATGTGTGGAGGAAGAAGTACCTAATGCAACATAGTACTCGCGCCCAGTTAGATACGATCTAAACCATTCTAAAACTAAGCCACTAAGGCCTACCCAGCTCTGTAGTCGATCAAGAAGTATTTCATGATCAACAGTATCAAAAGCGGCACTTAAATCTAGCAGAAAAAGGACTGAGAGTTTACCTGCATCTTTATTCAATCTCAGGTCATTTACTACCTTAACTAGTGTTGTTTCAGTGCTGTTGAGAGCTCTGAAACCAGACTGAAAAGTGTCATTTATTTGGTTTATTTTAACATAATCATTCAACTGGGTTGACACAACTTTTTCAATGATTTTGCTAAGAAAAGGAAGGTTAGATATAGGTCGATAATTATTGAGAATTGTGGGATCAAGATTTCTATTCTTTAGTAGTGGTTTAACCACTGCAGTTTTAAGAATATTAGGGAAATGTCCCAGTTGGAGAGACTGATTAACAATCATTAGAACATCATTAGATAATGAGCTCAGAACCTGTTTGAAAAAGTATGTTGGTAAAGGGTCCAGTTCACATGTAGAAGATTTTAGTGATGAAATCACATCAATTAGTGTTATCATGTCAACTTCTTGGAAATCAGACATATAACAGTTAGGTTGCATAACTGGTATCAAGGTTGAAGGTGTATTTGTGCTTGTTGCTATGCTCTGCCTTATACTAGTTATCTTGTCTCTAAAAAATATTGCAAACTCGTCACATTTTTTCAACTGAGACAGATTCAGGGAAGACACGGGAAGTGGGGTTTACTAGCCGGTCTATACTTCTGAATAAGACAGCTGAATTTTTGGATGAATCGATCAAAGTAGAGAAGTAGTTTTTCTGTGCTGATTTTACTTCACTGTTATAATTATTCAATGTTGTTTTATAAATATCAAAATGTACTTCCAATTTTGACCTTCGCCAGCGTCTCTCAGCCTGCCTGCAATCTTGCCTAAGTTTTACAATAGATGGAGTGTTTCTCCAGGGCATCTTAATTCTACCAGAAATAGTTTTAATTACCTGCGGTGCCACAACATCAATACAGTTCCTAACTCTGTGAGTGAATGTTTCAACTAGTTCACTCCCTGTTTCTAAGAGGGGAGGGAGGGACTGTATCATGTCCGTGAAGGCCACTGCACTGCCAGCACTGAGATAACGCTTGGTTATTGTCCGCTTTTCACTGAGTGTTCTAATAGGTAATGACGCGTTGAAAAATACACCAAAATGATCCGAGATTGCAACATCAGTAATTTCAGTATTATTAACATCTATGCATTTAGAAATAATCAAATCTAACGTGTGGCCATGCCTATGAGTTGGACCTGATACATGTTGCATGAGATCAAAAGAGTTAAGCATCCTCATGAACTCAGAGGTGATTTGATTTGTGGGTATATCCATGTGGATGTTAAAATCCCCAGTGATTAAAACATAATCAAAATCAACTAAAATCCTACAAAGCATTTCAGCAAAATCTTCAAGAAAGTCTGTATGTAGTCTGGGAGGATGATATATAACAATTAATAGAACTGTATGAGTACTGTTCAGTTGTACTGCCAGATACTCAAACGTAGGATATTCCCCTAATGAAATCTGCTTACAGCTGAATGCTTTATGATAAAAACATGCAACACCACCACCTCTCTTATTTTCTCTAGAGACATTAAAATAGTTAAAATTTGGGGGAGAAGCTTCATTTAGCACCACTGCTCCATTGCTATCAAGCCAAGTCTCTGTTAGAAAAAGAAAGTCCAGACAATAATCTTCAATTAGTTTAGCTATTATAAAAGACTTGTTTGTGAGTGAGCGGACATTAAGTTGGGAGACTTTGAAGACCTGATGTGGTTGATTAACAAAGCTTACATTACTTGTACATTTTACTGGGATCAAATTTTGTTTGTTACAATGTCTTGTTTTTCTTCTGATAACATTTTTGTTCTGATTCTGAGAGCCATGCCACCAGCTATTTAAAAGAACTGGAATGTAACACTGACTAGGAGCATGCGTCATCAACCCGTACACGCGTCATCAACCCGTACACACGTCATCAACCCGTACATATGTCATCAACCCGTACACGTGTCATCAACCCATACATGCGTCATCAACCCGTACACACATGTCATTAACCCGTACACACATCATCAACCCGTACACACATGATCGACCCGTACACACATGATCCACCTGTACACGCGTCATCAACCCGTACAAGCGTCATCAACCCGTACACGCGTCATCAACCCGTACACGCGTCATCAACCCGTACACACATGATCGACCCGTACACACATGATCGACCCGTACATGCGTCATCAACCCGTACACACATGATCCACCTGTACACGCGTCATCAACCCGTACACGCGTCATCAACCCGTACACACATGATCCACCTGTACACGTGTCATCAACCCCTACACGCGTCATCAACCCGTACACACATGATCCACCTGTACACGCGTCATCAACCCGTACACGCGTCATCAACCCGTACAAGCGTCATCAACCCGTACACACATCATCAACCCGTACACGCGTCATCAACCTGTACATGCGTCATCAACCCGTACATGCGTCATAAACCTGTACACACATCATCAACACGTACACGCATCATCAACCCGTACATGCGTCATCAACCCGTACACGCGTCATCAACCCGTACATGCGTCATCAACCCGTACAAGCGTCATCAACCCGTACACACATCATCAACCCGTACACACATCATAAACCCGTACACACGTGATCCACCCGTACACGCGTCATCAACCTGTACACACATCATCAACCCGTAAACGCGTCATCAACCCGTACACACATCTACAACCCACACACGTCATTGACTCACACACGCCACCTGATGACAGCTAGTGGTCTTAATGAAGCATCTTCAGTCTGAGAGCTGGGATGGTTTGGGTCTCCATGGCGATCCATGCATTCTCCCTCTCTGTGTCCTCTTTGTTGTAGCTAAAAGACACAAAATAAAGTGTAGGGATGTAGGTGTTTAGGGGTGTAGGAGTGTAGAGGTGTAGGGGTGTAGGAGTGTAGGTGTATAGGGGTGTAGGTGTGTATGGGTGTAGGTGTATAGGGGTGTAGGTGTATAGGAGTGTAGGTGTGTAGGAGTGTAGGGGTGTAGCAGTGTAGGTGTGTAGGGGTGTAGGTGTATAGGGGTGAAGGTGTGTAGGGGTGTAGGTGTATAGGGTGTAGGGGTGTAGGTGTTTAGGGGTGTAGGTGTATAGGGGTGTAGGTGTGTAGGTGTATAGGGGTGTAGGTGTGTAAGGGTGTAGGTGTGTAGTAGGGGTGTAGGTGTATAGGTGTGTAGGTGTGTAGGGGTGTAGGTGTGTACCTATTACTCCAGTACTACTTTGCATCCTGTCTAGATTCTCTGTGTAGGTGTATAGGGGTGTAGGAGTGTAGGGGTGTAGGTGCATAGGGGTGTAGGAGTGTAGGTGTGTAAAGGTGTAGGTGTGTAGGGGTGTAGTAGGGGTGTAGGTGTATACGGGTGTAGGTGTGTAGTAGGGGTGTAGGTGTGTAAATATTACTCCAGTACTACTTTGCATCCTGTCTAGATTCTCTGTGTAGGTGTATATGGGTGTAGGTGCGTATAGGGGTGTAGGTGTGTAGGAGTGTAGGTGTGTACGGGTGTAGGTGTGTAGGAGTGTAGGTGTGTAGTAGGTGTGTAGGTGTATAGGTGTGTAGGAGTGTAGGTGTGTAAGGGTGTAGGTGTGTGGTAGGTGTGTAGGAATGTAGTAGGGGTGTAGGTGTATAGGTGTGTAAGTGTATAGGTGTGTAGGTGTGGTGTGTAGGTGTGTAGGTGTGTAGGGGTGTAGGTGTGTAGGGGTGTAGGAGTGTAGGGGTGTAGGTTTGTAGGGGTGTAGGTGTGTACCTATTACTCCAGTACTACTTTGCATCCTGTCTAGATTCTCTGTGATCACACCAACATATGAAACTGGCCAAATGAATCACTCTTCAGCCTCATCTACAGTTCCTAGAACAGAACGCACCTCACACTGGGCTCATTCTGCAATCAGCTCATACAGCTCATAATCAGATTAACACTGTAGTGAACACACTCAACTGTGTTATTTTAGTCCAGTTTGTCTGGTTTGTCTCTTACCATGAAATTAACCACGTAATACAACGTTCCCTGCACAACCGCAGAGTAAACGTTATAATCCGGGTTAGCCATACCCCTCCAGTCAGCGCTGCTCGCGATTAAATGTGGAAATATGGTTGAATATGTCCTGCACATTTAGACACGGGTGGCAGTGTAAGTGATATTAGCAGCTCGGAGAAGGTTTTATCCTCAGTGTTCCTGCTTCAGTGAGTTTTTAAGATTCTCGCCGAAAGCCCTTTGTTAGCCAGCTCTCTAAAGCACGAATGGGAAATTTCCCGACACCGCTTTCTTTCATTGATGGTGAAACTCCTCATTTTTATCAGTCGCAACCGGCATCTCCGCACCTTCAGCACGCTTTCTGCCTCTGGCAAGCGCATCACAGTTTTTCTGAGCAATTTTAGAGTCATTAAAGCCACGAAGACGCGCGGTTCTGACTTTCTAATCATTTCGCAGCCTTTTGATCGCAGAGTTCGTGGGTCTTTTGTCCACCTGACAGAACACCTCCAAAACCGTACGACACCTCCAGAACCGTCTTTACTGTACGACACCTACAGAACCGTCTTTACTGTACGACACCTCCAGAATCGTCTTGTGTAGCAGCAGGATCAGTACTAGTTTTACCCTGTCTCCCGTCGTCTTGAGTTGAAAAGCAGGTAACGCCTGCATGTCAGACCGTTAACGTGTGGTCCTTCCGTTAACGTGTGGTTATGCCGTTGGTTGTAATTTTCCGTTACATTCCAATCAATCACAGACGCTTATTAGATCTGGCGTCTATGCCTAACAACATATCAGGATCGAATATTTATTACTTAGTCAAACAGCTTGCAGCATCTGATCCGAATGTAATTCACTGCGAGTTTCCGTTGTTCCGTCTGCTAACGTTTGCTGTTTGTATGAGAATGATAAGCAGACATGAGGCATGTGCTTGGTCAAATAAAAACACATCTTCATAAAGTGGCATTATGTTTAAACGTGTCTCGTTGGGGCAAAATCATTGTGTCCGGCGTTTTGGCAAACTGGGCGTTATAATGAATAAAACGAGTAGGCAATAAAATCTTATGGCGGTAGCTCTTTATCTCACAAGACGAGCCTTTGAAAATATGTGTTACTACGGAGATACTGGCGCATAGCATCGGCCCCCCACATAAACAGGTGAGAAGGTGTGATGTAGGCTAGGGTGGAGGAGGAGGGCTTCACCGGGGTGCTGGGGCGCTGCTCCTTCGCCCGAGCAGGAGGACTCAGCACGCAGGAGGAGGGGCGCGAAGAGGCGTTGAATATTCTGTGTTAACAAAGGAGGTCCCGTGTTGGTTCTTGGAGGAATTATTACTACAAGGTGATTCAACTTTTTTTCTGCGTCCAGAGAAGCCGACGAAGCGCCTCCCGCTCGCAGGACAAAGGACCGAGCGGCGGCGAGAGCCCAGATCACCGACTGGAAAGGATTTGCTGTCGAATCGATCTTTTGAAAATTTGTCGACGTCGCCGAAACTTGCCTTTTTAACGCCATCATTTTCCAATTTATCCAAACTGCTTACACCTATGGTAGGTCTTGTTGGCAAAACCAGATTATTATTAAGATTATTATTATTATTATGTTATATATATAATCCGAACAGAAACTTTTAGCTTCTGCAAATTAGTTTTTTAATGTAACAATTTTGTATTTTGTAAATGAACTGGAATTGTATTCCCTGCACTGCAGTTATGTCACCTGCCAGGACAAACGGGTTTTCAGGGCTTTACTTCAGACTTCAGCTTCACATTGTTGGATATTTGCCAACCTTTGACACAAAACTACAACGAAGTGTGTTATTACGCGCGTGAGACCACGTGGCGATGGCATGTCGCCGTGGAGGTCTCGGTAGGGCTGAGACCGGCAGCGTCCCTGAAGGACTGAGGGGCTTTTAGATATTGTTGAAAAATCAGTATGAATAAGGTAAATCTAGTGTAATATGCTGATAAGGAAGCAGGTTATTGGTCCTCTGCGACGTGTGCGCGCGACTCGCCGGTTCCGGGCGCCTCGCGTGTTAGTGTGTGTGGATAAGCCCCTTTTTACTGGCCTGGGCGCTTAGCGGCTGTTCTCGTGTCACCGTATGTTGTAATCGCTCTCCTTCACTCATTTCATGTCAAAGTAGTTTGTAAAATAGTCCGTAACTGGACGTGTTTCCGTGAACCGTGAAATTTTTGCAGTGAATCTCACAGTTTTTGTATTGCTGCTCTGAGCTATAGTGAAGAAACTTCGTCAAATCCCAAAGATATTTCTTGTGGTATGTTTGTTTTTTACCCGATGGTATTAGATGAATGTCAAACAAATTGCTTTCTGGTCGATTTCAATCAACTGTGATCAGTTTGTGGTGTGCTAACGGAAACAACTGATGTAGTATGTTTTGTAGTGAGATCCACACAGATCTGCTTCCCTTATTTAGTGATCATGTCAGTTTCTATTTGATTATTTCACGACCTGAGGATTCCTGGACTTTGATGGACGGTGTCCTTGTGGAGACAGGGACAGCTATAAAGCAGCAGGAGTTGAGTCTGTTGCCTGTCTTGTCAGGCCTTAGCACTCACCATTAGGGACCAATTAAACAAGGTGTTTATGTTTCTGAAGACTTTGTTCAGTATTTACAGCATATTTCACTTTTTTAGTGAAATCTTCTAGTGAAGGCTTATAGGAATGTGCCGTTATTTCCTTTTGATGAAAGTGAAGCAGCGTTTTCTAGGTTCCTTTGGTTGGGGAGGCCCTATGGTCAGGTCTGAGATGAGAAACATCTCCTAGAATATGTAGGTCTTTTATTTAAGACTTAACACTGTCAGTACCAGGAATAAGAGCAGGTATCTTGTGCATGAGGTTAAATCCATTCATGTTTTGACAGGTTTACACATTCTTTACGAAACCTATTGTTCATGGTTAATAGTTGGTACAGCATAAAAATTACATTCTTTTTTACACTGAGAAAACTAGCAGAATATATTTAACACAAGATTTATAGAAACCCTGAGGTGAAAGGTGTGAAGAATTTTATCCTGAAGTATTTTGACCTGAGGATGTGGGCAGGGAGGTTCTGCTGATTGATGGCCAGACGTCACTTACGACCTGAGGCCAAAATAACAAACTCAGAGGAGCAGGAGGGGTGGAGGAGCAGAGGGGCAGAGGTGTGGAGAGGAGGGGTGGAGGGGCGGAGGCTTGTCGCACGAGGTGTGTGTGTAGGTGGAGGTGAGTTAGTGTATGTCAGAGTGGTGTCAGCCCGCAGGTAGAAGTGCCTGCTAGCCGTGTGGAGCAGATGAGTCCCTGACATGTTTTCCAGCCGCTCCACCCATCACCACCACAGCTCGTTTGTTTATTTCCCTCCTCCGCTGAGCAGATGCTGCACACAGCGTGAGCGCGTCACCGTGTCCACATCAGGGCTCGATCTGCGGGCTGACGGAGTCATGGCAGGACATCAGACCTGCCCGTGCGACAGACGTGAAACACCCCCCTGCAGCAACATCGTACATCCTGTGTAGCGGTTGTGTCAGGCAGAACTACTGCTACTGGGGGGGTGGTGTTGGGGGTGGTGTTGTGTGTCACAGACATGCAGAGTGAGCCCTGTGGGTGGTGTTGTGTCACAGACATGCAGAAAGAGCCCTGTGGGTGGTGTTGTGTCACTCTGACACATGTAGTCCTTCATGTCCTTCCGTCCACCCAGGCTGGGGGGCTCAAGCTGAGACACACTGCAGGATCACAGTCTGTCAGCACTTCTGGTTTCAGGTCTCTATTCTGTGAAACGCTGTTAGCATAGCAGCCAGGCTGGGTGGGTCAGGGCTAACAACACAGGGGCAAGTCATAGTGGAAAGTTCCCAAAGGTCTGGTGTACACGCCCTGGTCCTGGGGCAGGTTGGGCCCCATCACACTGCTATGGTGATGCATTTGGCATGTCCAGTTCAGGGCCTTCCACACGGCTCCTCTCTGCTCCTGCAGACGCTGGCGCCTGTACGCTGCTCCATCAGACCGTAAATCCAAACATTTTGCCCCCAGCGCCAACTCTGTCCCTGCGCTGCAGCCCGTGGGACGGGTCCCTCTCATTGTCCTTTTGTCCTTTCTGGGGTGAGTGCACACTGGGAATGTATTTGTTACCCCGCGGAGGACGTGCTAGCGTGTGTGAGCTCCTGAATTTCGGCGGGAAGACGGTGAGAAAACAAGTCTTCCCTTATACACCGATTAACCCCCGGACAGTCTCCCAAAGTCTCCCATAGTCTCCCAAAGTCTTCCACAGTCTCCCACAGACAGACCTGTGGTTAGGGGTGTGAGTATGTGTGGCTACAGAAGCAGAGATGCTCCCGGCAGTCTCACTGTATCATGACTGGACGTTATCTGGGTTTCATGGATGTGGGCTGAATCCTCTATCACACCATTTACGCTGCACCCTGAACGTGAGGCCCATGTGTACTTGTTCTGCTCTTGAGCATCAACACAGGCTCAAAACCTGCATTGATTATGTGTGGTGAAGGTGGTCAGGACTGGAACTGGGAACCTAGAGACGTCCAGGAGAGAGTGGGGAGCTGGACTGACCCTGAAGCGTCTGCTGAAATGTTTGCTGTTTTCAGTTGTCCTTCCTGAATACTGAATCCTGATGTGACGTGTGTATCACGGGGCGGACCTGATGCTGTTGTGGAGGCTTGACACTAGTGCTGCTCTGAGGTTTTCTGATTGTCCTGAAGAATTTTGGTGTGGACAGAATTTTTACAATTTTACATTTATTTGTATTGAGGTTTTTACAATCAGAGTTGTACAGTCAGCGTTACAGATAACTCTTTTTGAACAGAAATTAATGTTTAAAATGTGGTCAAATAAAGATCACTTTTGGAATACTCTATATAGTTTATTTAGTGTTTGTAAACTACATTATATATGAAGTATATCGAGTATACAAACACTGCAGTGTTGTTCTCACTCTGGTTAAGGCTGAATCAGGATGGTGTTGAAAGTTACTGTTTTGTGTTACGTGTGGTGACATTGCAACAGTGCTGCTTCCTCCTAGCGTGGTTCATTTGGGTTGCCATGGAACACCAGCTGTGCAGTTGCACCAGCTACTCACGCAGTCTGGGATCTGACGCAGTCTGGGATCTCACGCAGTCTGAGATCTCACGCAGTCGACATGGAAGTTCTGTCACAACACTGCTGACAGGGCCCCAGCCTGATGGAGGCTCCGCCTACATCACACACCTGCAGTCACAGTAACAGCACCAAAGCCCTCATGCTTGAACTTTGGCTTTAGTGTTTTAGTTCCCATTGAGGATTATATAGCTGGTGACTGGTGAGCTGGTGACTGACTGCTTGGTTACTGTCAGTGTCGTTGCTCGTTGAAACTGATATGGGTCTGATATTGGGCCTAATATTGGGCCTGATATTGGGTCTGATATTGGGCCTGATATTGGGTCTGATATTGGGCCTGATATTGGGTCTGATATTGGGTCTGATATTGGGTCTGATATTGGGCCTGATATTGGGTCTGATATTGGGCCTAATATTGGGTCTGATATTGGGCCTGATTTTCTGTCTCTAATACTACGGGTGACCAGAGACTCAGACATCTCATTTTTACAACCTGCATTCCAGTTGTATGGAGCCAGTTAAGAATAGACCTTTTACACTAGGTCATCTAGGCATGTTTGTGTGTGTGTGTGTGTGTGCTCTACCAGAGTGGAGATGTAGATGATGTCTACATTACTCACACATTACTCAGCCATTACTCACACATTACTCAGCCACTACTCATAAGTATAGAGTTTGGGCTAGCTGGGGCAGGTGTGGGCCTAGTGTCCACCCTCATCACAATGCTGGCAGGACCGATAGAGGGTCGTCTGTATGACACTTCACCCCCTCCTGCACACGCTCACCTTTTATCATTAGGAAATGATCCTATGGCTGGGAAACCCAAGAGAAGGGACTGAACACTGCTCCCCCTCTGCCCGCCCCTCTGCCCGCCCCTCTCCCCGCCCCCTCTCTGCCCCTCCCCCCCTCTCTGTCACATGTCCCTTTCACAGTGTAGAAAAGTTCCTGGATTAGCGGAGAATTATCACAAAGCAGAGACGCCACTTCAGCCCAGCACTGCAAAGTAGCCAGTGAGTGAACGAGAGAGAGAGAGAGAGACGGTGCACGAGAGAGACGGTTCACGAGAGAGGAAGAGACTGCGAGAGAGACAGAGAGCCCAGGGGAAGGAGACGAACACTGAGGTTGGACACGCACCCTGAGCAGCTCCAGGGCTGAGTTCCCGAGTGCGGACAGCCTTCCTTCCGCAAGAGGACAGACGGCAACATGGAGGAGAAGCAGTTTTCTGGCATCCTGGTGAGTGGGCTGTTTGCATGTCATTTCTCGTCCCCCGATGTGTCCATCATGTAGTGATAAACCAGCGAGACGTACGAGACGCTGCTCAGCTTTAACGTGATGTTTTTAGCGTTCTGTTCTTTACTGGGTTTATGCGGTGGTTTTTAATCCTGCTGCTGAAGTAATGGGACCCGTTGGTTTGAGAACTTCTGGGAGGCCGACGGCCAGCGTGCTCCTGCTTGGTGCTCCTGCTTGGTGCTCCTGCTTGGTGCTCCAGCTTGGTGCTCCTGCGTGGTGCTCCTGCGTGGTGCTCCTGCGTGGTGCTCCAGCTTGGTGCTCCTGCGTGGTGCTCCTGCTTGGTGCTCCAGCTTGGTGCTCCTGCGTGGTGCTCCTGCGTGGTGCTCCTGCGTGGTGCTCCAGCTTGGTGCTCCTGCGTGGTGCTCCTGCGTGGTGCTCCTGCGTGGTGCTCCTGCGTGGTGCTCCTGCGTGGTGCTCCTGCGTGGTGCTCCAGCTTGGTGCTCCTGCGTGGTGCTCCTGCGTGGTGCTCCTGCGTGGTGCTCCTACGTGGTGCTCCTGCGTGGTGCTCCAGCTTGGTGCTCCTGCGTGGTGCTCCTGCGTGGTGCTCCTGCGTGGTGCTCCTGCGTGGTGCTCCAGCTTGGTGCTCCTGCGTGGTGCTCCTGCGTGGTGCTCCAGCTTGGTGCTCCTGCGTGGTGCTCCTGCGTGGTGCTCCTGCGTGGTGCTCCTGCGTGGTGCTCCTGCGTGGTGCTCCAGCTTGGTGCTCCTGCTGCAGCGTGAAGAGTGCGGAGCATCAGAAGTTGCTGCTTCTTTTGCTCCAGCAGACAATAACAGGCAAACTGGCTTCAGTGTTGCTCTTCACATCTACTTTGATCAGAAATGGAGAAGACTGTGTTTACTAAATGTGACTTTAGTCTGACCACAACATGCGACAAGTCCAGACTTTAATAGTAGCAGTCTAGCAGCTCCAACCTCATCTACTGCCATGTGATGGTGGTTTGTGCCTTCATCCTACGAGGGCGCTCACATCTGCTCACGTAGTCGAGCAGGAGGCTGTAGAGACTGTGGAGGAGGTGGAGGAGGTGGACACTGTGGAGGAGGTGGAGGATGGGGAGGAGATGGAGGATGTGGAGGAGGTGGAGGTGGCGAAGCAGGTGGAGATGGAGGAGGTGGAGCAGGTGGAGGAGGTGAAGGATGTGGAGGAGGTGGACACTGTGGAGGTGGTGGACATTGTGGAGGAGGTGGAGGAGGCAAAGCAGGTGGAGGAGATGGAGTAGGTGGAGCAGGTGGAGGAGGTGGAGCAGGTGGAGGAGGTGAAGCAGGTGCCCTGCGTGTCTTGATCTCAGGTCTTCTGGTGTTGTCTGACCACGTGAGGGGTCTTATGACGGTGTCTGACCGTGTGAGGGGGTCTTCTGGTGTTGTCTGACCGTGTGAGGGGTCTTCTGCTGTTGTCTGACCGTGTGAGGGGTCTTCTGCTGGTATCTGACCGTGTGAGGGGTCTTCTGGTGTTGTTTGACCGTGTGAGGGGTCTTCTGCTGTTGTCTGACCGTGTGAGGGGTCTTATGATGGTGTCTGACCGTGTGAGGGGTCTTCTGCTGTTGTCTGACCGTGTGAGGGGTCTTATGATGGTGTGTCTCCAGCTGCCAGCCAGAGTGCGCCACACCACTGACTCTCAGTGTGCTCTACAGTGGAACATTGAAGCACCTTCACAGTGTAGCTCACCAGGTCTAGAGAGAGAGAGAGAGCATGAGAGAGAGAGAGAGAGAGAGAGAGAGCATGAGAGAGAGAGAGAGGGAGAGAGGAGTGGGGATACACACAGTTTCTTCACCAGCTGTGCAAGTTGAACCATTCAGAAATGGTGGATTTAAATCAGAAAATTAATTATTAATGGGAGCTCCCTGCAATCCTCTTCATAGTGTGTGTATATATAAATATTATGAAGAACATTGTAGATGGCTATATATGTACATTTTAAAAATCTGAAGGAGATTCCAGGTAATATCTGTACTTCATCAGCTCAGCTGTGCATGCAAGCAAATATATATATATATATATATATACACCCTGACCCTAACCCTAGATATATCATCACATATAATTTTTATCTACTGAAGCTTGAAAAAGGTATTTACTTCCATGTTCTAGCTGAGGTGTAACGTGTTGGTGCTCTGTAGCCCTTACATTTGTTTTGTAAGCACCGTGTATGTTTGAGTCTAAACTCCATTCAGTATGGTCTCAACGTTCAGACTCACTAGAGCAGCAACAACAATACATCTCTGCCATTGTGAGCATTTAACTCAACTTGTGTTTTACTCAAATACACAAATCATGGCAGTTTCGAGTAAAATGTGGTCTTCATTCACATGATGCAGAGAGGAACACGTGGAGCAGGTAGGCGGCTCTAGGTCAGTGGTGATGGCGGCTCTAGGTCAGTCGTGATGGCGTCTCTAGGTCAGTGGTGATGGCGGCTCTAGGTCAGTGGTGATGGCGGCTCTAGGTCAGGCGTGATGGCGACTCTAGGTCAGTGGTGATGGCGGCTCTAGGTCAGTGGTGATGGCGGCTCTAGGTCAGGCGTGATGGCGGCTCTAGGTAAGGCGTGATGGCGGCTCTATGTCAGTGGTGATGGCGGCTCTAGGTCAGGCGTGATGGCGGCTCTAGGTCAGGCGTGATGGCGGCTCTAGGTCAGTCTAACCCTGTGCTCATGTTCGGCACTGGTGGTACCAGTGTGATCTTCTTACACAAGAATCTGGACTGTTCCACATCAGGAGAAACGTCAACATCTTGGTAAAATGTAAATAAACACCTGCTCTCCCCTAATCTGATTGGTTGATGTGATTGTGCACTTGATTACTGAGGGAAGTAGACAGAGGTTTTGTCACATGACCATGTGAGGTGTTTGGGCTGGAGTATAGGCCCTACTAACCTCCTGTTACACTTTTGGCTTGGTGTCTGAGTGAAGCTGGAATCTGTCCCGTTACTGGATGTGTCAGTATGATGTGTAATTACCCTTCAAGTGCACCTCATGCTGCACACAGCGTCCCTGGAGCTGTCCTCTGTCCCGGAGCTGTCCTCTGTCCTAACCTCTGTCCCGGAGCTGTCCTCTGTCCTGTCCTCTGTCCCGGAGCTGTCCTCTGTCCTGTCCTCTGTCCTGAGGCTGTCCTCTGTCCTGTCCTCTGTCCCGGAGCTGTCCTCTGTCCTGTCCTCTGTCCTGAGGCTGTCCTCTGTCCTGTCCTCTGTCCTGAGGCTGTCCTCTGTCCTGGAGCTGTCCTCCTTCATGTGCAGCTGTGATCAGCTGTGTGTTTGCTCCAGCACCACTGAGGCTTGGCCTCGAGTGTGAACTGTGAAAGGGGCCCTTATCTGCAGAGCGGGGCCCCCCGTGCCAGACGCTTGTCCACCTTGTGGACACATTGATCCTGACTCTGACACAGATCCGTTCATCGGCCTTTCTCTTTCTTACAGCTCCCTGCTGTGGGAGGGCAGACTTGGGCATGGTGTTCAGTTCAGTTGCTGATTGGCAGATTAGTTTGCCCATCACTCTGGCTGCTGTGATTGGTGGAGTGCTGGCTGAATACAGGACAGTGTGTCCGGACCCTGTGGAGCAGATGGGCGTCTGTAGTGTCTCACTGCACAATAGTGATCCTGTCACAGTCTCTCAGTGAGCTGACAATGAAATATCTGCTCCAAGTAGCACACTGGCCCCTCCCCTGTCCTGAGACACACACACACACACACACAAGCAGGGGTGGGAGAATTCATTCCACAGTGACGGCCTGAGGTGGCCCAGCTCTGAGGAGGACTCAGGAGTGTCTGTTTTGGCGAAGCCTTGTTCTCCTTCATCCTCCTCCACCCTCCTCCATCCTCCTCTTACTGCTGGGTCCCACACCTCCACCAGGCTGTCTAGGTGCCCACCGTGCTGTGGACTTGAAACACAAAGATCAGTAGTGCGTGTGACGGGTGTGGAGGTGAGGGGTGGAGGTGGTGGAGATGAGGGGTGTGGAGGTGAGGGGGGTGGAGGTGAGGAATGTGAGCTATGTGCAATTTCTGGTATTGGGCAGTCTGGGTCGGGCTGTGGGGTTGGGCTGGTGGAGGCCGGGCGGGGGTGGTGGAGGCCGGGCAGGGGTTGGGGAGACCGGGCGGGGGTGGCGGAGGCCGGGCGGGGGGTGGCGGAGGCTGGGCGGGGTGACGGAGGCTGGGCGGGGGGGTGACGGAGGCCGGGCGGGGTGGCGGAGTCCGGGCAGGGGTTGGCGAGGCCGTGTGGGAGGGGCGGAGGCCGGGTGGGGGTGACGGAGGCCGGGTGGGGGTGGCGGAGGCCGGGCGGGGGTGGCGGAGGCCGGGCGGGCCGTGGGGTGGGAGGCCACCGTGGTGAAGGCACAAAGGAAGCACGAGAGGCGGCGAATGCGAAACACGTCCACCGCTGCGCTTCCTCGAAGGGAGAGAAACGGAAACAAAACCAAAACAAAACAACAACAACAAAAAGAGCCTTTGCCCACGCCAGCAGCCCCTCGGGCCTTGGAGTGCGCTGGCAGAAACCACTCAAGCTGAAAATTCTGGTTTTCTGTTTTTCTTCCTCTCTCCTTTTATATGTGAAGGTGCTCACATTTGCACCGAAGCTAAACAAAATGGCCAGCAGCAGCGTGGGGCAACGCTGTGAGTGTAGCTGCCCCCTCCTGCCTCCCCTGCCTCCCAACATCTTAACATCTCCTTCTGATTGATATTATGTTTGTGATGTTGAATTGGAGTCCTTCAAAGGCTTTTCAACACATATTTGTTGCGCTTCAGCCCAACCTGCCCCCCCCCGGGCCACTGAATGGGAGATGCAGGTCTGGGACGAGGGGGGCTTGTGATTCTCAGGGTTAGGGCTAGGCCCTTCCCCGGGCCAGAACCCCTTTCAGGATTATTAATCAGTTTTGAAGCATGTCGTGAGGAGCAGTCTCAAGTGGTCTGACTCTCACTCTGTGCTTTAAAACCATGCAGTAAACATATTTATCAGTTTGTAGAAACTGCGGTTAAAGGGCTTGTGTTTTGGAGCTCTCCTACGGTGGCCGTTAGTTTGTGTGTGTGGTGTATTTTTTAACTCATATGGCTGTATGTGATCAGAAATGGCCTTGACCATTTACAAGACCCTGTAAACGTTCCAGTCCCCTGTAAACATTCCTGTCCCCTGTAAACGTTCCTGTCCCCTGTAAACATTCCTGTCCCCTGTAAACGTTCCTGTGCCCTGTAAATGTTCCTGTCCCATGGACCCATGTGTTTGTCAACATGGGTGTGTGATGTGCTCACGTCTGCTCTGACCGCTCGTCTGGTTATGAAGGATTAGCAGCTGTGGCCCTTCCAGACAGATTATAAAAGGCACAGAGAAATTATCATGCAACCTTCAGTTTAATCCAAGCGTTGGAGTGTTGTAGCCAACAGACCTTATGCGCCCCAGACACATTCACACACACACGCTCTCTCTCACACAAGCCCTCAGGTGTTGTATCCTGCAGCACAGGAACACTGAACATTCCTCAGACTGAAACCTGAAAAAAATAAGTATCAGAATTAAATATTGTGATTGGGAAAACACTGTAATAGATGTATGCGTGAAGTCAGAGGTCTAAAATGGGATCACACAATACTGCACAATGCTGATGGAGATTTATGGAGTAGCTTCTGAGAAGGAAATTAAGTTTTACTTTATTAATACAGGTCCATGAAATGATCAAGAACACTGAAACCCTGCTCACCTGATTAGAAATAGAGTATGTAGTGATTAGAAATAGAGGCTTCAGAATTGTCTGCTCAACTTCCTCTTGAGTAAAGTTTCGGCTTGAGAATGTCTGACGTGCTGTGCAACCCTGTAATGGACAGGCACATTCCAGCAGTGCAGTTACAGTAACTCAAGGTCACGTTACAGCAGTCGGGTTATTCCCACTTTTGGACGCCATTTAAAAAGGTTACATGTACAAAGCAGATGGGGGTTTAAGGCAGTTTTACACACAGGGATGGTTGTTCTGGTTAAAACTGGTTGAATACTGGATGCTGTATGTAAACAGTGGTTTAGGAGGTGCTGGTTAGGGTTAGTGTTGGGGTTAGGGTTAGGGTTAGGGTTAGGGGTTAGGGTTAGTGTTAGGGGTTAGGGTTAGGGTTGGGGTTAGTGTTGGGGTTAGTGTTGGGTTTAGTGTTAGGGGTTAGGGTTAGGGTTAGTGTTAGTGGTTAGTGTTAGGGGGTTAGGGTTAGGGTTAGGGGTTAGTGTTAGGGTTAGTGTTAGTGTTAGGGTTAGTGTTGGGGTTAGGGTTAGTGTTATGGTTAGGGTTAGTGTTGGGGTTAGTGTTATGGTTAGTGTTAGGTCTTTAGTGTTAGTGTTAGGGGTTAGGGTTAGTGTTAGGGGTTAGGGTTAGTGTTGGGGTTAGTGTTATGGTTAGGGTTAGTTAGTGTTAGGGTTAGTGTTGGGTTAGGGTTAGTGTTAGGGTTAGTGTTGGGGTTAGGGTTAGTGTTAGGGTTAGTGTTAGGGTTAGTGTTAGTGTTAGGGTTAGTGTTAGGGTTAGTGTTGGGTTAGGGTTAGTGTTAGTGTTAGGTTAGTTAGGGTTAGTTTTGGGGTTAGTGTTAGGGGTTAGTGTTAGGGTTAGGGTTGGTTTAGGTTAGGGTTAGGGTTAGTGTTGGGGTTAGGGTTAGTGTTATGGTTAGGGTTAGTGTTAGTGTTAGGGTTAGTGTTGGGGTTAGGGTTAGTGTTAGGGTTAGGGTTAGTGTTAGGGTTAGTGTTAGGGTTAGGGTTAGTGTTAGGGTTAGGGTTAGGGTTAGGGTTAGGGTTAGGGTTAGGGTTAGGGTTAGTGTTGGGGTTAGGGTTAGGGGTAGTGTTAGGGTTAGTGTTAGGGTTAGGGTTAGGGTTAGGGGGTTAGGGTTAGGGTTAGGGTTAGTTAGGGTTAGGGTTAGGGTTAGGGTTAGGGTTAGTGTTAGGGGTTAGGGGTTAGTGTTAGGGTTAGTGTTAGTTAGTGTTGGGGTTAGGGTTAGTGTTAGGGTTAGTGTTGGGGTTAGGGTTAGTGTTAGGGTTAGTGTTAGGGTTTAGGGTTAGTGTTAGGGTTAGGGTTAGTGTTAGGGTTAGTGTTAGGGTTAGGGTTAGTGTTGGGGTTAGTGTTGGGGTTAGGGTTAGTGTTTACAGCGGTCAGGTTTAGGTTTCAGGTGTTTGTGACTGAAACCTAAAACTTAGTGTTGGGGTTAGGGTTTTTTACCTTTTTTTCAGGTTGGAGCACAAGAGTGTGTGTAATAATGTGTGTGTGTAATAATGTTTGTGTGGAATCATGTGTGTTTGTAGTAATGTGTGTATGTGTAATGTGTAGTAATGTGTGAATTTAAAAATGTGTGTGTAATAATGTGTATCTAATGTGTGTATTTAATAATGTGTGTATGTAATAATGTGTGTGTAATGTGTGTAATTATTTGTGTATTTAATAGTGTGTACATAACAATGGGTCTGCATGTAATGTGAGTTCGTGTAATAATGTATGCATGTATGTGTAATAATGTGTAATAGTAATGTAATAGTATGTAATAGTGTGTATGTAATAATGTGTGAGTGTGTCTGTGTAATATTGTGTGTTTGTGTGTAATAGTGTGTGTATGTAATAAAGTATGTGTGTGTAATAGTGCGTGTATATAATATTGTGTGTGTGTTTGTAATAGTGTGTGTATTATAGTGTGTGTAAAAATTAGAGTGTGTGTGTAATAGTGTGTGTGTGTGATAGTGAGTGTAATAATGTGTGTGTGTGTGTGTGTGTGTGTGTGTGTGTGTGTGTGTGTGTGTGTGTGATAGTGTGTGTGTGTGTGTGTGTGTGTGTGTGTGTGTGTGTGTGTGTGTGTGTGTGTGTGTGTGTGTGTGTGTGTGTGTGTGTGTGTGTGTGTGTGTGTGTGTATTCCAGTGTTGCACATTCCGGAACCAGTGTGCTGTAATGACCTGTGAGTCTTTGTGCTGTGGCGTTGTCATGGCGGTGAAAATCACATGAGCTGATTTCTTTATTCTGTAGACCTGCACATCGTTTGTTAAAGCTTTCCGAGTCTGTCGGACATGCCGCTCCAGACTGTAGACGTGTTGAGGGGGAGGGGCGGGAGAGAGGCGTGGCCCAAAAGTGTGGCACTCTGTTGGAAAACGTGAGATCTTTAGTGCACAGTAGTATTTTAGGCTCACTGAGGCTCTTGTTTGGACTGTCAATTGCGCCCACGTGCCTTGAATAGGAAACACCTGGTTCAGCAGAGCTGCTGGAAACCACGTTTCCTCCCTGCAGAGTTTAATGCTCACTTGTCTCTTTCTCTGGTTTCTTGGATCCAGTGAGACTGAAGTCGCTTGTTTGGGGCCCTTGTTTCCCTGAGTTGGAGTTTGTCTTTGTGGAGGGGCTGTGTTTGTAGCTGGCCTAATGACTCATTATAAATGCAGGGTTAGGGTTGGGGTTAGGGTTGGGGTTAGGGCTAGGGTTAGAGTTGGGGTTAGGTTTGGGGTTGGGGTTAGGGCTAGGGTTAGAGTTGGGGTTAGGTTTGGGGTTGGGGTTAGGGCTAGGGTTAGAGTTGGGGTTAGGGTTGGGGTTAGGGCTAGGGTTAGAGTTGGGGTTAGGGTTGGGGTTGGGGCTAGGGTTAGAGTTGGGGTTGGGGTTGGGGTTAGGGCTGGGTTTGGGGAAGAAACCGTGGCCCACGACTAATTCTAGTGTAAGGGGGGAAAGGGAGAGTTGGAGGAAGAAGAGAGACAGTTGAGCCTTAGAGCCTTGGGGGGAGAAACTGTTAAATTAGGGACATGGGGGGAGGGGCTGTTGGGTTCAGGGGTCAGGGACAGGGATTGGTTAGGGTTTAGGGGCCGGGACGGTTATGGTTTAGGGGCCATGGACAGCGAGGTTAAGTTTAGGGTTAGGGTTAGGATTAGTGGGGAGGGGGGGCAGGTTAGGGTTAGGGGCCAGGGACACTGAGGTTAGGTTTAGGGTTGGGGTTGGGGTTACGGTTAGTGTTTATGGGCCAGGGACAGTGACAAGTTAGGGTTTAGGGGTCCCTAAACACACAAACCCACTGTGACGAGGTCAACCACAGCCTTCTGCCTTTAGCCACAACTCACCCATGGGTCATATTTGCCCAGTGGCTGCTCTGCTTGGAGCTTCTTCAAGAAAAATAACACCTTAGCCAAGCTGCTGAGTAGATGTATAACCAGATCTGTTAAATGTTTACAACTGATTAGGATGGGTGAAACGTTGTGTTTAAGATCACAGAATTTGACAGCTGCCTTTCCTAATGAGTGCTAAATGCACGATAGAACCGTTCAGTTAGCACAGCTAATTGCCCCCAGTCTGTGATTCATGTCCAGGGCGGGTCCCTGTACTACCCCCCCGTCCCATTATGGTCTCCATTCTTCCATTGATATGGAGTTGTCAAAACAGCACAGCGTTCATATCCTCATTAGCAGAGTATTGTGAAGCCGACTGCCTAATCAGACTTGGCAGTGTGTGGAGCGTGTCTGGTGTGCGCTGGCGTGGACGACCCTCCGTGCCAGGCCAGTAGCCCCGTGTGTTTTACATGCGCTGAGGCTCGGACCAAGCGCACAGATCTTACAGTCTCACGCTGCCTCAAAATGAGCTGAGAACCTTCACCCATGTGGTGATTCATTAATCAGACACAATAAGAAGGCAACACGCTGACATTGGGGAAGCGCTGAGGTGTTTGTGTTTATTTTACATCCACTCACTCCACCCCAACAAATCTATTACATTTCTGCAGGATTTGTGCTCCGTTCTGCTGTGGGATCAGTTTTGGGTTGGGATGAACTCTTGCACTAGTCTGTCTACTGACACAAACTTCATATCTAACTTCTGAGGTCACTGTTCATTTGAGTAACATTGATGTGGCAGAATTTTTAATTCAGTGGAACCAGATCTTGCTGCTGGGTCATTACTGCAGGTTCACTGAGCCGTCACCATTTTACTGACATTTGTACTCCAGTGTTGATTTTTCACAGCATTGTAAAATGGCAGTTTGCTTGCTCACAGCTTTGCTGTTACACAGATGATTTTATTAAAACCATCATAATCTCGTATATCACAAGAGTTATACACCTGTTCTGCCGTGTATAGTCTAGCATGTGCTGGGTTCAGATGTGGGTGGTGAGGAAATCAGAGGTGTTCCTCCTGCATCTCGTCGTGTTAACTTATGAGGTCTGTTCACTGAACACACCTCCTACTGCTGTTTGCCCTCATGAAACACTCATTAGGCTGAGGGCCAGATGCCTGTCAACTTCTGACACCACTAACAGGATACTCGGTCGGGACACAGCCAAGGCGCTTTGTAAAGCTCGCTTTTGTGCAGAGAGCTCCGTGTTTCTTCCGTATCGTTTTCCCAGGCATTGTGACGCGGGCGTTCGCTTTCCGGCAAACGGCACCTTCCGTGCAATGGATCGTTTGACTGGCCACGACTTGAGACGACAAAGAGTGGGAAATCTTTAAATCTTTTGACCCCCCTGAGAAAGCGACGAAGAAGAGATGGGGAGGGGAGACGCGGCGGAGGCTGGCGTGGCGTGGGCCGCCGGGTCCGGCCCCTCCGCTCCCGCGGTCCTTCTGCCGGCAGCTTGCCAGTGGTGAGGGATGAGGAGGGTTCGAGAGTCAAGTGTGTGTGAATGGGGAGCGTTGGTGGTCTGGCTGCAGCTGCTGGTGCAGCACAGAGACAGAGAGGCTAACACACCTCTCCTCTGCCCCGGGAAACACACCTCTCCTCTGTCCCGGAAAACACACCTCTCCTCTCACCCGGGAAACACACCTCTCCTCTCACCCGGGAAACACACCTCTCCTCTGCCCCGGGAAACACACCTCTCCTCTGCCCCGGGAAACCCAGTGCTCTGCTTTCATGCCCTGCCGGTCGGGGTAGCGGCTTGGCTTCAGCTCCAGCTCCGGCCCCTGGGCAGCTAAGCTAGCAGCTCCTCGATATTCAGTATGCAACTGAGGTGCTGGAATGACAATGACTCCATTCATGACGGAGGTAGAGGAAAAGGCTGAGGATCTGCACCCCCACCGAAGAGCAGATAGAGGTGGGGGCACTTTCTCCAACCAAAAGTAGAGCAGAAAAGGGCTTGAAAAGGAGGAACGGAGGCAAGACGATGGATGAAGGAGGGAGTCCGGGGGCACTTCCACGCCGCATGACAGAGAGAGGCGGAGAGGAAACAGAACTGCATCAGATGAAATGAGGTGAAAATAATTCAGGCATTAATCAAGTCTGGCCAAAAGGAGAGTGGTCTTCTCTCTCTCTCTCTCTCTCTCTCCCCTCTCTCTCTCTCTCTCTCCCTCTCCCTCTCCGTTGCGTTCTCTGTGGAAGTGTAGGGAGTAATGTGTGAATGAAGAAGTCGAGAGTGGAAGTTGGAGAATCTGCAGGTGCTCTCCAACCATGTCAAGGTCCAACTGCACTGTGGCTCCATGCACAGATCAGGTCAGTGGGGCATGTTTGGGGGGCGGGTTTATTTTGGGGCAATTCTGTTTCTTTGTTAGAGCCAGAGTGACATAAAAAAAAAAAAGAAAAATTAACTTAAAGAGACAGACAAAATTTGTGCAACCAAGAAAGAATTTGGGAGGGTGAATGTATCGCTCTAATAATTGTATTTATTTGTTTGTAAGTCTGTGATCTCAGAGTAAGGGTGCGAGAGCGCGTTAACCCGAGCATCAAAGCCGGGATTGTGCGGGGCTGCCCAGGCGACGATGCAGGGGCCCGAAAGAATTGAATGAATCAAGGCCAAGCATTGTGTGCAGAGCGCTCCTCGGCCATCACTCAGCGCCTGTGACGACTCTATAGTCAGGGCAGCGCGTGAGGCAGAGCCTGCAGCTCTTTAAGAAGCAGCCCACGTGTGCGGTGGCTGAAAAGTTTCTCTAACTAATTGCAGTGGGAAGTTGTGCTAGAGGGGCTGGCAGAGAGGGGCTGTGTGATACCGTCTCTAAGGAAGTGAGTCCTGGACACGCATGGGTTTATTGTGTGTGTGTGTGTGTTGGGGGGGGGCATATTTATACCCTTCCCCTGCCCCCTTTGTGCACCGGGGCACTTATCACTTGAAACAATCCCCAGGCAGGTTTGTCGGAAGCGAGTGGCCGAGTTATCCGATAAGACACTTGGGGCCTGGCAGACACGCGAGTACTGCCCCGGGCTGGGGGCATAGCAGACGCGCGAGTACTGCCCCGGGCTGGGGGCATAGCAGACGCGCGGGTACTGCCCCGGGCTGGGGGCATAGCAGACACGCGAGTACTGCCCCGGGCTGGGGGCATAGCAGACGCGCGGGTACTGCCCCGGGCTGGGGGCATAGCAGACACGCGAGTACTGCCCCGGGCTGGGGGCATAGCAGACACGCGGGTACTGCCCCGGGCTGGGGGCGTGGCAGCCGTTGGGGTGGAACGCTGTCGGCCGGCGTTCATGAGGAGAGTTTCACTTTCGCTTCTGTTCAACATCAAAACTGCCTTCGCCATCTCTAGACCACAGGATCCAGTGGTGTCCAGGTGTAGTTCATGGCATGTCTGCGCCACCCTTAACGTCGGACTGAAGAAGCTAGGCAGGTGTGGGGAACACGCTGACCTCCACAGTCTGCATCGCAGTTGTGGCTTTAATTATTCTAGTTCTTAATTTTCTTTTTCTGTAATTTTTCATGTTACACTTAGTTTGTTTTCATGTTTGTTTTCTGCCATGTCCATGTTCCGTGTTTCTGTTCATTATGCCACTTCGTTCCCATAAATTCAGTTCTTGTCTGTATGTCGGAAATATTACCCCAGCTTGGTCTGCCGAATGTACTTCTGTTAATGCCCCAATTAAACCTCGCCTCTCTACACACTTGTGTCCACCTCCGTTATGCCCCGAATCCCTGGTGTTACACTAACTTGATTTTTTTAGCATTTAAATTCTGCGTCTGATGAAGATCTGAAATGGACCCTATTTAAATACCAACATGTCAGCACGATGGATTTGTGGAATAATGACACACAGCATGTCCTCAAGAAATATCAGTCATGCTAGTGTTAAAGAGAAGACAAGGAGACTCAACGTTTATACCACTCAGAAATGGCAATGAAAATGGATTATAAACGCTAGCTAGTTAGCTAGTTACTTCCATTAACATTTGAAAATTTCATTAACATGTCTGTAAGTTGGTTTACCCTAACCCTAAACCCTAACCTGGGTTAACCCTAGCCCTAAACCCTAACCTGGGTTAACCCTAGCCCTAAACCCTAACCTGGGTTAACCCTAACCCTAACCTGGCTGTGGTTTTGTTGCAGTCTCCTCAACTTTGATTTGTCTGGTACAGAGCGAAAGGAAAGGAAGTAGCTGTGGGGAAGTGGGAAGAGAGACAGGCGGTTGGGGTTATGGACCGGGAGATAGAGACGGTTAGGTTTTAGGTCCAAATGAAGCTTAAATCATCACATCATACCTCAGAGCACTTCAGGTTATGCAACAATTAAACGTGTACTCTCTTCGAGTTTGACTCAGAATTTGGCACAAGGACACAAGTCATGCAGCTAAAAACAGCAGTTTCAACTTACTATATGTGTGTGTGTAGACAGAGGTGAACAGCTTGCAGTGGTCCAGTTGTCTGTAGTGTAGTCTCCCACAGTTCCTCACCCAGTGCTGACTGAACAAAGCACAGATAAAATAAAATGGTGAGCGCAATGCATTTTTCTCATGTGCACAGCTACAGTTCCTCAGGGCCGTGGACTAGTGCTTCCTCTGCTACGGGTGTGTAATCAGTTACTGAACTGAATGTAGGTGATGGATGAGAAGGCCTGAGGTTACTAGTTGGTGCAGGACCGTAACCCTGGTGCAGAAGCAGCTAGTCAAGCTTGTTTAAGCAAGATCTTTCAGTACTATGCAGTTCTCTCTCACTCACACACACACACACACTCACACACACATATACACACCCTCACTGTGGTTTGTGTAGGTTCTAAAAGGCTGTGGTGGTGATACTGTGATACTTTGTAGAATGCATTTTGGCAGTCCTTAAACATTCTAATCATTCTAAACCATTCTAGTTATTCTAAACCATTCTAATCACTCTAGTCATTCTAAACCATTCATAATCATTCTAAACCAATCTCAACCATTCTAATCATTCTAAACCATTCTAATCATTCTAAACCAATCTAAACCATTCTAATCATTCTAAACCATTCTAATCATTCTAAACCAATCTAAACCATTCTAATCATTCTAAACCATTCTAATCATTCTGAACTATTCTGAACCGTTCTAACCATTCTAAAACTTTCTAATCATTGTAAACCATTCAAAAGGCTTCTAATGAGACAGTTCAGTCAGCTTTCATCGGTGAACTCACTGTCATCTTTCCCAAACAACCCGATACTCCTTTAGCACAGTAGCTTCAAATGACGGGCAGGTGTTTCTTAACCTCAGTGTCAGCTGTGTGACACTTGTATACACTTATATATAGTGCACTATTTTTAGTTTCCAAAATGTAATACACATTTAAAAAAAATACTTTTCACTGTTTCATATATAAAAGTCACTTGCTTACTAGATTACATCATGCAATTTTTAAACCAAGAAAATATAAATTGCATGAGCACTGAACACCTGAAGCAGCCACTCCCTTTAATGTGAGTGACAGTGTGATTGACCTGTCCCCTAAACAACCCCGCCCCCAACCCAACCCTCTAGCCCTATGCCCCACCCTATACCCCCACACAGTCTAATGTCCTTTGGCCAAGCATGGGTCGCCCTCCTCAATCCATTTCCATACATGGAGAGTTTGTTTTAGAAAGGACATGTAGGTAGGACATGGTGCAGCAACGCAGCCAGCTGTATCTACCTCCACCTCACAGAGATTACCTCCACCTCACAGAGCTTACCTCCACCTCACTGAGATTACCTCCACCTCACAGAGCTTACCTCCACCTCACTGAGATTACCTCCACCTCACAGAGATTACCTCCACCTCACAGAGCTTACCTCCACCTCACTGAGATTACCTCCACCTCACAGAGATTACCTCCACCTCACTGAGATTACCCAAAGGGCCAATGCCGGCGCCACCACTGCACGCGGTCCAAGGGAAAGAGCAGCTGCCCTCGATTGCTTTGTCCCCACTCAGGGGACTGTGAGACGCTGGGAACAGACATCTGTCTGGACAAAACTGCTCAGCTGATGATGTTTACCTGTCATACACTTACATTTCCTAAATAACGTCAGACGTCTGGATCACATCAGACGTCTGGATCACGTCAGACATCTCTCCAAAAGCGGAGAATCTGTGGGGTTGTTGTTGTGTCTCTGTGTTTACTCAGGTGTGGTATATGGTGTCCTGATTGGTCAGTAGCTTCTTCGTGAACCTCGTAACAAGACAGGTTAGGGTTAGGGTCTAACCCTAACCCTAGATAGGTTGCCTAAAGCACACGTGCTTTATGTCTGTTCCAATAACTCATGGAAAACAGAATTACATTTTGTAGTTTTTACAGTTTTCATTTTGAATTGAAATTGGAAAAGTCCGACATCTAGTGGCATCTTCCCTGTGATGAATACCGTAAATCTTGTTATTAAGATGCTTTTATTTCCTTTTTTGTGCTTTGAAGCTCTAATAACAAGTTGTTGTGTAACACCAGAGCCAGTGCTGTAGTCAGACTGCCTGCAGCTGCTCTGATCCGACACCCGCGTCTTCTCCTGTGGTAGAGGAATTCCTCCCTGCGGACATGCCGATGGGAGACACAATGTTTGAAACATGACCTCTGGGGTCAGGTAGGGTCAGATCGATGGAGAGGTCAGCCCTCCAGTGAATAGTGGACCTTACATAACCACCCGTGTTTGCACAGATGTCTTCAGCTGTTTCCAAAATCGGAGCCTGAACAACTTTCCGTGTGTGTCTTTCTGTCCTCTCGACTGTCCTGTCTCACTGTGTCTCCATGAAGGTGTGAAGCAACACACGCTGTCGTTGCCTTGGAGTGTGTGTGTGGTCCTGTCCATGTGATTGAGCGGTTGTGTACGGTCCTGTCTGTATGTTTAGGTATTTTGGTGTTTTAGGTGTTTAGGTGTTTTGGTGTTTAGGTATTTGGTGTTTTAGGAGTTTTGGTGTTTAGGTATTTGGTGTTTTAGGTGTTTTGGTGTTTTAGGTGTTTAGGTGTTTTGGTGTTTAGGTATTTGGTGTTTGGGTATTTGGTGTTTTAGGTGTTTTGGTGTTTAGGTATTTGGTGTTTTGGTGTTTGGGTATTTGGTGTTTTAGGTGTTTTGGTGTTTAGGTATTTGGTGTTTTGGTGTTTGGGTATTTGGTGTTTAGGTGTTATGATGTTTTGGTGTTCCTGTGACAGAGGCAGCGGGGAAGTCCCCCCATGATGTCCTACATTCATTCTTCCACTTTTCCTTGTCATATCTGGGAAGTTTTCATCTTTCTCGCTGTGCCAAGATTAGGTTTCTTCATCTCGCAGGAAGATGCAGACTCTAGGGCTAAATCTGAATAACACACGTGTCCTCTGCCACCGCCGCTCTGATGCAAGGTGCCAGTAATTCCGTTTGTGTGTGTGGTGTGTGTGTATGTGTGGTGTGTGTGTGTGTGTGTGTGTGTGCATGTGTGGTGTGTGTGTGTGTGTGATATATGTGTGTGTGCTGTGTGTGTGTGTGTGCATGTGTGGTGTATATGTGTGTGGTGTGTGTGTATGTGTGGTGTGTGTGTGTGTGTGTGTGTGCATGTGTGGTGAATATGTGTGTGGTGAATATGTGTGTGTGTGTGTGTGTGTGTGTGTGTGTGTGTGCATGAGTGTGTGTGAGCTTTTCTCTCACTTCACTGATGCCACATTAGATGCACCCTCTGCGCCATTCCACTGGGAGTTGTGGCCCAAGGAACTCAGCCTCAGATGGTGATGTTTGTGATGTATATATATGTGTGTGTGTGTGTGTGTGTGTGTGTGTGTGTGTGTGAGGAGGGGGCTGTGCCCCACATGGAAGGTCATGCGTGTGTGTGTGTGTGGAAAGTCATGTGTAAGTGGTCCTTTTTACCGCTCCGTCTCTCTCAGAACCACCTCAGGGGATACAGATGTTCCTCAGAACACAGCTGTTCCCCACACACTCTCTGTCCTGTGCTACCAAGCATATGCTTTAATGGAGAAGCCACTCCATGCCGTAGTCTGACCAGTCCAGCCAATTCAGTATTCACTGTCCTTCGTAACGCTAGGAAGAGACTGAAAAAAGCTCAGCTGGACGTGAAAGTGGAAGATATGTGTCATCTCCCCCCGAGGTCACTCCCGAGGTCATCCCCCCGAGGTCGCTGTCGAGGTTAGGACATGGACCATCTGATGGGAACAGATGGTGAAGTTCTACTTTGAGTGAACTTCACATCAAGCTTATGGGACCAAAAGGTGGTTCAGAGGTGGTTCTGGGTGAGAGGGGGTGGTTCTGGGTGAAAGGGGCTGGTTCTGGGTGAGAGGGGGTGGTTTAGGACACAGTTTCCAGTGCTCCTGTACATCCTCACTTGCTCTTGTATGCGGAGGAGCTCAGAAACACTGCACACAAACCACTTGAAATCCTGTACAACTGAGTTGGAGAGCCACATGTAATAAAATGGCTACTTGTAGGTAGACACTGATACTATGAAACCTAAGAGGCCTGTATAGAATAAAAAAGAGGGAATGTGATGTCATACTTCAACTTGCATAATGATGGATTTTTGATTTGCATAATGTATGGTTTGGGTATAATGATGGAGATTTCAAAGATTGGTATGTAAAAGAAGGTGGTGTAATTACATAATCTCTCCTGAAAATGTATAAGAATTTAGTTCTTTGAATGCTTGTAGGTTGTGTGGAGGGTTCGTTCTCTGGAGGGTGTTTCAGTAACGCGTGGGGCATGAGCTCTTCTGTTCAACCAATACTTGAGTCTTTATTATGTTTGTTTAAACTTTGATACCAGTAAAATGTGGAATTTGCTTACAACCTCATCATGTGTTCAGTCATAGTGACCTCAGGCTTCTAGGGGTTACTAACCCTAACCTAACACTAACCCTAACGTAACACTAACCCTAACCTAACCCTAACCTAACCTAACCCTAACCCTAGCCCTAGCCCTAACCTAACCATAACCTAACACTAACCCTAACCTAACACTAACCCTAACCTAGCCCTAACCTAACACTAACCCTAACCTAACCATAACCTAACACTAACCCTAACCTAACACTAACACTAACCCTAACCCTGAGACTAACCCTAACACTAACCCTAACACTAACCCTAACCTAACACTAACACTAACCCTAACCCTGAGACTAACCCTAACACTAACCCTAACACTAACCATAACCTAACACTAACCCTAACCTAACACTAACCCTAAATAGATTATTTATGTGGTTTTTATGCCAACACTGTGTCTGTTACGCTGTACGTTTGAATTCAGGATTCACCCGTGATCGTTTTTGTGATCTAATTATGACCCTGTAAAGGAGTGTCTAACTGTGTGTGTGTGTGTGTGTGTGTGTGATCCAGAATGGAGCAGTTCCAGGAGAACAAGTGAAGAAGGATGAGAATTCCCGCCGGGGGAACTGGGGCAACCAGATCGAGTTTGTCCTGACCAGCGTTGGTTATGCAGTCGGTCTAGGGAACGTCTGGAGATTCCCCTACCTCTGCTACAGAAACGGAGGAGGTCATTATTCACTTCTTTTTCACCTCGGTCCCTTATCCAGTAACATTACTTTTGTGTAGCCAAGCCATAATTTGCTTTTCATTCTTTTATTCTAACATTTTTGTGGACTAGTGAATGTAACTGCTTCCATTGGTCCTCGTGAGCAGTTCTGTTGGCCTTTAAAGCCCTTATCAGCAGTAGCTCCACCTCCCCAGCCCCAACAAGGCCAATCAGAGAGGCAGGAACTCACAGCAGACCAAACCACACCACCACACCACCATGGCTGTATAAAGGGATTATACACCAAAGCAAAAGTTTAGGGGGATTATACACCAGCACTAAAGTGTAGGGGGATTATACACCAGCACTAAAGTTTAGGGGGATTATACACCAGCAGTAAAGTTTAGCGGGATTATACACCAGCAGTAAAGTTTAAGGGGATTATACACCAACACTAAGAGTGTAGGCCCTTTGTCATGAATTTTGCTAAAATGCATTTTCAAATTTATTGTCCTTGAAATGAACAATTTTATTGGATTTTTGAAAATACAAACACACCTCTGACATCTTTTGGGTGATCATTTCTGTAAAATATGTGTATGCCATATTATTGTAGTTACACTTAAAAGCAGCGCTTACCAAAGCTACACTGTGTAAGTCAGCAGTAGTTCACGTGGCTGCTCCGTGTGTGTGTGTGTGTGTGTGTGTTTGTGTCCCAGGTGCCTTCATGTTCCCGTACTTCATCATGCTGGTGTTCTGTGGCATTCCACTCTTCTTCCTGGAGCTGTCGTTTGGCCAGTTCACCTCTCTGGGCTGCCTCGGCGTCTGGAAGGTCAGCCCCATGTTCAAAGGTCAGCTGCTTCTTATGGTCCCTCTGCACGGACAGTCCCACTGAGATGTCAGAAATAGGGGACAGTGGACACTCCAAGCGTTGAGGGAGCCGAACTGCAGCCCATCGGCTGACCTGAGGTCAGGTTTCAACAGCAGTAGAGGCCAAAAAACACCAAAACACGTATGCTCAGATCAGCTCAGCTGTGAACAGCAAAGTCTACGTCTCCACATAGCCCTGCAATTCCCTGGAAAATATCCGCAAAAATCACAAAGCAAAAGAGGAAATAAATCAATCCGGCATCTTTGAGATTTGATCTCATCCCGTTCCTCAACCCTCAGACTCCACAATTAGGTTGGTGGTGAGATTCAAACTGTGTTCAAACTAATTATATTAAATTTAAGACTCCCAGTTCTTGTTTGAACAGAGACTAACTAAAAAGATTAACACAGCCTTTCACAGTACAATTTTAAACCGAGTCTGTATTAGGCACGAGAAGGAAAGGTGACCTCCGATCCTGTTATGTGCAGTGTCGCATTATCACATGCTGTCTGCTCATTCTAGTCTGGAAAAGCAGCCGTAAGTCTCCGTGTTTATGGGTTCTGTGTCCTGACCCCTCCACCTCTCTCCTCGTAGGTGTGGGTTATGGAATGATGGTGGTCTCCACCTACATTGGCATCTACTACAACGTGGTGATCTGCATCGCCATATATTACTTCTTCATGTCCATGACTAACCTCCTGCCCTGGACTTACTGCAACAACCCCTGGAATACGCCCGATTGTAGTGGGGTACTAGAATCGTACACCCTCTCCCTGTCCAACGTCTCCAACATCTCCGCCGCCTGGTCCGCCGTCGCCAACGTGGTCAACCGCACCAAACGGACGAGTCCCAGTGAGGAGTACTGGAGGTGCACACACACACACACACACACACACACACACAGCCTGATGCAGGTCCTCGTGGTGCTGTAGACCTCAGCCCAGCAGCAGGTGGAGTGGCACAGGCTTCCTGCCCAGAGCAGTGAACCATGGGAGTTCACCTCACCTCTAAAGATCTTGGCGTAATCTACGTAAGACAGTCTTCTCCCTGCGTGTGAGGAAGGACTGTGTCTGAGAGCAGGGTTGTTCTGTAATCCTGCGGCGTCTGTGTGAGGAGACGTGGTGGACGTGCGGGGGGACCCTTCATTCTGACAGACACGAGCGGGGACACGCTAGCATGAGGCTGGGAGACAGACATGACAGTGGGACATGATGTTTTTGTTTGGTGTGTGTGTAGGTCTTCTGAATATGCTTGAATGGGAGGCTTTGACAGCAAGGGGTGTGTATGCGTGTGTATGCGTGTGTGTGTGTGTGTGTGTGTGTGTGTGTGTGTGTAGCTCCCCAGGCTGTGCTTATCTCTGAACTATAAAGGCTTTTCTGTTGCTGCCTTCTGCCTGTGAACAGGCCCATTGTTTTAGTCTGGGCTGTTTTGATTAGCCAGATATTCAGATATTTGATTGTTTTAGCCTGGCTCACATTTGAGCAGCATCCCACCTATCCCAGCATCCTCCACTCCCAGCTGTCCCCACCTATCCCAGCATCCTCCACTCCCAGCTGTCCCCATCTCCCAGCATCCTCCACTCCCAGCTGTCCCCACCTATCCCAGCATCCTCCACTCCCAGCTGTCCCCATCTCCCAGCATCCTCCACTCCCAGCTGTCCCCACCTATCTCAGCATCCTCCACTCCCAGCTGTCCCCACCTATCCCAGCACCCTCCACTCCCAGCTGTCCCCATCTCCCAGCATCCTCCACTCCCAGCTGTCCCCACCTATCCCAGCATCCTCCACTCCCAGCTGTCCCCATCTCCTGCTAGAGGACTTTCTCAGTGGTCTTTCTACTTCCAACGGGTTTTGCTCTGTGTAGTAATAAAAATAACAGTTCACTTCAGACGTATTTGTCTTTAAAGGTTGATTCAGTAATTCACTTCTAAGCTGTCCATCTTTAAAGGTGGATTCCTTTCCTTGCTCACGTCGTTTGTCCTCAGGAACTACGTGCTGAACGTCTCGGACGGCATAGGGAACTTCGGGGAGGTGCGACTGCCCATCCTGGGGTGCTTGGCCATCTCCTGGGTGGTCGTCTTCCTCTGCCTCATCCGTGGGGTGAAGTCCTCAGGCAAGGTGGGCTGCACCTGCTGCACCCGCGTGTGTAGTTTGGGGGCGGAGCCCCATCTGAACGTGGTTCTTTGGTCTTCTGATTCCCTGCAGCTGTGGGACCTGGTGAGTGCACTCATGCTGATGGGGTTGTGGGTGGTGTTTTCTCGGGGTCTCGCAGGTGGTGTACTTCACCGCAACGTTCCCGTACGTGGTGCTGACCATCCTCTTCATCAGAGGCATCACTCTGGAAGGAGCTGTCAGCGGTATCAAATACTACCTCACACCACAGTGGCAGAAGATCCTGGACGCCAAGGTCAGCACGCCCCCTCATGAAGACGCACCTGGAAAGGGCTGTGTGTTGAAATAGCACTGCTAATGTGTGTGTGTGTGTGTGTGTGTGTGTGTGTAGGTGTGGGGTGATGCAGCATCACAGATCTTCTACTCCCTGGGTTGTGCGTGGGGTGGCCTTATCACCATGGCATCATACAACAAGTTCCACAACAACTGCTTCAGGTACTGAACCTGTTTGTGACGTCTCAGATTGTTCAGTTTAGTCAACTTAGATTTGTTAACTTAGTTTAGCTCAAACCTTTTTGCTGTGGTGTTAGTGCAAACATTTTTGCTTATTGGTGATGATTTGGTGGAGAGGAGATAAAGTAAATGTAGCTTAGCATAGTGTGTGTGTGTGTGTGTGTGTGTGTGTTTTATGTGTATGTGTGGAAAGCCTAACTGCACTGATAGAAGGGCTAGATGTTAAATGGGAGGTATTGCGTGTATTGCGGTATATGGAAGCCGGGGCTTTTTGGATATGTGGGTAAATGCATGCTGGGTAGAAGTGCTGACTCCTGTGTACTCAGTGGCAAGAGATAAGAAGAGATAGAAGACCACAGCTCACCTTAGATCCCCTTAGCAACTGCATCACACTTATTCTGGAAGCCACTTCAGCGCCCTCTTGTGACAGATTATGCCAACTACAGTTTACTGTATGTGTTGACTATACAGGAAAGGGGATTTAGAAACAAAAGTAAAATGCTTGTTCGGATCACAGCCAAGCGACGCAGAACTGATGGTGCTTCTGATTCCCTCCGCGACAGGGACAGCATCATCATCAGTGTGACCAACTGCGCCACCAGCGTATACGCTGGCTTCGTCATCTTCTCCATCCTGGGCTTCATGGCGCACCACCTGGGGGTGGATGTGTCGGAGGTGGCGGACCAGGGGCCGGGCCTGGCCTTCGTGGCCTACCCAGAGGCCCTGACGCTGCTGCCCGTCTCCCCTCTCTGGTCGTTACTCTTCTTCTTCATGCTCATCCTGCTCGGATTGGGCACGCAGGTAACCACGCCCACCTCGGGTGTAGCCACACCCACCTCACATGTAGTCACGCCCACCGTGCTGTTTCTGCCCACAATCTGGCTCTCTCTAAACGCCTGAATGTACTCCGTGGGCAGTTCTGTCTGCTGGAGACCCTGGTCACTGCCATAGTGGACGAGATCGGTACAGACTGGATAATCAGAAGAAAAACCTTCATCACTCTTGGAGTCGCCATCGTCGGCTTCCTCTTAGGGGTGCCCCTGACCACACAGGTGCATGGCTTGTGAACACACACACACTTCTCAATCTGTAGCTCACTGTAGCAGGGACTCATGGTAGGTGTGCCCCCTTGTGGTTGCAGGCAGGAATATACTGGTTGCTGCTGATGGACAACTATGCTGCCAGCTTCTCTTTGGTCATCATCTCCTGCATCATGTGCATTTGCATCATGTATGTCTATGGTAAGTCTATGTCTATGGTAAGTCTATGTCAATGGTAAGACATGTATGTCTATGGTAAGACATGTATGTCTATGGTAAGACATGTAAGTCTATGGTAAGTATTCCACCGCACTCCACAGATGTAGATCCAGGGGAGGGCGGGCAGGAATGAGGTGGCGGAGCCACACTGAAGCTGTGTTCCTCGGCAGGTCACAGGAACTACTTCAAGGATGTGGAGATGATGCTGGGATTCCCTCCTCCTATCTTCTTTAGGATCTGTTGGAGGTTCATCTCCCCCGTCATCATCACGGTGAGCCCCACACCCCCAACCAGCTTTCCCATTAAGCTCCTCCACCTTTGCCCCTTTGCCCTCACATCACCTGGGAGACGTGGGTGCAGACGGACCCTGTAGTGCAGACGGACCCTGTAGTGTAGACAGACCCTGTAGTGCAGACGGACCCTGTAGTGCAGACAGATCCTGTAGTGCAGACAGACAATGTGGTGCAGACAGACCCCGTGGTGCAGACAGACCCTGTAGTGTAGACAGACCCAGTAGTGCAGACAGACCCCGTGGTGCAGACAGACCTCATGGTGCAGACAGACCCTGTAGTGCAGACAGACCCTGTAGTGCAGACAGACCCTGTAGTGCAGACAGACCTCGTGGTGCAGACAGACCCCGTGGTGCAGACAGACCCTGTAGTGCACACAGACCCCGTGGTGCAGACAAACCCCGTGGTGCAGACAGACCCCGTGGTGCACACAGACCCCGTGGTGCAGACAGACCCTGTAGTGCAGACAGACCCTGTAGTGCACACAGACCCCGTGGTGCAGACAGACCCTGTAGTGCAGACAGACCCCGTGGTGCACACAGACCCCGTGGTGCAGACAGACCCCGTGGTGCAGACAGACCCCGTGGTGCAGACAGACCCCGTGGTGCAGACAGACCCTGTAGTGCAGACAGACCCCGTGGTGCAGACAGACCCTGTAGTGCAGACAGACCCCGTGGTGCAGACAGACCCCGAGGTGCAGACAGACCCTGTAGTGCAGACAGACCCCGTGGTGCAGACAGACCCCGAGGTGCAGACAGACCCCGAGGTGCAGACAGACCCTGTAGTGCAGACAGACCCTGTAGTGCAGACAGACCCCGAGGTGCAGACAGACCCCGAGGTGCAGACAGACCCCGTAGTGCAGACAGACCCCGTGGTGCAGACAGACCCTGTAGTGCAGACAGACCCCGTGGTGCAGACAGACCCTGTAGTGCAGACAGACCCTGTAGTGCAGACAGACCCCGTGGTGCAGACAGACCCCGAGGTGCAGACAGACCCCGTGGTGCAGTGCTGTGCTTCTTTGATCTCTTGCATGTCCTCCTCTGCAGTTCATCCTGATCTTCACAGTCATCCAGTACAAACCCATCATGTACAATGACTACGTGTACCCGAACTGGTCTCTCGTCATCGCCTTCTGCATGGCCTTGTCCTCCGTGGTCTGCATACCCATCTATGGCATCTTCAAGATTCTCACCTCCAAGGGCTCCACCTTTTCAGAGGTGAGCTGCTACCACTGTCTCCACACTCTTTCTGCGGATACGCTGATGTTGACGTGCACGTGCCCCGTGACTGTGCTGGGACTAGCTTCTGCTCCTGAACAAACCCAAGCCAGAGAGGCAGTCTGCCTGTAAAAAGTCCCGCGGGCTTATCAGCGCTCGCCTGCTGTGTTGTTGCCGTGGCGAGAGTGCTCCTGGTCCTCGCCATAGTCAGCTTTTTCGTGCAGAAAGGCGCAGGAGGTTCCCCGATTGTCTGGGCCTGATTCCCGTCTCTCTCTGCGCTCTCTCCCGTTGCAGCGGCTGAAGAATGCGCTGCGGCCGGATCCCGACTGGGGCCCGGCGCTGCAGGAGCACCGGCAGGGCCGCTACGCCACGCCGGGCGCCGAGGGGGTGGAGGCTCGTGCGCTCAAAGGCGAGCTGAAGGAGATGGAGGAGGGCAGCCTGGCGGAGAAGGAGCACAAGGACGAGATGGGCCTCACCGTGCGGGGCAGCAACGGCTCCACACTCAAGACCATGCCCACTGCGTAGGGGCGGGGCCAGATGCCAGGGGCCACGCCCCCCCACAGCCACAGGCTGAGGACCAGAATCTTTACATATTGTAAGGGCTTTATTATTTCTAACCTCTAGAGAAATCGGTTGTCATCCAAAACCTTTTTCATTTTTTAATGCAGTTTTTTTTTTAAGTAAAAAGAAGACATGTTGATATGCAGGACAGTGTCCACACCCCACACACCCCCTCCGTGTGTGTACACACTTTTGGTTGTTCACACCCCACACACCCCCTCCGTGTGTGTACACACTTTTGTTGTTTTGTTGTTATTTCCTTCGTTTTTGTTTTGTGTATAATTATCCAGAATCATGTCTACTGTAGGTGTGGAGGTCACCGGCTGGTAACTTTAAAAGCTGAAGCCCAAACATTCTTTGACTGGAGTAAATATATTGACATAATTACCCGGCATAATTTTTTTTAAGGTTTCCATGATTTATTTATGTTCATATTTATGTTTTGTTCAGCTGCTTTGGTTCTCCTGTTGCTTCCACGGTTCTGTCCACGGAGCCTGGACACCTCTCCAGAACTCCTAACAGGACGCAGGGCACAAAGGATCATTTGCCTTCAGCTTTTAAAGCATCTAGTGAGTGAATCTCCCTTAGGAAAACTGCCAAGTTAGTTCGCAGGGTGGCATTTGTGCGCCCTCTATGGCCATCATGAGTCATTACAGTTTGTTTATAATTACAAGGGGTGAAATATTTAGTGTGAGTGTTGTAGGGGAAGCACACCCACACTGAGCAGCTGGTTTAAACCTGAAACTCTTGTGTCTTGTGGATCCTAGCTGAAAAAACAAAAATAAATCCAGACCACCATCGTAAATGTGCTGGAGTGTGTGTGTGTGAGTGTGTCTGCAGGTGTGCTGGAGTGTGTGTGTGTGTGTGTGTGTGTGTGTGTGTGTGTCTGCAGGTGTGCTGGAGTGTGTGTGTGTGTGTGTGTGTGTGTGTCTGCAGGTGTGCTGGAGTGTGTGTGTGTGTGTGTGTGTGTGCAGGTGTGCTGGAGTGTGTGTGTGTGAGTGTGTGTGTGTACAGGTGTGCTGGAGTGTGTGTGTGTGAGTGTGTCTGCAGGTGTGCTGGAGTGTGTGTGTGTGTGTGTGTGTGTGTGTGTACAGGTGTGCTGGAGTGTGTGTGTGTGTGTGTGTGTGTGTGTGTATCTAGGTCTGTGTGTGTGTGTGTGTGTGTGTGTGTGTGCTGGTAGATGTGTGTTTTAGTGTTTGCTTTCCTTCTCTGTGTTCTGTCCCCTGATGGGTCCTTAGCACACTGGGAAACGTGTGTACATCTCCAAGACACTGGAGAGTCCACGAGTCAGTTCAGGAAACAGAGACAGTCTGATATATGGAGAGAGAGAGAGATAGATAAAGAGGGGGAGAGAGGGAGAGATAGAGAGGGGGAGAGAGTTAGAGAGGGAGAGATAGAGAGGGGGAGAGAGTTAGAGAGGGAGAGAGAGCTAATGTGGAAGAGAAAATGCTGATAAGAACCACATAAATCATCTTTATAGAGCCTAACTGACGTTTGTAGTCAACGTAACTCTGTTGATGTGTAGCTTCATACTAAATAACAAAATACGACGTTTTCGTAAAGACGCGAGAGTTCGTGAAGGATCACACCGTTTACACTTCCTCGCCCCTGTGGGAGCTCTGGGTCCAGCTGTGGTGTGTGTTGTGCACTCGGCGCTGCAGTGGGGCGCGTGACCCCAGGCTGACGGAGGCTCCCTCCACTACACTAAACACGGGGGCCTTACCGCACCTGCGCTGAACGAGGTGGTGTAGCAATGTAGCTGCTGGTGGTGCAGATGTCACTACAGGTGTCACCTCTATTTCTTACTATTCTTGTCTGTTCCTCTGTTATTCCTCTCTGGTCTTCTCTGTTTCTCTCCATTTACATTTACATTTACATTTACGGCATTTAGCAGACGCTCTTATCCAGAGTTATCAAGTTACATTTCTCTCTGTTTCTCTCCATTTCTCTCTATTTCTCTCTGTTCCTCTCTGATCCTCGTTCAACATACATCACTATGCTCCATGTTTATTTTAATAAAGCGGCAGGATCGTGACATTCACTCCACCCCTCTAAAAACCACCTTATCCTGTACAAGTAATGTACCATCTAGCTACAATAACCTTAGGCTATAAGGTACAATCTAACAAAAGGTCAACTAAAGTGACCTAATAATGACTGTAAAGAAAGATAAAAAAAAATAAAACTACAACTTGGCACGTGTCTGATCCTGAAAAGCTCAGCTAGCGCTCGGATGTTTGGGCATAGTGGGTTAGCCTGCTAACATCTCAGCTCCCCAAGATGTGTCTAGTCATAACAATCATAAAATCATTAATAACAATATCAGCAGAAACCTGGTAGAGCTGGCACTGCTCATGGTGTCTGATGAGAGGTGAGAGGCTCACAGAGCAGGTGTGTGTGTGCGGGGCTGTTACGGGGCTGCGGGGCAGGTGTGCGGGGCAGGTGTGCGGGACAGGTTTACGGGACAGGTCTGTGTTGGTTTGTTCCATATTGTCTGGTCTTCAGATGGTGACTGACACACTCTGGGTTATTCTACGGGCCTTATGGTTCTGAAGACCCCACCCCATTCTGGCCCACCTCCTAAACACTGGTCTATTCACGTTTAGTCTTCTGGCCTCGGTGCGGAGGGGAGTACACCCTAGTCCTAGCCCTAGTCCTAGTCCTAGTCTACCCCAAGTCACGTCCTCTCCATCACTGTATTGTACAGTAATGTAAAAACAGTAGTGATTAATGACTGGACTGGTGTCTGCATTAGTTTCATTGTGTTGGGGAGTGGGTGAGGGATTCATACTGTACGTGGGGAACATTGTTGTGGTTTTTTGGAGGGTTTGTTTTGACTTCCCTTCTGAGGGTCTTCTAGGTAGTGTTAATCTGTGTAGTGGGTTTGCTACTGTTACGTCTGGTTTCGCTTTTAGCACTTGAATGTAATTTTAATCTATGTGTATCTAGTCATGTCATTTAACAAACTGAATCGGTCTTTGTGAGAGATTTACTTTCATTTTTGTAGAACTAAAATTACAAGTACTAAAATCTGTAAATTGTTTTTATTTTATTTCAGGTCTGTATGTGGTTTCAGTACATGGCATTCAAGTTCAAGCCAGACAGTATCAAAAAGATTACAAACTAACACTATGGGTTAAAACTTGAAATACAGAAGATTGCTTCTCTCAGCCTTTTTGCTTGGTGCAGACAGTTACTGTCCAAGGAGGACATTCTTCTTCTCCATAGTACAGTGTAACAGCTCACAGTACAGTGTTAACAGCTCACAGTACAGTGTTACACCACACAGTACAGTGTAACAGCTCACAGTACAGTATTACAGCTCACAGTACAGTGTTACACCACACAGTACAGTGTTACAG
Source organism: Brachyhypopomus occidentalis (assembly GCA_020368025.1). Classification (NCBI taxonomy): domain Eukaryota; kingdom Metazoa; phylum Chordata; class Actinopteri; order Gymnotiformes; family Hypopomidae; genus Brachyhypopomus; species Brachyhypopomus occidentalis. Next base: position 132,509 of record JAGXOD010001378.1, on the reverse strand, counting down.
CTCACAGTAGTGTTACACCACACAGTACAGTGTAACAGCTCACAGTACAGTTTTACAGCTCACAGTACAGTGTAACAGCTCACAGTAGTGTTACACCACACAGTAGTGTTACAGCTCACAGTACAGTGTAACAGCTCACAGTAGTGTTACACCACACAGTAGTGTTACAGCTCACAGTACAGTGTAACAGCTCACAGTAGTGTTACACCACACAGTAGTGTTACACCACACAGTAGTGTTACAGCTCACAGTACAGTGTAACAGCTCACAGTAGTGTTACACCACACAGTAGTGTTACAGCTCACAGTACAGTGTAACAGCTCACAGTAGTGTTACACCACACAGTAGTGTTACAGCTCTCAGTACAGTGTAACAGCTCACAGTAGTGTTACACCACACAGTAGTGTTACAGCTCACAGTACAGTGTAACAGCTCACAGTAGTGTTACACCACACAGTAGTGTTACAGCTCACAGTACAGTGTAACAGCTCACAGTACAGTGTTACAGCTCACAGTACAGTGTATCAGCTCACAGTACAGTGTATCACCTCACAGTGCAGTGTTACACCACACAGTACAGTGTTACACCACACAGTAGTGTTACAGCTCACAGTGTTGCATCTTGGCCAGTGTAACTGCTGATTGGCTGGTTTGCTGTAGCGTGCTGCCGTGTGCACACACTTCCTGCATGCTGCTTTCTTTCTGCTCTTCCTGCTTTCTGGAAATCTGTGGTCTCATGTGCAGCATCTGATAAATATGTTTTTAGTCTTGATGAAAAATTTGGATTGTACAATTTCCAAACATGGGCACCTCCAAACTAATGTGACAGTAACCCTGAGTTCCTTTTAGCAATAATAAATAAATCTCGTTTATTAAAAGAGAAATGAACTGGTAGCATTAGAATGGACAGGGTTACATTTCTGTAAAGACCCATGTAGTCCCTGAAGCTGAGGGGGGCGTGTGGCCATGTAACCCTCCCCTGACCGAGCCCCATGAGGAAGGGGTGGCCCACCCTTGCATTGCTGGGTTGGGGATGTAATTTCTGATTTTAATGAAGAAGAAGAAAGAGCCCTGATCAAAGTCACATGACCTTTCCCGTCTGAACCAGCAGAGCGGCGATACTGACACACTGTAGAAATGCACTCCTAGTGCGAATATCCTGGTATCCCTGATGTATTTCCCATTTTCACTGGAAATGAACTGAACATATTTTTGTGTTTTTGCCAAGTATTAATGCAGAAGTTCCTTTTGGGCATTGACAGTGTAGTTCCACTAAAGCTGTGAAGTCTGCCCTCCAGTTCCTGTAGTTTCATGACGGTACAGCACTTTACAACGTCACTTTTATGATGTATAAAAGCAACAGCGATCTCCCACCCCCGGCCCTGTGGTATAACGGAGTTCATCTTTTGCAGGGGTCTGTGTCTACTACTGTATGATAAGTGTTTGATCAGGACGTCGTGGTGAAAGTCCTGAGAGGGCAGAGAAAAGCACAACGGGATGAACTTTGTACTCTCACCTGTGTCTAACCGTGTCTCACGAGTCTAACTGTGTCTCACGTGTGTCTAACTGTGTCTATGAACCGTAGGGCCAAAAAACAAAAAAAAACAAAGGAAAAAAAAGTCTTAGTCATGTCAGTTGTGTATCTTAAACTGTTCAATATCAAATGGTTAAAAATAAAGTTTATTTTAAAGATCAGATCGTGTCTCTTCCTTCTGAACAAATGTAAATGTCTAAGCAACGGAAAATGTATAAAAATGTTTATTTTTATATACAAAGAAATGTCAGATTCAAAACAAGTGTTTCCATGGGAATGTGAAGCCTTCAGTCTCCAAATCCTCCATCTGTAACCACTCATAACATCACCTACAACATTGTTTATATCGGCACGTCTACACCTCTGTCCGCTCACGCGTGTGCTGGGGCTACACACATCCTTCCCCTCTCAGTCAGGAGGAACTGAGCAGGTTTCCTGCCTGACGGAACCCCACACGCCTGCTCGCCTGCTGACCCCTGCTGGCCATTCTCTGCACCGCAGGGGGAGTCGGCCGCAGTAGTGGCTGCGTTACCTGCGGGTGCGGCTGGACGGAGCCGACGTCGGCTCCAGCTGCCGTGGACCCGTGCGGCTGTCCCAGGACCGGGCCCACGGCAGGGTGAGTTCTGGAGCTCGTGGGCTTGGCACATCCTGCACACTCTTCCTGCACACGAGACCCAGACGTGCTCAGTGCCAGTGTAGGAGCAGCGCACATATAGTGGCTCAGGCTGGAATGATGGGGGTCCAGCCCCTTAGGCTGACCCAGGGCCTTTGAGGCAGGTCTGTGCCTGTGTGGCCCCCCCAGGCCCTGCTGGACGGTGCGTGGTGCCCCTGGCGGAGAGGGTTTGCGGTAAGGACGGTCTGTCCACAGAAAGACGAGTGAAGACGAGGTGTTGGTGTGAGGGACAGCCGCAGGGATGGGGCTCAGCGCTAATCTGGAGACACAGAGCCCAGTGTTAGAGGTCCTGAAGCAGGCAGCACTCGTAGCTCAAGCACATCGCTCGCCTAACGAAGCCGAGAGGCGTGTCTGAGTGGGAGGAGCAGAAGCAGGAGGCCAGACCTGGTGGGGTCACCACGGACACAGGACTCCAACCTCAGGGTGTTGAGGGCCGTCAGGAGAACACGCCTCTCCGCCTTCAGCTCTGCAAGGAGAAGATCAGCAGTGTTGGAGGAGCTGGCCCATCGCCCCAGGGCCCCCTCTAACTGGGAACCCCGCCCCAAATCACCTCCCAGTCGCCCTGGAGACACCCAGCTGGGTTCTGCCCCACCCGTATGCTGGAGGTGTTCTGCCTTAGAGGAGAGGCCCCTGCGTCTGTGCAGATGAGCTCAAGTTCAGCGTCTACAGTGTAGACCAAAACTTTAGTGGGCAGTGTTGAACACACACCTGTCTGTGCCCTGGTTTTACATGTCATCTCGGTGTGTGTGTGTGTGTGACAGTGGGAAAAGTGCACACACCCAGCGCCAAACCACTAGAGGGCAGTGAAACACAATGAAGTGTGTCAGCCAATGGCACATCTGGCTATGATTACAGACGTCTGACAGACTGGTGCTAATGGCCAAGGATGGCAGTAGGTCAGAGAACCCTGCACAGCCCAGACTATCCAAGCAAGCAGCCAAAAGTAATTCACAGCTACAGAAACAAACCATACTGAACTGGATCAAGAGGATTTAAATGAACTAACCTGAATTGAAATTAGAGGATGTAAACAAATTACACTGCACTGAAGGTGAGAGGATTCAGGAGTGAGAGGCATTACGTGACCTGTTAGGGTGTTAGAGTGTTAGGGTGTTAAGAGTGTTAGGGTGTTAGGGTGTTAAGAGTGTTAGGGTGTTAGGGTGTTAAGAGTGTAAGTGTTGGGGTGTTAGGGTGTTAGGGTGTTGGGGTGTTGGGGTGTTAGGGTGTTGGGGTGTTGGGGCTCCACTGACCTGATAGGGTGGGCTCCACTAATTCAGGATCAGCCCGCTTCTTATATTCCAACTCCACTTTCTCCTGAGAAACACACAGGCGTGCACACACACACACACGCGTGCACACACACATACACACACACACACACACACAAAGCAAATTACCCTGGGATATACGAATAATATCTTAAACCATTTGGTGCCATGACAAATCTCTATAGTTTCTCTTTCCTTCCCTCTCTCTCTTTCCCTCTCTTCATTCTACTTCTTTCTCTTGTAATTTTCTGTCGTTCTCTCATTTTACATGTTTCTCTCACTCTCCTTTCTTTGTCCTGTCTACTCTTTCTTTCAGTCTTTCTTTTTCTGTCTTTCCTCTGACCTTTTCCTTCCCTCCATCCCCCCATGTTCTTAAAATACTCTGTACTCCTCTCAAAACAAGTCCCTTACACCATACGCACATACACTCGTGTGAATGTTTCACAACGTGGATGAGGCAACTTCCTCATTAATGGTGAGGAATGTCGACCTGTAAAAAACTGCTATTTTTACAGCGTGTGTATTAGACCTGTAGACTCTGTGCTATATCAGACGGGTGTGCGACAGCCTCCTCCGCTGCTGAGCACTGAGAGGTTCTACATCGGTAGCTGTGTTCAGTGTTGGGGGGGTTTCTAAAAAACTACAAGTGATTTTATATACTAGCAAAGTCAAGCAGTGAAGTGATCCAGCTGATCCACTTTCCCACAGGAATTACACAAACCACAAGTCAGATGAAGGACAAACCAAAGACCTGTTTAACAGACCTGCTCTGTTTTACCATACCTCATACTCAGGCCTGGCTTTAGGTGCTACTGGCACCAGTAACCCCAGCTCACCCCTCCCACACGGAGGCACCGAGCTGCTTACGCCCACACCAGGATGAGGCTGCAATGTGCCCCAAACCCCCAGGACCCAAGCGGTCGCCCCCGGCGGAGGAGACACCAGTCCACCCCAAATGCTGCTGGAGCACTTAAAATGTCCAAAATATCAGAGTCGGAGGGCCGAGGAGAGTCACTCCCTCGTGCGTCCGTCCTTCTCCTGCAGAGACGTGAGACGTAAGGTGGGGGACGTGTCTCTGTGTCCTACCTGCAGGAGCTCCACGGTCCTCCTCAGGACGTCACACTCCTCAGCGAGGACTGATCTGTCCACCAACACAACACATAAATAAAAACAGGAATTAAGGGAACCAATTAAAACATCACTATGTGGTGTCGCTGTTGTGTAAGTGGGGCAGTGCTGGGGTGGGTCTGGGGCTCCAGGGCCCTGGGCGTCGCCACTGGAACTGCCTGCTGACATCACAACCCCCAGCAAGAGCACTGAGCCGGGCAATGTGCTCTACCCCAAACACCGTCTCCAAACATCCTCAAACATCCTCAAACAAGACCAGACGCACCGAGCCTGGGGCCTATTTGGACCGTCCCAAGCAGCAGGAGTGTTGTGAAAGAAAACGTCCTCCAGAGAGCTTTGTGAGGCACAGCGGGGAGGACCAGCCACTTCTGCTGCGTTACGCAACCCCGCCAGGCTCACCACTCGCCTCCTTCTCAGGGGCCAAAGGATCTCACATATGCTGCAGTCTGCTATTCATTAGCTCAGAATGGGGGGGTTTGTTGGGAGGGGGGGTTGGCCTGGCCTGCTCACTCTGGGTCTGTAACTCCCCACCCTGCCCTGTCCCAGCACACAACTGCCCCAACCGCCCCAACCACCCCCCACTACCCTGCCCCTCCAGTAGAGACTCACAGCAGCAGGACTTCAGATCCCTGGAAAAGACAGCATGAGAGATAGAGAGACAGGAGGAGTGTGGTCAGAAGGGGTGGGGCCAGGGTGGGTGTGGTCAGAAGGGGGTGGGGCCAGGGTGGGTGTGGCCAGAAGGGGTGGGGGCAGAAGAGGCTGGTAATCTTAGCTGTTGGTTTGGTATGGTCTAGATGTCTCGATAACAAAACTGTGGTCTGGACAACGTCCTACACGATGACAGAATATGACACTGAGAGTTGATGGTGCTGATGTTTCCATTATTGGGATGAAGACACCAGTCAGGCACCTCCATGTTGTCCTGTCTCCCCCAGCTGGTTAATGGACCCGTGATGTTGGAGGACTCAGGCTCCGTGTTATGACGCTGGAGGACTCAGGGTTTGTCCCAGAGATCTTCCACGGCCAGACCTCAGCAGCAGCGAGCGTCAGAAGTCTAGACAGGATGTGCCTCGACGCTCGTCTGAGTCCCGAGACCTGACAGACAGGCAGCGGGAGGGCTGGGGCCTGGAGTGCTTGGATAAACACTCCCGTCTTTCATCGTGGGTGAGAGGGTCTGGTCTCTGTCCACAGTGTGACAGTGCCAGGGCACATTCCACAACACCCGCATCACTGGGTCAAGATCAGCATGAGACTGTGAGGTGATGTCAGGAGGGCTGTGTGTGTGTGTGTGTCTGCATGTGTGCATGTGTGTGTGTGTGTGAGAGAGTTTGTGTGTGTGTGTGTCTGTGTGTGTGTGTGCGTGTGTCTGTGTGTGTGTGTGTGTGTGTGAAGTTAGGATATAAATTGGTTTGAGGTTGTATAAATCACATAATAGGACATATTTTTAGTACGTGCGGTTAAATGTGACTGCATGGTTTTGTGTTGGAATCCCTCGTAACAGCAACACACAGGACTGTAATAATACCCACGTCACACGCAGGACTGTAATACCCACGTCACACGCAGGATTGTAATAATACCGACGTCACACGCAGGACTGTAATACCCACGTCACACGCAGGACTGTAATAATACCCACGTCACACGCAGGACTGTAATAATACCCACGTCATACGCAGGACTGTAATACCCACGTCACACGCAGGACTGTAATAATACCCACGTCACACGCAGGACTGTAATAATACCCACGTCATACGCAGGACTGTAATACCCACGTCACACGCAGGACAGTAATAATACCCACGTCACACGACGCAGGACTGTAATACCCATGTCACACGCAGGACTGTAATAATACCCACGTCACACGTAGGACTGTAATAATACCCACGTCACATGCAGGACTGTAATAATACCCACGTCACACGCAGGACTGTAATACCCACGTCACATGCAGAACTGTAATACCCATGTCACACGCAGGACTGTAATAATACCCACGTCACATGCAGGACTGTAATAATACCCACGTCACACGCAGGACTGTAATAATACCCACGTCACACTCTCAGATGCCTGAGCTGATGAGGACACTGCAGCACTAACCGGAGGTGCGTCACCACCTCCTCCATGTGAGTGATGTTCAGGTTCTGCTTCAAGGCTCTGATCACATCTGCACACCTGGAGCGAGACGACAGACTGGAGCTCGACCTAAGAACACCATTAAAGATCACACACACATACACACACACACACACACATATATACACACACATATACACGTTTTGGCAATTTACGTTTTATTTTATTCAACAATAACTTGTGCAGTGGATCTAACTATTAAGAGCAGGTCTATAAACAAAAGCCATTACTGCATTGTTACGGTCACGGTGAGGGAGGCTCCCTACCGGTCGCCTACGGCACAGCGGCAGTTGTCCTGTTGTTGTTGCGTTTTGTGCTTCCCTCAGGTGGGTGGGGCTTATTAGCCCCCTCACCTGATGGTAGTTTGTTTGTCTATATATGCCTTGTCTGTGTACCAGTTGACTGCTGGTTATTGTATCCTTAATTTGGATCAGTGCACGGGATTTTGGTTAGCGCACTTTATTTATTAAACCCCTCTTTTCCTCTGAGACTTGGCGTGATCGCTTCCTTTTAGTTCGCACACCCTGCCCGTCACAGAATAACCAGCCACCTTCGGAAGCCGCCAGTCTCCTTTACTTTCTCCTTCGTTTGTGGTCATGTCTCGTGGTAAGTGTTTGTCTACGTGAGATTGCGTTGTTTGAATGTATGTGGAGGAGAGCTGGGTTGCAAACCGCTCGTCCCGTCGTGCATACGTGCTTGTTTGTTTGTGTGTTTGTATAGCACGTTGTGTGGCACGGCGGTGACTGAAGCGAGAGACCCGATAGCGCTCTCCTCCAAGGGGCGGCGCCTTCTCGCTAAAAGTGCTCGCCCGCAGTCTGTGTTTGTGTAGGTGCATGTGTGAGATGTGTGTGATGCGTGTGTGAGACTGCGGGCTTGAGCTAGTGAGTGAAAGGGGCGTCTGCCGTTTGTCTTGCGTGCTGGGTCGTGTCTTTGTGTATATGTTTATGTTAAATGTAATTCCCCGTGTGCTCCCTCCCCTTTTGTTTGTTTAAATGGTGTTTTGGGGGGGGAGGGGAGCAATGGAGGGTCCTGTGCTACCAATAGGGGCACAGAGGTGCGCAGCTCTGGAAGGAGGCCCGCCGGTGAGAGGGTATGTGCGCGTGAGGTTCTGTGCCACCATCTATGTCCTCTATGTGAGGAGTGGCACAGACGGCGCAGCTCCTGAGGGAGGCCCGCCGGTGAAAGGGTAAGTGCGCGTTTGTGTTGTCTGCGTGTATGTGTTGTGTGCAGGTTCCTCCTACAGGTTGGCAGTGGAGCCCCTGGACCTTGTGGGACCTCCCAAGTAGGCAGGAGCCCCTGATGTTATGGGGTGACCGGGCCCTGGTCGTAAATAGCCCCTCTGAAGGGTAAGGGCCCCCCCCGTACGTGTGGGGACTATAAGGCTCCGGTCTGATGAGCTCCTGCCCACAGCAGGAGCCCCCTTTATGCAGGAGGCGTTTCCCTGCCTTGTCCCCGCCTTCCTGCCCCTTCGTCTGGCGTCTTGTGTTCTGCCGCTGTGAACCGCACATCGGGCCGTAGTGCGGCTTGGTGGGGGATCTGTCACGGTGCGGAAGGCTCCCCCTACCGGTCGCCTACGGCACAGCGGCGGGTGTCCTGTTGTTGTTGCGTAGTGTGCTTCCCTCAGGTGGGTGGGGCTTATTAGCTCCCTCACCTGATGGTAGTTTGTTTGTCTATATATGCCTTGTCTGTGTACCAGTTGACTGCTGGTTATTGTATCCTTAATTTGGATCAGTGCACGGGATTTTGGTTAGCGCACTTTATTTATTAAACCCTCTTTTCCTCTGAGACTTGGCGTGATCGCTTCCTTTTGATCGCTTCGTTTTAGTTCGCACACCCTGCCCGTCACAGTTACGGTGGCCCAGAGAGGTCATGAGAGGCATGTTCTATTCTAGATTGTTCTCACCAGATCACAATTTACTGCCTTTGTTCTCTCAACATATCAAGTTGTTTTATTTAGTTAACACGTTTAACCAAACAGTTATAACCAAACTAAATTATTTTAAGGAATTTATGGATCTTGGAAGACCTAAGCTCTAAAGTGCCAGCAATGCCATCCTTTGGGAATATGGGGGGAATATGGTGGGAATATGGTGGTGTGGGAAGCGTAGAGCCTGTGAGTATGGAATGGAAGGTTGCAGAGTTTTTCACTACATCTGGATCATGTTTGTCAAATTTCAAGGATGGATTTGGTTTTATACTTGACAGTCTACCATAAATCTCCGTAATGTAGTGGGAAACAGAGAGAAGGGCACTTCCTGTTTGTGTTCACTGTTAGCATGTGCACGAGGGCCCCAGGCAGACGCGTCTGGAGTGTTACTGAGATAAAAGTAAAACCAAATGCATTCATGCCACATCACATGTATGTCTAATTATACACTTCAACATCAGGAAAGCACACTGCCCTCAGGACAACTTTTATCTTGAGATCACAAGAAAAATAAATGATCTCAAGAAATAAGTTTGGTTGTGCCGAGAGAAAGACTTCTGTTATCAGGATCTCTCGGGAAAAATACACTCACCTGCTCCCACAGTGGCTGAGGCTGGACACAGGTGTGCAGAACGGCACAGACACGTCTGGGGTCCTGCCTTGGGCACCATCGCTGAGGGCGTAGCTCACGAACGGCACGGACACGTCTGGGGTCCTGCCTTGGACACCATCACTGAGGGCGTAGCTCACCACCCCGGGGCTATACTGACACATGACCTCACCTTCATCTCTGCAACACACACACACACACAGTCAATCATAGCCCCTGTGTTACCAGTGTGAGTTACTAGCGTAGTGTTACTAGCGTAGTGTTACTAGCGTGTGTTACTAGTGTGTGTTACTAGCATGTGTTACTAGCATGTGTTACTAGCATGTGTTACTAGCATGTGTTACTAGCGTGTGTTACTAGCGTGTGCTACTAGCGTGTGTTACTAGCGTGTGTTACTATTGTATGTTACTAGTGTGTGTTACCAGTGTGTGTGTGTGTTACTAATGTGTGTTACCAGTGTGTGTTACTAGCGTATGTTACTAGTGTGTGTTACCAGTGTGTGTTACTAGCGTGTTACTAGTGTGTGTTACCAGTGTGTGTTACTAGCGTATGTTACTAGTGTGTGTTACTAGTGTGTGTTACCAGTGTGTGTTACTAGTGTGTGTTACCAGTGTGTGTTACTAGCGTATGTTACTAGTGTGTGTTACTAGTGTGTGTTACCAGTGTGTGTTACTAGCGTGTGTTACTAGCGTGTGTACTTGTGGTTCCCACATGGCTATAGCACCTCTCCACAGTCAGAGTGGTGTCTCCCTTCACTGCACCCTGCTGTCTACAGCTCTGCTCTCTAAACTCCACACCTCCAGCTCTGAAGGCATCATTAACAGACCAGAAACGACATTACCAGCGAAATAACCACTTCCACTTCTATTAACAGCCTTCAGGTCTGCCATGGGCAAACTGGAGACAGCAGAACTGTAAAAGGCTCCATGGTGACGAACAGGAAAGAAACACAAGGTCAGAAAATGCTGATGACTTTAACCACATTGTTAACACTAATTATGGTTGAGTAAGGCCCATGATTTATTATTGTTAACTTACACTATAAATACGGAGAGAAGGGTAGAGAGGTAGAGAGAGAGAAAGAGAGAGAGAGAGATAGGGAGAGAGAGAGAAAAGGGGAGAGAGGGGGGGAGAGAAAGGAGAGAGGAGAGAAAGATAAAGATATTTCTGTCAGTCATCTTAGCAAATATCACTTTTGCATCAAACTGCCACTCTGTACTCCATCTAGCAGCCAGAGACACATACACACTCCCTCCTCTCACACCAACCCCTGTATTAGCTGCTACACTCTCCCAGCTGCTTCCTGAACAAGGCAGAGTCTCTGTACATAACTCACAACCCTGCAAAACAAACCCAGAATGGGTCCAGATCTCACAGGAGCTATGAGCAGTGCCCAAAGGTTATGACAGATCTATATTCTTGTTTCTTCCTCCTTGTGAGCTGTAAATAGAGTGGGAGGGGTGTTAGACAGCAGGACTCTCTATATCTATCAACACCAGCTGGCACTATGTGCTTACGACATCTCCAGGCAGACCCCGTGTAGTTCAGTAACATGTAATGCAGTGCACTGACATGGCCAAGAGCAAGAAACTGCACTTTCTTAGATTTTAAGGCCAAAAGAGTGCAGAGAGTAGCGCGTGTCCAGCAGGGACTCTCCGCGGACCCCCGATGTTTGCAGCCAGGGTGGAATTTTTGTTGGGGGGAGGGACAGAAGCTGCATTGTGGCCTCAAGCATAAAACAGTTCAACTGCTCGCAGTCGGATAAAGATGGCAACGGATTTAGAAAAAACGAACAAAAGCCTTTTGCCTTGCTGATATCACGGCTTTTCCAACTCATGCATCCGTATTAAATAAGGATCTATTCAAACGTCTGGGCCTCTGTGTGAAATACGTTGTATACACAGTCTTTCCCGAGTCGCCGGGCTTCCTGCGCTGCCGGTTACACTCTTCTGTGAGAGATTTAGGGAACTCTTTTAACTGGCTTCGCGCCGTTCGCAGTTCACACGCCCGCGCTCAAAAGGCATTGAGCACCAGGCCGGCAGGTGCGACTGCACCCGTCACCCGTAACAAATCACGCGCACAAAGCACGGAGGCGGACCACACAAGAGGGCAGGGAAGTCGGCGATGAGGAGCGAGAAAAACATCTCTGCCGGTTGGCTCCTGTAAATCAGAGGCCTCTGTAAAGGCGAGTGCTACGGCGCGCACAGCTACACAGCGCTAACGGTTTCCTGCTCTGGCCAGTCTGGAGCGAAGCAGCGGGCACGCATCCACGTTTCCATCCGAAGGCATTTCGCCTGACGTACAGTCACGCTTTAATTACGCGATCAAAGACAGAGAGGCCCGGCTGAGCAAAACAAAACAAAACAAAAAAAAAACCCAAACAGCGATAAACAACCAGAACACTACAAAAACAATGTTTTACCGCGGAGCGATCGCGCGCTGAGCATCTGCTAGTGTCGAGCCGGCCGATTTATTTTAGTAGCGCATGAAAGAGATCACCAAAGACTCCCCAGAAGTGTGTGTGTGTGAGTGTGTGTGCGTGTACTAAGTGCTCCCTCTGAACCGCGCCACGGTTGGTAGTGCACCTGCTACCAACAATGAGGGGTCCCGCGATGAATGTGGGCCAGTATATTTGCCCCAGTATTTAATGGCCACAGTGTGTGTGTGTGTGTGTGAGGGGGGGTGGGTTCCGGAATCGGATCAAACCTTGGACTAAATTACATTGGACTAAATTACATTGGACTAAATTACATTGGACTAAATTATAGTCAACAAAGTTTTTTTCCATGTTAAATGTTTGTTTAGCTTTTTACACATCTGGGAAATGAGCCCTTTAATCTGAAACACTGTGTCACCCCAGATCACATGTAAAGTCAGGCGAGACGTCGTGTGAGTTTACATGGCGTCTGTACACAAACCGTAACCCCGAGTAACACAACACTCAAAAACAGCAGCTGCTGCATTCTTTACGCCATCTTCCCGTTACTTGGAAACGCCCCCCCCCCCCCTTCAGTCGCATTAGCACCTGTAAATAACATCCTGACACAGAGTTAAATGGTTATCCGGACACATTGTTGATGTGAACAGAACCCAAAAGCCAGCAGACATCTGTCCTGCAACAAGGCACCTTCTCCCACTGACATATATAGGCAACACATTTAATTGTAATTATGAAATGCCACAAATTAGAAGACTAATATAGTGCTACTCAAAGCTGAAGACTTTGGGCGATTAATGACGAGTTTGCTGGGTCTCGCAGGGATGAGCTGCCTTCTTTTCTTCCCACCACAAACACTGAATGATTTATAGCCACATGCTCCCTCCCCTCCTTCGGACATCGTTCCACGTTTGACAAACTGGGGTCGTAGCCTTTGGCACCTCCGTCAGGGACCCCTGTAAGGTCAGCACATTTATCACCGTGTTCATTTGTGAGGAGATTAATACCCAAGTGAAGAGACGGAAGGCAAGGCCCCGCCCCTTCCTGGCAGGAGGCAAGGCCCCGCCCCTTCCCGGCGGAACAAGTGGCGCCCCCTGGTGTCCTCCCCAGGTGTCCTCCCCTGCTTCCCCCTGAGCACTCCAGCTCTGAGGCTGGTGCTGTGGTGCTGTGGTGCTGTGGTGCTGAAGGTCTTACCTGCCCAGCCGTGCCGCCTGCTCCCGCAGGGTGAGCAGGAGCAGCTGGATCTCAGCCCGCAGCAGGGCCTTGACGTGGGGGGGGTCAGGCAGAGGGGGCTGGGGGCTGGGCATCTCCCCGTCCTGCCCGGGGCACTGCGCCTCTTGCCAGATCTGCTCCCACATCTGCACCTACAGCAAAGCGACACATAAGGTTAAACATCACACTACCAACCAGCCAACTGGTGGGAGTGGTTAGGCTGAGGTGGGCGTGGTCAGGCCAGGTTGGGAGCTAGTAGACTGAGGTGGGCGTGGTCAGACCAGGTTGGGAGCTAGTAGACTGAGGTGGGCGTGGTCAGACCAGGTTGGGAGCTAGTAGACTGAGGTGGGCGTGGTCAGACCAGGTTGGGAGCTAGTAGACTGAGGTGTGCGTGGTCAGGCCAGGTTGGGAGCTAGTAGACTGAGGCACACAGGCTGGGCCGTATTCCTGCTCTCCACACCTGGGCCCCACATCACCCCCTCCACCCAACACTTCAAAGCTGAAGGGAGCAGGACTGGGAGACTCGGCTCTGCTCCTGCGGGGCTTGTACAGGGTCTCCTAACCAGTCCAGCAAGGCCTTTTGGCTGTCTGCCTCTCTCCACATCTCTGTTTCTTATTGACTCTCTCTCCCTCTTCCTCTCTCTCTCCCTCTCTCGCTCCCTCTCTCTCTCCCTCTCTCCCTCTCCTTCTTTCTCTCTTTCCCTGCCTCACAAGTGAGGTGTTTATGGCGTACACTGCCCCCAGTGGAAGGTGATGTAACTGAATGCTCTGTAAACCCTGAAATGGCTGCTACTGTTTCTGTGCTCAAGACTGCTGCTCACCTCCCAGCAAACAGAGAGTAACAGGAGCCTCATCACTCAAACGGACCAGTTTAGGTTTAGAGTCTTAACTACAGGACTGGAGCATTTAAGACCCATGTGGGCTTGTTTAGCTCAATCACATGAACCACACATGTAAAAGCACAAGCATTAACTTAAAGCATCGCCTAAATAAGCAAAGGGAAAAAAGCTTTATAATAGCATAAATAAAGTATAATAAGTAAAACACGTTTCACTTTCTAGAAAGTTTTGTTTAGCATTGAATGAGGGTATCATTGCCTAAACATTCATATGCTGAAAACAGGTAAGCTGGGAGACAGACAGCAGTCCAGAGTGAGGATATACACCCCCAGAGTGAGGATATACACCCCCAGAGTGAGGATATACACCCCCAGAGTGAGGGTATACACCCCCAGAGTGAGGATATACACCCCCAGAGTGAGGATATACACCCCAGAGTGAGGATATACACCCCAGAGTGAGGGTATACACCCCAGAGTGAGCATATACACCCCCAGAGTGAGGATATACACCCCAGAGTGAGCATATACACCCCCAGAGTGAGGATATACACCCCAGAGTGAGGATATACACCCCAGAGTGAGGATATACACCCCAGAGTGAGGATATACACCCCCAGAGTGAGGATATACACCCCAGAGTGAGGATATACACCCCAGAGTGAGGATATACACCCCAGAGTGAGGATATACACCCCAGAGTGAGGATATACACCCCCAGAGTGAGGATATACACCCCAGAGTGAGGATATACACCCCCAGAGTGAGGATATACACCCCAGAGTGAGGATATACACCCCAGAGTGAGGATATACACCCCCAGAGTGAGGATATACACCCCAGAGTGAGGATATACACCCCAGAGTGAGGATATACACCCCAGAGTGAGGATATACACCCCAGAGTGAGGATATACACCCCCAGAGTGAGGATATACACCCCCAGAGTGAGGATATACACCCCAGAGTGAGGATATACACCCCCAGAGTGAGGATATACACCCCCAGAGTGAGGATATACACCCCCAGAATGAGTATATACACCCCAGAGTGAGGATATACACCCCAGAGTGAGGATATACACCCCCAGAGTGAGCATATACACACCAGAGTGAGGATATACACCCCCAGAATGAGTATATACACCCCAGAGTGAGGATATACACCCCCAGAGTGAGGATATACACCCCAGAGTGAGGATATACACCCCAGAGTGAGGATATACACCCCCAGAGTGAGCATATACACCCCAGAGTGAGGATATACACCCCAGAGTGAGGATATACACCCCCAGAGTGAGGATATACACCACTGAGGATGGCGTTGGAGCTGGACTTCTCTGCATGAATCCTCTCCATTTCAGCTGAACTTCATCTCTGCTGTTCTTACTTTACCACATTTGGTGGGCTGTGTTCTTAAAGTGACTGTGAAAAGACAGTGTTTAACGTTGAAGCCAAATACTGCTGGCTGGGCTGTGAGGATGCACTCGGTCTCAGAAAGGCTTTTTTTTAGACTTTAAGGTTTGAAGGAGTGATAAGTAAGCATAGGTCTGACAGTCAGCACATTCATGCCAAGCCACAGAATTTATTTGACAGAGAAGCTTCGCTTCGTAATGCTAACAAATGAACCGCTGAGGATTTGGCTTGGCTGAGCTCAGCAGTCCCAGACGGACCTTTCAAATGTAAACATTAACGCAGACCCGCTAATTCAGTCTCAGCCCAGGCGGCTCTGGTCTGCTGCTGCTGGTTTTTTAATGTCACGCTGGAATACAGAGCAGATATTATTATTAAGATTTAGACCCATAGTCAGTATGTTCAGATTCTTTTGCTGGCTGTTCATGTCTTGATCTGTTTTTTTTATTCTGGACTGTCACATGCAGAAAATCTACTGAGTAAAGTGTTTCAGGTGAATGTTTCAGGTCTTTTGAAACATAAACGAGTCTAAACCTAGCCATGTGAGTCTGACGCTAGCCATGTGAGTCTCACGCTAGCCATGCAAGTCTAACGCTAGCCATGTGAGTCTCACGCTAGCCATGCGAGTGTCGGTCCCTCGTTATGGCCTTCCTTACCTCAGAATAGATCTCTGTGTGCATGTCTACGAGTGCGTCCCCAAGTACAGACCGAAACTCAGGAACCTCGGAGTCCGGGACTAACTCCTGTACTAAGGCCCACACACACGGCCGCTGGGAACTCTCCATCAAGCCGCCTGCGTCTGCCACACTGACTTTAAATCATCTTCGCCACCCTCAATGAAAAACATCAGGAGGAAAAACACGTATCAGCCAAAATAAGTAACGACACCGCGCAGGAACTGTTAAAAGAAACATGAACCTACCAAATTAGTTAGTAAAACCAGCTACGGGAAGCTAAGCTACGTTTGTCATAGGTGAGCTCACCTGCGCAACCTCACACACAGGAAGGACACAGTCCACAACCACAAAGTGAACTGTTAAAATAGCTTTTTTGTTTTTGCATTATAAAGAGAGTGCTGGTGTTGGGTCGCTTTTCCTAAACAAACTCCGCGTCGCCTCTTGTATCTAGTGTAAACACTGCTGTTGCTAGGACGCAAACATCGCGAGATTTCATGCCCCCTGATCAAAGGCAAAGAAATTAATAAAGAATAATGGCATAAACTATAAAACTATATAAAGGAGTTATTAGATGTTACAACGCGTCACCCTTAATTGACTTTAAAACATATTTTAGCTCTATATACGTCGGAATTGAGTTTGATTACAATCATTAAACAACGATCATAAACGCTAAACGGTTAATTTTTATAAAAGCATTCCAGTTATTCACATATAATTGGACTTGTTGATTCTACAAACAGTCGCATGTAGCCTATCAATAGTCCGGTATCAATAGTCCGGTATCCGCCGGTCACATGTAAACTGAAATATAATCCGAGAGGCGTAAAAGTTTCCCGAGTCCAAAGCCGCGCGCGTCACCGCTGACTCGCGAGCGTTGCGCAGGCATGCACGCGTTCATGAAAGACTGCAATGCAACGATTTACTTTTGACGCTGAAACTTGTCGTCTTCCATTTAACGCAAACAGTTTCTGAATGGTCCTATCAAGCTTTTCATTTCTGGTTTGAGAAGTTAGTTCAATATGGCAATATTTAAAAAATATCCGGTAAGGATTATTTATGCGTGTATTATCTTGGTGCTCTGTCTCCGGAGGTATTTGGCGTTCTCCGTTGCTGGACAAGATACCACTTGTGAGGCGAACGGCTCCGTCTATTATGTGGGTGAATGGTATTTTTTAGACTCGGACCATTGTACCCAGTGTGAGTGCACCCCTGAAGGGTCGGTGTGCGCGAGGACGGAATGCACGTCCCTGCCGGCGGCGTGTATCCACGTCAGTCATTACCCGACCGACTGCTGCCCGAGATGCGAGAAGATCGGTTGCGAGTACCGGGGTGAAGTGTACGAACTGGGGCAGAACTTTCAGGTAAAGTCTACACCGTTGTTTACGGATAAAAACGTGCGCCAAAAGTTTTTTGCATGAACAACCTGCTGGCTCAGCCCAGCAGGATGACCTACAGGAGCAGGGACATTATCTTCAGGGACCCTGAGTGAGTTTGTCGGCCCATGCGCTGGTAAAGACGCGACTCAGCGTGAGCCCTAGTTCAGAGTACTAATGCTGCTTCGCATTAAATCAGTTTATTCTTGTCTGCCCAACAAACTCTGAGGCAGATACTGGTGCCAAGACGGGAATCTTGTTTTGCAGGTGTTTAGCGCCACCAAGTGTTAAGTGCGAAATTAGCCGTTACACCTTTATTGCACAAATGTTTTTATTGTAGACCGTCGACTGTATGAGCACCATATAACGGTGTTATTTATTATATTCGTTTCGTCGCTCTGGCCTCTTTGGTCCATTGCCCATGCATGCTAAAGTTCAGCGAGTGAAAACATAGAAGCTGGATTACTGCTAGTTTTCACCACAGGGGGGCAGCATTGTACTGCTTTCAAAGAGTTAAATCCAGATCCTTCACGTTAATCCATCGCGCAAAAAATAACGCAAAAAGGCGGTATGTACTCTGCGTATTGCGCAGGAATTATGCCTAATAACTTTGTTTATGGTAGTACTCTGACGGTCATAGGCATACTAGGGGTTTCGCTTATGTGTTGAGGCATTGGCTGTAACCTAACCTGCAAGTGTGGTATTTACCAAACCAAAGAAACAAACCAACCCTACTACATGTCACAGTTGATGTTTTTGTTGTCTACTAACACTGCATCAGTACATGGGCCGTGAACAAGTTTACAGATAAGCATTAGAACACCAATTACATAGATATCTGAATAGTTTATGTAGTTAATAATTAATAGCATGTATAGTTTATACAGACAGTATGCCTACTGATATTGCATTATGCATTAATACTAGAAATAATTAGGTTACCTCTGTCTGTTCTCCAGAGATCACACATGTGCTGTTTCCACATAGTGTTGCATGTTGAAAGTATTTCTGTCCTTCCTAGTGTGACAAAATGAAGAATGAAATATCTGTGTGTGTTTGGGGGGGTGACAGCTGTGAAGGGCCACAGTCAGTTGTTCTGTTACAGTTATTATGGCTGAGGGGGTAATCAAAGCCCCAGAGGGGGTAATCAAAGCCCTATGACAGGTTTGGGGACAAACAACTCCCCTTTCCTCTCCAGCCCAGTTACCTGTCACGTATATGAGCCTGGGGTGGCCTGTACCACTTAACCAGTGCAGGGGTGGAGGAGCAATGGGGGCCTACAGGGGACCGTGGACCTACAGGGGACCATGGACCTGCACCAGCGTTACATGGGCCTTTCAGGCAGAGCTACAAGGATCCATGCCGCTTGCTTTGGGAAAAGTGCCTATTAGGGGAAATGTAGCGCTTGAGGTTCATTTGCTGCACATTGTGTGTGTTTCCCAGCCTTCGGAATGTGAGCAGTGCACGTGTGACGGCGACGGCATCGCCAGGTGTCTGGTGGCCGACTGTGCCCCGCCCCCCTGTGTAAACCCAGCCTATCAGAGAGGGAAGTGCTGCCCGGACTGTAAAGATGGTGAGCTAAATTTGAATACAACTGAAGAGATGCACAGTTGTCTAAGGAGATGTGTGTGTGTGTGTGTGTGTGTGTGTGTGTGCACTGCTATTGTGCACCTGTGCTCCATGTGTACGTCTGTGATATTTGGGTGCTGAAATCCCTGTGAGTATCTGACACACACACACACACACACACACACACACACACAGGATCTTTGAATCAACCAATATGAATCAAATGGGGTCAGTGGTTTTCCTAAAATGGTTCGTTATTCCAGGAGAAAACCATTTGAGCTGATCACTCAAATATGATAAAAAGAGAAACCCTGATCTTCCTGCCCTAGAGCTGTTTTATTCTCAGTGATCAGCGCTCTGCTTTTTGCACTGAAACAACTCGCATGTTGTGCATGACAACCCTGCAGTTGGCCAGCGAGCACTAACACAGGTGTACCTCTGTGTGGCCTCTCAGGTCCCAACTGTTACATGGATGGCACTAGGACCCAGGTGATCCCAGGCGGAGAGACGGTGTGGGTGGACTCTTGCACCAAGTGCCGTTGTCATGATGGGCAGGACGCAGGATACTGGGAAGGGAACCGGCTGGCCACCTGTACCAGACTGCAGGACTGTGGGACCGACTGAGTCTCACACACACACACACACACACACACACACACACCTGTACCAGACTGCAGGACTGTGGGAACGACTAAGTCACACACACACACACACACACACACACATCCACATACACAAACACACACATACACACCCCCAACCACACACCCACCCCACCCACACACACCCCCACAACCACACACCCACCCCCACCCACCCCACCCACACACACCCCCAACCACACACCCACCCCACCCACACACACCCCCACAACCACACACCCACCCCCCCCACACCCCCCCCCACCCACACACCCCCACCCCCCCCCCCACACACCTACACCCCCAACCACACACCCACCCCCAACCACACACACCTACACCCCCAACCACACACCCCCCCCACCACACACACACACCCCCAACCACACACCCCCCCCCACCCACACCCACCCCCACCCCCACCCACCCCCACCCTACCTTTCCTTTACTGCAGCCAAGCTGAAGGCTGTTGGTGGGAACATAACTGTAGCTCACTCCTCCAGTAGCTTCAGCAGACCTGAGCAGCACTCTTCTATAAGACATCTGACATCAGACATCTGAGCTGGAGGTTAACCGATTCTGTTGAATACAGCACTGGTAAGGATCAGTGCTACTGAAGCACTGGTGTATAGACTAGGGCCTCTTAGGTCTCTACTAATTACGTTTGAGGACTATAAGCATATACTGGAGGGTCACCGCCACATTACTCTGTCAGTGCTAAGGGTCTCTCTTGTTTCGACATATTTCCATATTTTAGCTCTTTAGGCAGGAGAAAGGTTAGGCTGATAAATCTCATTTCACCATGGTTCATTGTCATCTACACAAAATCACACACACGGCTACACATGGTGTGTACACTACAGTCATTTGCCTTAATCACTGCAAACACCAAACATAAAGATAAAGTATCAGCAGGAAGGTACTCAGGATGTGTAACTCAGGATATCGTACTAGACTTTCAAATGACTGACATCAGACTAAAAAATCCCCTTTGTTGGGGTCAATAATGAATCAAAATGGACTGGATTTCAATTTCCATCTAAGAGTCCTAAAATAATATTCACATACATTTACCTGCTTAAGTTATGAGAACACACATAATGAAACATAAAACATTCAGGAACAGTGTAATGGAGTGTAAAACATTAATCGTTCCAAATATCGGTCCAGAATATGGTCGTGTTTCTGACAGGTTGTGAAGGGCCTAAATGGATCCTTCACTTTCTTTTCCAAAGGTTAAACCCAACACAAGGCACTTCTCCCAACGCAGGGAAATATCTGCTAGAACTGTAGCGTGCTGACATATATGCTGGTCCTTCCAAAAGTATGTGTATCGTTTGGCAGGATATATAGAGTAGGTTTCACATAACCTTTTGTGTTAGTATTGTAAATAATCATTGTATCTGAAAACCACTGTAAGCGCTCTAGCTTTACACGCTGAGACCCAAACACCAATAAACAAGGTTTGGTAAACGGGGTGCTGTAGACTGTGTGAATACTGTAAATGTAACTGACTGAGCAGGTGCAGTAGGGCAAATATCTGTGGGGGAGAGTTTAGCGTAACCCACCAATGTTACAGCGTAACTACACCATTACTTGAAGTGCAATATATACTGAGAAACAATGTGTACTGGTACTGGTACTCTGTAATGTGTACTGGTACTCTGTACTGGTACTGGTACTCTGTAATGTGTACTTGTACTCTGTACTGGTACTCTGTAATGTGTACTTGTACTCTGTACTGGTACTCTGTAATGTGTACTGGTACTCTGTACTGGTACTGGTACTCTGTAATGTGTACTTGTACTCTGTACTGGTACTCTGTAATGTGTACTGGTACTCTGTACTGGTACTGGTACTCTGTAATGTGTACTTGTACTCTGTACTGGTACTCTGTAATGTGTACTGGTACTCTGTACTGGTACTGGTACTCTGTAATGTGCACTGGTACTCTGTAATGTGTACACAGACTGCTCATAGGTAAAGTGTACCAGTACCACAGCTTCCAGTACCAGTACCACAGCTTTGTTACTTATTGTTAATATGCTACAGTATAATTCAATTCAATTCAATTCAATTTTATTTATATAGCGCTTTTTACAACACATGTTGTCACAAAGCAGCTTTACAAATTGCGTGGGTCCAGATCCCTAATGAGCAAGCCAAAGGCGACAGTGGCAAGGAAAAACTCCCTAAGGTGGCAGGAATTTAGGAAGAAACCTTGGGAGGACCAAGACTCAAAAGGGAACCCATCCTCCATTGGGCGGTCCGCTAGCAATGTCCACATTCACAGTTCATGTATAGTCCAGATATACTCCTGTAGTTATGATTCTACTTCCAGGCCGAGTAGTCACAGTCCCTTCAGAGTAGATGAGCCTCAGGTGGGAGTTGGCATCAGCGCCCCTCTTGCGATAATGGCACATCCAACCACGGCATCGGCACATCCACTGGCAAGCCAGACCATCTCCTAGATGCTTGTATGGGGTGTTGTAACGGGAAAGGCTCGTCTTTCCTTGTCACGGTATTTCTCGGGCAGCCATTGGGAAGAAGAGGGACAATTAGTTCTATATGGAATATGTTAGACAAAGTAAATGTAAACATTTCTGGAGTGTGGCAGCGACTCCGGCAATTAAATTATTACAGCCTAGCTAAAGGGCAGAACCAGAAGGTAACACAGACTTGGGAGCATCCTGAGACACTGGCATCCATCCACTACACCGTCGACAAACTTGAGTGACCTTGATAGATGACAGCACCAGCGACCCAGTTTGCCATGATCCCATGAACCCTTATCTTAAGGGGGCACATTAATTACCAAATGCTAGATCAAACAAGTAAGTTTTCAACCTAGACTTAAAGATTGAGACTGTGCCAGAGTCCCGGACACATTCTGGAAGACTATTCCATAGTTGGGGAGCCTTATAAGAAAAGGCTCTTCCCCCTGCTGTTACCTTATTAATTGATGGAACTAATAAGAGGCCAGCACCTTGGGATCGTAGTGGTCGCGGGGGTTCATAATAAGAGATAAGCTCTTGGAGGTAGTCAGGAGCAAGTCCATGCAGTGCTTTATAAGTCAATAGAATAATTTTAAAATCAATACGGAATTTTACTGGGAGCCAGTGCAGGGCCGATAAGACTGGGCTGATATGTTCAAATTTCCTAGTTCTAGTTAGAACTCTGGCTGCGGCATTTTGAACTACTTGAAGTTTATTTATATTCCTATTTGAGCATCCTGACAGTAACGAGTTACAATAATCTAATCTGGAGCTAACAAAGGCGTGTACTAGTTTTTCTGCATCATGCTGGGATAATGCATTTCTTAACTTGGCAATGTTACGGAGATGTAGAAAAGCTATCCTGGTAGTATTATCTATGTATTTATCAAATGATAGGTCAGAGTCGAATAAGACGCCGAGATTTTTGGCTACCGAGCCAGGAGTAATGGGGTAATCTGCAAGATTTAACATTAGATCTGGTATTTTCTGTCTTGTGGCCTTTGGGCCCAGAAGGAGAACCTCCGTTTTGTCACCATTAAGGTGGAGGAAGTTTAGCGACATCCAACATTTAATATCACTTACGCAGGCCTCAATTTTTCCTAATCTGGATTTGTCATCAGGTTTGGCTGATATATAAAGTTGGGTGTCATCTGCATAGCAGTGAAAGTTGACACCATGTTTATTTATAACTATTCCTAATGGTAACATATATAATGTAAATAATAGTGGTCCTAGGATGGAGCCTTGCGGGACTCCATATTTCACTTCTGAGTGTTTGGAGGGAATATTATCGAGCTCTACAAACTGATAGCGATTGGTTAGGTAAGAATTAAACCATGACAGGGCTGTACCGAGATTCCAACCCAGTTTTCTAACCTTTCTAGCAGGATCTTGTGATCTATTGTGTCGAAGGCTGCACTAAGATCGAGAAGCACTAATAGAGATACATAACCTTGATCAGAGGCAAGAAGGAGATCATTTGTTACTTTAACCAGTGCTGTTTCAGTGCTGTGGTGGGGCCTAAATCCAGATTGGAATTTTTCAAATATGTGGTTCCTGTGCAGATATAAGCTTAACTGTTTGGCCACAGCTTTTCTATGATCTTGGATATAAATGATAGGTTTGAGATGGGTCTGTAGCTAGATAGTACATTAGGATCAAGATTTGGTTTCTTGATCAGGGGTTTAATGACTGCTAGTTTACAGGATCTGGGCATGTGACCCATTGTGATGGATGAGTTAACTATATTTAAAAGAGGTTCGATTACAACTGGTAAAACCTCTTTGAGTAATTTAGAGGGAATCGAGTCTAATGTGCAAGTAGTAGAATTTAATGATGAAATTATTTTCTCCAATTCTAGTTGTGGGAGTGGATGAAAAGCTTCAAGCTTTTCTTCTAATGCTAGATTTTGTTCAATATCAGCCAATCCAGATGACAAACCAGATGAATTACCTATAAAAGGATTTATATTTAGTCTAATATTCTCTATTTTATTATCGAAGAAATCCATAAATACATTACTAGTTAGGTTCCCTGGAATCTGATGTTCAGCGCTGGTTTGATTTTTTGTAAGTTTAGAGATTGTACTGAAAAGAAATCTAGGATTATTTTTATTTTTTTCGATCAGTGAGGCTAGGTATGTTGACCGTGCTTTAGTAAGTGCCCCTTTGTATTCAATAAGGCTATCCTTCCAGGCACAGTGGAATACTTCCAGCTTAGTAGAGCGCCAGTTCCGCTCTAATTTACGTGCTATTTGTTTTAAATTACGAGTTTGGTCGGTGTACCACGGGGCGAGCTTTTTAAGTCTGACCTTTTTATGTTTGAATGGAGCTACTATATCTAGAGCTGATCTACAAGTATTCTCTAAGCAGTCGGTTAAACTGTCTAACCCCTCTGGATCTGTTGGCGAGTTGGCTAAAGTCGTTAAATCTGGGAGGGTTTCAGTAAACTGTGTGGCGGTTGACGAATTTATCGAGCGTTTTAAACAATTCCGAGGAGACTGGCGGGTATTTAGGTTAAGATGTAGCTCGAATGAGATTAGATAGTGATCGGAGATTGCTGTGGTTTGCGGAAATGTATTTATATTAGCTACGTCGGTACCCAGCGTCAAAATCAAATCTAAAGTATGATTGTGATAATGAGTAGGTCCCGTGACATTTTGAATAATACCGACAGAGTTCAATATCGAACTAAATGCCCTTTTCAGCGGATCCTCTGCCTTCTCAAAGTGTATGTTAAAGTCTCCTACCATTATTATTTTGTCACTACATACTGCTAAATTTGCTGCAAAATTACTGAAATCGTTTATAAAGTCTGAGTAGGACCCTGGCGGTCTGTACACATTAGTGAGTGAGAGAGCGTCCTTGTTTGTAGCCGGATTAGTTATATTAATAGATAGCATCTCAAAAGAATTGGAGAGATCATAGTGTTCATAATGAAGGGTGTAGCCCTGCCGTGAGGGTGTAGCCCTGCCGTGAGGGTAGTAGTAGTTAGAGCAGCTACAGCAGGTACCATCTCCAGACTCGGTGGCGTGATGCCCAGGGAGCTACCGAGCATTGTGGGTCGGCCGTTCTGTATCAGTACGACGGCCGCACGTCATGTAAACGTTGTGCCCTGTGAGACCAGGTTCTCCACAGAAGCAGCTGTTACAGGAACCCTGTCCAGTGCTCTTCTGGCCGCGAAGCCGTTTGCCCTTCGTTGATAAAAGTGTCAAGACGCGGGAGATGAGCTCCAACGTGCTCTATTAACAGGCGTCGAGCGGATATTTCAGCTTGTGTGCTTCGGCTTTATAAGCTCCGTAGACGTAAAGGCTCTTGACAGCTTGTCACGTTTAACAACTCCCCCTAAAGTGATATAGTGTCGTAACCATGACAGCCAGAGTCACAGCAAACTCTCTCACACGCATATTTTTACCCTCACATTCTCTCCCTCACACACACACACCCTTTTTGTTATTTCCCTGCAGTAATGAAGCTGTGTGAAAGTTCTTTAGCATCAGTTTTATTGATTGTATACAAAAAGTATGTTTGATATGACATAATGCACATTCTATATATAAGATATAACATTTGACATTCAATGTACAAAAAACCCAGATCGATCCAGTAAGTCTTTAAAAAGCCCCTCAATGCCTGCAGACCAGAGACGGTCAGTAGTAGCTTCACATGTGTGTCGTTGTGTCTCTGTCCAACAGTGTCTTCCTGTCCCTGTCCAACAATCTCTTCCTGTCCCTGTCCAACAGTGTCTTCCTGTCCCTCCCACCTTGAGCTGAGGGCGTGTCCTCAGGAGGGATTCGTAAATAAGAAATAATAATAAACATTAAAAAAGGGCCTCCACCCTGTCCTTCATGGTGTTGCTCCAGATTTTTGCGTTACACCACTGCCCTAGTCCTGCCTCCACCTGCTGACATTGACGGAGGTTCAGACAGCTACATTCAGAACTCCAGTGTTTCAGACAGCTGCGTATCATGAATGTGCTTCAGCTGAGTGTATGCAGAGACCAGCAGTAGTGGAGGTCATGTGATTGGTGATCAGTGGTGCTCGTCCTCGCCTGACCCGCATCGTTTGTGCTGTTCTTACAGAGGCTTGTGCCAGTGAAGCAGGAGTGGCAATGTGAATGGGGAGGAGCCAAAGACAGCAAAGCCAATGGGAGAAGGGAGGGGGGAGTGGGGGGAGGGGTTTTCTCCATTTCCTCCACAAATGACAGTGTGGTTCAGCGTAAATCGTTCTTTCAACCTGGAGACGTGCAGCTCCACATCTGCACTGTAGAGTCACCGCCACTTTCGCACAAACTCTTGAGTATAATATGTATGGGGCCGTGGTGTTGAAGTTCTGCCATACGTTGACTGATGTCCACTGTAAACTGCTACCAAACCACCACCACACTTCCTTATAGTTACAGTGTTATTTTGTTGTATGCTCACTGTACTGTGTCTGATGTACTAGACTGCCCTACACAGCACTTGATTTGTATACAAATTGCCACACGTGTACAACCCTTGCACCACTGGAGACTGGCAAGACAAGCTCTTCCTTGGACTGTACAGTTGTACTGTATAATGTCAAAGTTCTACTGAATTCAGATCACCAACATGGCCACAGAGTGTTCTGCGTATAAAAGGACTATTCTAACAGTAAGACGTTTTTCAACCATAATGCATTTTTAAGGCCATTTTAGAAGAAAAGAGAACATCTCTGGAAAACTGGGAGATTTCAGTGGTCAGTGTTTTAGCCCCCTAATGAAGCTGGTCTGGTACGGCCTCAAACAGAACCAAACAGAACCACACGAACCAGCCACCTCAGCAAAGCTTCAGGCCTGGCGAGGGATGAACAGCAAGGTCAAAGGCCACAGCTAAGAGGAGGTAAGAAAGGTCACTCCTTTGAAAGGCTTTTCTGAAATGGCGGTCAGGATGTGAGCAGTGAACTTTGCTGCCAAGCTGATATCACTGACTGGTATGAAGAAGATGAACATGTATCAACACAGGAGCGCCCCCTGCAGGAAAAGCCCCTAACCGGCTCGCCCGGTGTTGTTTCGCCCCTCAGGAAACAACACAGAGCATAAGCATGGTGTCCGTGGGCAGGAACACGGACACACAGCGAACAGTGAGTGATGGAACTGAACACACAAAAGCAGCGCAAAACAACGGTGAGAACACCAACACAGTGCAGCTCAAATCACCTTCGGTCAGGAGTGTTTAGGTCTCGTACTCCGCCAGGAGCTCCGCCTCACACACTCAGAGCAGCTGCGCCTGCATCAGCCAATCAAGATCAGACATCCTCATTGGGCACCATCCGAACAAAGTGTCATCAGTTACGTCCGCAAAGCATGACAGCATCAAACCATGACCTCTGAGGCAGAGGTGAACAAACAACTAAAAACAACAAAAGATTTCGAAGGAGTCTTTAAAAATGTTTTCTTTTTCATTTTTCCGAGTGATGATGTGGGAGGGGAGAACTGGTCACTGTGAACTTCCTCCAGACGTTCATGTCTCAAAGTGGGAGTGAGAAGCATCCGTTCCCCCCGAAGTCTCTCCACGAGGGGCCGTGTGTGTGCTCCTGCTGCAAAATCCCCAGTCCAGCCATCAACCCGCAGACACCCGTCACTACCACCAGTGCCTTGTTCACGGAAGTGTGTGTAGTTCCCTGGCTAAAGTCCCAGAGCAGGAAAAATAGAAATGATACAAAATAAGAAAAGGCCAGAAACTGAGAGAGATCAGATTGATCCAAGGGATCTTTGTGTCAGTTAAAGTGATCAGATCCAGCTCCACGTATACGGGGAGAAACAGATCCTGTTTCTGCGGGTATAAACACATTCAGTTTTGCGATGTGCAGTATGTTCATATTGATTTACACCAAGCGATCAGGGCATTCCTTTTCTTCAAATGCAGTTCAGCCTTAATCTTCTTAAGCAGGCAGACCTCATCGTGTGTCCCGAAACAACTGTGTTTGTGCCCTCCGGTTTTGAGCGGGAGGTCCGTCAGGATGGGATCGGCCCTGTCGCTACAGGCTGGAAGGTCCGATTCTCGTATCCGCAATGGAGCACTGGTCCAATTCTCGACGTGACGTATCTACAGTCGAGTCTGTATTCAGGGAATGTGGGTTTTATAGTGAAAGACCCACGTTGGGCACCTGAGGACCTGCTGTATTCCTGAGAACTAACCTGGTCAGCATGTCAGTGCTGTAGTTAGAGGCAGAAGGCCCTGGTTGTGGTGTGTGTGTGTGTGTGTGTGTGTGTGTGTGTGTGCGTGCATCAGCTCAGCCAGAGAGACCTAGCCATGGTCTACCCTCTGACAGGTCTAGGAGGGGGTTTGCCGATCTCCACGGAGATGTTGGTGTAGAGCGGGAAAGTGGTGACGGACACCAGGCGGTACGTGAGGGAGCTGATCCCGTCCTTACGCATCGTGTTCTTTGTGTTTTGGATTTTGTTGAACCTGCAGGAAAAGAAGCAGATGTTACTGGCTGTAGACACATTAGGGTTGAGACCATCGCACCATGTTCCTCTGGGGATGGGGAATCCCAAAGAACTTAATAGACCCACCAGAAAACCCAAAGGAGAGAAGCAGAACCACTTGTTATTGGCTCTGATTAAATGAATTCAGGCCAAATACATATTGAGGACATTAGAGCACATGTGCTGTCATTTCCTTGTTTTACCATCAACAGCCAGCAGATGGCAGAACCGCCAAACCAATGAAAGGGCAGCCCAGGTCTTCTTCTCCTGCAGACTCAGGTGCACCACAGCAACAGAGCCAAACTACTTTCATTCTTTTCCTCTAACTTCATGGTTGAATAAAAAAATTCCCTTGAAACTTTGGCAGCTCATTCAAGAGGTTTTCTTATTAACTCAGACATCAAATATATTAAATCCCTCTCATGTTCTCCAGTGATCACGGGAAATTAGAGAAATCTCAATCAAATAAAAACAAAATAAGCTTCACGCCTAGGGCTGTGAAAGAGAGACAGAGTGTGAACCTAAAATGAGTGTGTGTGTGTTAGAAGTGTGTTATATGAAAGTACGAGCATCCATCACAGTTTGTTTATCTTACAATCCTCATCAGAAACAATAGGCCAATTTTTCATATATGCTTGGTACTTCTGACATGTGGACAAATCGACTCAGGCCATTCTAACCCTACTGTAACTGATTCTTCAGCATACAACACTGTACAATTACATACATAATGCGGCTGACATCATATTGCTAATCCCTAATACCAAATCCCCGACACCTGCTGTCAGCACCTTGACTAGTCACGCTAATCCTGCAGTGTTTCGATGTTTTATTTGGATGTACCTTAATTTTGTCTTTTATCAACTTGGAAAATTCACAAGCATTTAAAAATACTGGACAAGAACATGTTGAGTGCTGCATAGGAAGAAGAGGAGAGGGGAGGAGGAGAGGGGAGGAGAGGAGGAGAGGGGAGGAGAGGAGAGGGGGAGAGGGGAGGAGAGGAGAGGAGGAGAGGGGAGGAGAGGGAGGAGAGGCTCTTATTGTAGAGCCCTGAGTCACCCAGTTGCTGAGCTGGGAGTGTCCCACTCACATTCAAACACTAAAGACCATATGAGCTTAATCGTGGAGTGGAGGCAAACGTTTATAGATTTAGTTTATAGATTTAAAGGGTTATAGATTTTGGTTTGTGTACTGTGGTATGGTCTTGCTTTTGTAGGCCAAGCAAGTAGCTATACCACAGTAGTTTCCCTTATGAAATAATTGGCTGATATAATTAGATAAACAAATACAAAAGAGCACTGTGTACACCTTCTTCCAGATACTCTCTGTAAGGCATAGACCATCTTATTGTGTCTAGCATATTTTATACTTGAAATATTTGTTCATACATACAAATACTTGTCCATACACATCAACCCAAATTGCAGCTTATTCATGTTTCTAACTAGGGTTAGTTTAATGATTTACTTAGTTTATTGGTTTAGTTAGTTTCTCATGGTTTAATGGTTAGGGTAATTTCTTCAGCAACGATTCCCCTAATCTACCAGAGAAACTGCAGTAAGAACATGCTTTAAAGTGTCTGGTCGTGTGAAGGTGCTGCACTGAACACAGTGGACCAGCAGCACACCACCAGAGACTCCATGTATCTCCATATGTCTCCAAATGTCTCCAAATGTCTCCATATGTCTCCATATGTCCCTGCACTTCCTTCCAGTGGCCGCACCCTCTACTGCAGGTTTGGCCTAATCTCACCTTTAATCGCTCCAGCTGTAGCCCTAATCTTGATTTCCTCGCTCAGGCAACCTGAACTCCTGTAGAAGCCACACGGCACCAATAAAAGTGTCGTCCCCAAACTTGTGATTTATGCCCAGCACTCAGTTTCTATGTCATGGGGTAACCACACAAGCCCATTAGTGCTGCTGAAGTGATTTATGCCTGCAGGCTGAATGACATTAACGTGTACGAGAGTGTTCCTATTGGCCCAGAGTGAATACACAAGAGTGTTCCTATTGGCCCAGAGTGAATACACAAGAGTGTTCCTATTGGCCCAGAGTGAATACACAAGCGTGTTCCTATTGGCCCAGAGTGAATACACAAGAGTGTTCCTATTGGCCCAGAGTGAATACACAAGAGTGTTCCTATTGGCCCAGAGTGAATACACAAGCGTGTTCCTATTGGCCCAGAGTGAATACACAAGCGTGTTCCTATTGGCCCAGAGTGAATACACAAGAGTGTTCCTATTGGCCCAGAGTGAATACACAAGCGTGTTCCTATTGGCCCAGAGTGAATACACAAGAGTGTTCCTATTGGCCCAGAGTGAATACACAAGAGTGTTCCTATTGGCCCAGAGTGAATACACAAGCGTGTTCCTATTGGCCCAGAGTGAATACACAAGAGTGTTCCTATTGGCCCAGAGTGAATACACAAAGAGTGTTCCTATTGGCCCAGAGTGAATACACAAGAGTGTTCCTATTGGCCCAGAGTGAATACACAAGCGTGTTCCTATTGGCCCAGAGTGAATACACAAGCGTGTTCCTATTGGCCCAGAGTGAATACACAAGAGTGTTCCTATTGGCCCAGAGTGAATACACAAGAGTGTTCCTATTGGCCCAGAGTGAATACACAAGCGTGTTCCTATTGACCCAGAGTGAATACACAAGAGTGTTCCTATTGGCCAGAGTGAATATTTATGGCTCCTGGGGTGAAGCAGCACTGATGGACACACGGCCTTCACGGTGAGCCCACTGTGCCTCACAGGTGACTAATCAGATGAGGCCATAGCAGACAGAGTGACCAATCAGAGGAGGCCATAGCAGACATAGTGACCAATCAGAGGAGGCCATAGCAGACATAGTGACCAATCAGAGGAGGTCATAGCAGACACAGTGGTAGAGGGGGATCATCCCTCAGTGGGAGGAAACAAGTCCTCCTGTATGAGGACACCTGAATTCCACCCCTCCCTCCATCCCTCCCTCCCTCCCTCTCTCTCCCTCTCCTCTCCCTCCCTCCCTCTCTCCCTCCCTCTCCAAACTATATCTAAAGGACAAAGCACCAGTGTGCAGTACCACAGTGGAAAACAGACCCCAGGAAGTTTGCATTACACCCCGTCACACTACGAGAGTGTCAGTACACTACTCCATGCTGAAGTGACTGATGTTAGGACACTATTACACACTATTAAACCTGGTAAGACATTTCCTGTGAGTTTAGAAGCTGGACTTGCTTGTGTTTACTGAGGTAAATGTATTCTTGAAAAAATAGAGCACTTTGTCCAGAATGAACTCACAATTAACATACGACAATGGGGAACAGCTACGGTTCCTAAACCCCTACAGCAACAGCACGTCTCACACACACACACACACACACACACAAACAGATAAACTTAGAAAGCCAGAAATACATAACCAGTAAAAACGTGAGGAGCTCCTCAGACATCATCTCAAGGCTCTTCAACCTTCTTACACTGAGGAGCCTTTTATCCAAGACTAAACCTCTTATCATGCAAAATAAGACATCTTGAAATAATCCCTAAGTATGCCAATGAAGGCCGTAGATTGTAAAATTATGGGTAGCTTGGATCCTCTTGTGTGAAGCTCTGTGTGTGTGTCTGTCTCTCTCTTCTCTTTAAGATGCTAATGGTCATATATGAATGGGAAGTTAAAGTGTCCAGCTGCCTGCACTGAAATGGCCTTTATCCAGTCTAGGCTAAGAGAGAGGGAGACAGGGAGAGACAGACAGAGAGAGGGAGACAGGGAGAGAGACACAGAGAAAGAGAGAGACACAGAGAAAGAGAGAGACAGGCAGATAAAGAGAAAGAGAGGGAGAGAAGGAGAGAGGGAGGGGGACATGGAGAGAGGGGGACGTAGAGAGAGGGAGAGAGGGAGAGGGAGAGGGAGAGGGAGAGAGGGGGAGAGGGGGAGAGATCCGTCACAGTCTGCCACAGGGCAGTAATGGAGCTAGGGTGGCCAGCCCCTCTCTGGCTGCTACACTGAATCTTCATCTGTGTCATATGCGTCGCTAGTTCCTCCACTGAACCAGGGCTCCTCGACACACTTAGCGAAGGCCCTAGCGCTAGCTCGCCTCCCAGCAGAAGCAGAAGTTGTATGAGCCACAGGAAGAGGTGAGGAGAAGCCACCACACATGATGGAGAAGCTTTATGTAGCCGGCACCATCAGCAGACACAGCACCACTGTCCTTAATGTGAAACACATCTGAAACACTTACAGAATCGACTCAGATATCACTGCTGAAAGAGTCCACACTACCTCACACTGTATATTATACTGCAGCCTGCATGCTGTGAGCATCGGCCATTCCTGATGATGTGTGAGGTGGTACTGGGCTATTATTCTGGGCTATTATACTGGGCTTTTATTCTGGGTTTAAGAGCCGATGGCAGGGAAAGGGTGCTACATTTGGTATTATGAAGGTCAGATCCTGTCAATATCCAGCTGCAATTCAAAATACACAACCCCAAAACTGCACTAGAAAAAGCAAGAGGCAATAGAACAGTCAACACAGGGCAATAGAACAGTCAACACAGGGCAAGACTGAATTTGATCACCCACCTATTTGCATGTGAACCTCAGAATGGTAAAAGTTTAAATGACAACCCACACAGTTATGCAAAGTGAAGCATAATGAGAATAACAATTACACTGCATGATGAGTTGTTTCCATTGGCCATTACGTTTGATGAGGAGTGTGTGTGTGTGAGTCCTGCCAATGCGTGTGGTGGACTGGGCTATTATACTGGGATATTATACTGGGCTGTGATACTGGGCTATTATACTGGGCTATTATACTGGGCTTAACAGCCTCTGGCAGACAAAGCATGTTACATTTGAGTTGTGAAAATGAAAGAGGTGGAGTTTTGGCCTATGAAGAGTCCCAGAGGGTTAGTGTGTGAATGAGGCACCTCACACTCAGACAAGCTCCTCCCCCTACAGTACGGTCTCTGAGCAACATGGCTGGATCTGTCCACTGGGGTGCAATGGTGCAGACGGAACAGCATGCAGGGCATCTTATGCAGTGTGGACCTAATGTGTCCCTGTACGGCTGGACAGAGTTAACCAGTGGCAGTGCAGTGTACAGTCTCTCTCCAGCAGAGGGCAGTCTACCGTCTAACATGTAGCATGTGGCCAGCAGAGAGAGGTGTTGTTATTCCCAGTCTTTGAGGGGGAGAGAGAGAGAGAGAGAGAGAGAGAGCGCTTCACGAAATCTAATCTCAGCAGTGATTGGCTGTGAGTGTTGACCTCTCCTATCACTTAATGGCCATTCCACCGTTTCTCCTCCAGAGCTCACATAGAGAGCCCTCTACCTCTGATGAAGAGTGAGGTGACCTCTGACCTGCCCAGTGTCTGTGTCCACCTTCACAGCACACTCATAGAAGCAGCCTGGGGTCACATTCATCCACACTCACACATACTCAGGCAATCCAGCACACGGACCTGAGATGCTTGGCAGGTTTCCAGCGAGCGTGTTGAGCACCAGGTGGCGTGAGGAAGATGCTCCTCTCCGACAGTCCCGAGGAGTCGCCGTTAACAAGCAGAAATCACAGCATGCTTGTGTATGTGTGCATACATGTGTGTGTTTGTGTGTGTGTGTGTTTGTGTGTGGTGCACATGTTTGTGTGTCTGCGTGTCTGAGTGCGTTTGAGTGTGTGTGAGTGTGTGTGAGTGCGTTTGAGTGTGTGTGAGTGCGTTTGAGTGTGTGTGAGTGTGTGTGGGTGGGGGATTTGAGGCTCCTGAAGTCACCCACCTCATCTTTCCCAACAACCCGACATGCCTGGATGTTCGCCAGACTGAACTGGGAAGGTGGATCGAAAATCCTGTCCAGCTCGCACCAGACTGGTACCATCAGACTCCCCAGCTGGGCCTGCAATATGGCCAGACTGGTACCATCAGACTCCCCAGCTGGGCCTGCAATATGGCCAGACTGGTACCATCAGACTCCCCAGCTGGGCCTGCAATATGGCCAGACTGGTACCATCAGACTCCCCAGCTGGGCCAGCGACATGGCCAGACTGGTACCATCAGACTCCCCAGCTGGGCCAGCAATATGGCCAGACTGGGCTTCAGCCTCACGACTCCACATTGGGAGTTGTGCGCAGGGCTCGCGGTGGAGGTGGCACCTTGAGAATCACAGCAGGCCGTCCGCACTCACACGGTGCGGCGGCAGCGGGGGAAGCCACACGTCCCACCCACCACACACACAGCAGCCACCTGCCAGCGTTCAGGCTCGGCGAATGTCTGAGAAATGCGATTTGTAAATAAATCACTTCAGCATGTCAGTTGCCACGCCGTCCCAAAACCCATGATATGGAAAGTGGCACCTCTGCAAAGAGGTTGGTGGGAGGGGCCCGTGCTGGCGGAGGGCGTGGCTAGTGTGCGGGGGTGTGGTTAGCGTGGGGGGCGGAGCTCACCTCTGGGGGTTGGGCTCGTTGTGCTTGTCTCGCTCATGCTTGATCATCCGGTAGCGGCCAATCCTGACGTCCGGCCGGGACACCCTCATCCCATTCAGGGTGATCCTTTACAAGAAGAAGGGATGAGGGAGGGAGGGAGAGAGGGGGGAAGATAAAGACAGAGAGAGGTGGAAGATAAAGAGAGAGAGGGATAGATGAAGACGGAAAGAAATGTAGACAAAATGCACAATCTCATCTGGGATTATTCTCATCTTAATCCATTACTGAACTTTACCACCGTCAAGTAAACTGCATTTAAACCATTATGACATTTCCAGATTCCAGCTGAAAGGCTTCAGGCCTCAAACAATCACACTTTCCATTTTCTGATTTTAGGGCCGAGAGCAAAGTTGACCGAACAGAATCAAATCTAGGAAAATAAGCAGTGGTTGGCTGAGAGAATGGGCAACCCGTGTGTGTGTGTGTGTGTGTGTGTGTGTGTGTGCGCGTGTGTGTTGGAGGACAGAACTGAACGAACTGAACACAACACTCTGGCACATGATTCAGAGGGTGGGCTGGTCAGAGACTCGTACAGGACATATGGAGTTCACAGAGTCAAAATAAAGAACAGAGAGAGAGATGGAGAGAGATAGAGAGAGAGAGAGAGAGAGAGATGGAGAGAGAGATGGAAAGATAGAGATATAGAGAGAGAGATGGAGGCAGATAGAGAGAGAGAAAGATGGAGAGATAGAGAGAGAGATGAGGCATTGAGAGAGAGAAAGATGGAGAGAGATGGAGAGATGGAAAAGAGGAAGTGATAGAGAGAAAGTGACAGAGGGATAAACAAAGGAAAGCTCAATAGATCACCTTCTACTGCACACACAAACATGCACACACACACACACACATACAGCCAACAGAAGAGGGAAGGGAAAACGCAGCCCAGCAATTATTTAATGCCAACACTGAGTACAGCGTCATTATTTTGGGGAGTAGCCGATGATGTTGTTTAGGAAATGAGACAGGCAGCAATCAGGAGCCCCCCCACACACACACACACACACACAAACACACACATACACACATACACACACACACACACACACACACACACACACAGTGAGGGAATTAATACTGTTCACTAGATAGCCAGTTTGGCCCATATCTCTCCAACTCCGCTTCTCTTCCTGCCTCTTGCTGATTGGATTAACGGGGAATTTCTCAAGATCTGCTCCCCACGTCCCTCTACACCCCCCTCTCCACCTCCCTCCCCACCCCCCCTCTCCCCCCTCTCCACCTCCCTCTACACCCCCCCTCTGCACCTCTCTCCCCACCCCCCCTCCCCACTCTCCACCCCCCCTCTCCACCTCCCTCCCCACCTCCCTCCCCACCCCCCCTCCCCTCCTCCCTCCCCACCCCCTCTCTCCACCTCCCTCTCCACCCCCTCTCAACACCCCCCTCCAGAGACTGGGCCTGATAACGTGGCATAAGGATACAGAGCCTGGGCCTGATAACTTGGCGTAAGGATACACAGCCTGGGCCTGATAACGCGGCGTAAGGATACAGAGCCTGGGCCTGACAACGCGGCGTAAGGATACAGAGCCTGGGCCTGATAACGTACAGAGCCTGGGCCTGATAACGCGGCGTAAGGATACACAGCCTGGGCCTGATAACGCGGCGTAAGGATACAGAGCCTGGGCCTGATAACGCGGCGTAAGGATACAGAGCCTGGGCCTGATAACGCGGCGTAAGGATACAGAGCCTGGGCCTGATAACGCGGCGTAAGGATACAGAGCCTGGGCCTGATAACATGGTGTATGCACTTGGGCCGGATGACACGGTAGCCCATGACACCCTCTTTGCAAAGCTACGCTGTGTGCACACAGCTCAAAATAAACACAAATGCATCCAGACATTTCTGGAAAATGGCACCCATAACGCATCAGGTGCCTACAATGGTGGACTGATGTTGCAATTTGACATTATGAGAGAATTAAAAGTTCAGTAGGAGGTTTCTGCTGCTTTACTCCCTCCACGTGCCAAACGTTGGTCCTCACAGTTTCTTCCTTCTGCATTACACTAAGTGCCCTCAATCCACCTGATGGAACCTGATGCTAAATCTTGCAGAGAATTGTACAGACTCAGAGGACTATAATGTTCTGTAAGGCCTTTTAAGCATTCAGTCACTGATGACAAATGTGAACACATTACGACTCATCACAGAAGGAAGCGGAGACAGAGGAGAGCAGGATGATGTTGGTGGAGGTGTGATGGTGCAGTCCTGCAGGTGGAGGTGTGATGTATCAGTCCTGCAGGTGGAGGTGTGATGGTGCAGTCCTGCAGGTGGAGGTGTGATGGTGCAGTCCTTCACCTGTTGTAGATGTCGTCATCTTCTCCTCCCCAGCCCCAGTACTCATTGGGGAAGCCGTTGATTTTGAGAAACTGCTTTTTGCTCAGGCCAGACACCCCACCGAAATACCCTGCATATGGAAGCCTGCAAACAGGAAGCAGTCCAGTCAGGCACAGGTCAGGACCCCCGACCTTTGACCCACACAAATGCAGCTTTTACAAACAAGCATGTAGGAACAGCAGAGTTGGAGTGTTTAAAGCAAGTTGCCGTCCTGGGCACAAGGGGGGCGGGGCTTGTGAATCTGACACAATTACGTTGAGTGAGTGAGCAGAGAGGAGGATATAATCTTCACACAGGGTACC
>JAGXOD010001378.1:0-92500 GCA_020368025.1 Brachyhypopomus occidentalis | reverse complement strand
ATCCCAGCTCCTGGAACCAGAGCCTATATCCCAGCTCCTGGAACCAGAGCCTATATCCCAGTTCCTGCTCTGCTGTAACGCAAGGCATCTGCTACTAGGAGAAAAAAACAATTTATGAGAGCAAAAAACCTGAATTACCTGCAGCCACCGACACACACATGGCCAGACCAGTGAGTTTGTTGTTCAATACTGGAGATGCAGAGAGGAGATGCCTCAGAGTAAGAAGAAAAAAATCTCCAGGATGATTAATGAGAGTAGTAAAGCACCCCGGAGTGAGTCATTAAGATCGCGTCAAAACTTTGGCCACCAGATGGAAAAAGAAACGAAACATCTCAGAGTAAAGGCCAGAGTGCACGCCACAAGAAGAAGTCATTTAATTTTCGGGTTCCCTGTGACATCAGCAAACTTCAGAGAATCTGTGTACACTTTATTATCCCCAGCTATTATGTCGGAAAGCTGCTCTCTCAGAGTTAATAACCTTCACCTGTAGCCGTAGTTCCGTGAGCGACTGCATACATCTGTCAAGGCTACAGATCTGCCTAGGCTGATGCAATTTATCAGGTTTTTATATCGAACAAAAACCAGAACCGAACTGCATTCAGCAGCTCCAGACAGTGCAGGAGTTTGGCAGAACGAGAGGTGTAAGCGGGAGTTCCACTCCTGAAGGAACGCGATTACTCACACACACACAGCGTGCTTCACACACACGCACCCCCAGCGCTCACTGTTTCATTAAGTCACTCTGTGTTGTTTGATTACACGTCCCTGAAATAGAGACGGAACAAAGTCACACCTGACATCTATTAATATGTAAATACCCATGAACGTCACCCTGTTTGTAAGGGAGTGGGGGAGAAAACAATACAAAAACACAGTGCACACACAAGCACATCACCTCGGGTCTTTTTTTTGGCATTTCCAGGCTAGACAACTTCAGCATGGAGTCCTTAATTACTTTAGGCACCCCAAGGAAACATAAACGTAAGATGTAATAAATCAGATTGCATCCCCTCCCCTCTCACACACACACCTCACCTCCACGGTGCACATGGCCCTTACCTGAAGCCAAACTTGTCCATGGCGATGGCGAAGTGTCGCGGCTGGTCGTAGCAGTGGTACAGGTTGCGGTCGTCCATGGGGATGAGGTCCACGTCGCTGAAGATGAAGCAGTCGTACTGCGCCTCTCTCAGAGCCTCCGTGTAGCCCACGTTCAGCAGCTTGGCCCGGTTGAAGGTGCCGTCTCCGAGCTGAAAGAACACACGAGGAACACAACAGCTAAGACCACGGGACGGGCTACATCTGGGCCGCGCCACAGTCTGGGTGCTCCGAGAACCCGCGTGGTGAGCAGAGGTCACAGGTTCAGTTCTAACTGACAGCTGAGGACCCTGAGTCTAACTGCTCCACTCCACACAGAACAGCCACTGAAGGAAAGCAGACGACAACGACTTGTAGACAAAATGTTAGCTAAATGACAGAATGGAAATAAATCTGGTTCTTTGTCGCAGATTGTCTGTGACTACAATGAGAGTTTCTGTGATGAACGATTAGCATTCCTACCCGTTATCCTGTGTCTCCTAAGCTGAGATGAATACTGTGCTGTGAAGAGAAGCTCCTCACCCTCCCCAAACAGGCATTGTGCCGTAGACAGTGAAGAATATGGCAGACACACTGTCCTGTTATCTACTGCGATTTTGAGCACATTTAAATTAGGCTCATTAGCTGTGATTTAAAGCCAAAACTCTTTTTACAAGCAGAGGAATTCCATTCACTGCTGTACACTACACTGCATACAACCTAATAATCCATGGGGACAATAATCCCATGTAATCCGGTAATACCTGAGATTTGACCGAATAATCCTGTGGTGAGAACTGCGGTCACAAATCCACTCTCATTTCCACGGAGGAGTGTGAGCTGGTCCACACTGAGAAGGTGCCATACAGCACCGTGACCTAGTCACAGCGTCCTGAACCTTCTCTTGAACACCGTATAACACACAGCCACACAGCAGCTGCGCTTACGCTCCTTACACGTGGAGAACATGCTGCAGTGTGATCACAGAGGTAAACCAAAGGATTTGGTGCGCCATACATTTCTCCAGGTGAGACTTTCTGAGATGTTTTCTTTAATATGTTTATTAATAATATGTTTAATAAAAATGTATTTCTCCTGTGGACCAGTAGACTTAAAGCAACTCGTGAATGAGATACACCCAGCACACACAATGTACACACACACACACACACACACACAGTATACTGCACACACACACACAGTCCACTGCACACACCCAGCACACACACTGTACACACACACACACAGTATACTGCACACACACACACACACACACACACACACACACACACACAGTAGACTGCACACACACACACACACACACACACACACACTGTAGAACGCATACACTCACACACACATGCACACACACATGCACACTGTACACTGCACACACAGAAGCACACGCAAGTCAAACACAAGACACACAGTGACAGGTAAACATAATAAATCGTTTAATAAATAATAATAAACTGTCTTCTACCCTGTAATCGCACACCAAGGGAAAATCGTTTTTCAGCCACACTCCGTAAATAAGAAACTGAGCACCCCACCTGTGCTTTACTATACGTTAGGGAGATCAGGATGGGACAGAACAGACCTCCAGCAGCACAGACCTCTCCCCCAACAGCACAGACCTCTCCCCCAGCAGCATAGGCCTCTCCCCCAGCAGCACAGACCTCTCCCCCAGCAGCACAGACCTCTCCCCCAGCAGCACAGACCTCTCCCCCAGCAGGACAGACCTCTCCCCAGACCTCTCCCCCAACAGCACAGACCTCTCCCCCAACAGCACAGACCTCTCCCCCAACAGCACAGACCTCTCCCCCAACAGCACAGACCTCTCCCCCAACAGCATAGACCTCTCCCCCAGCAGCACAGACCTCTCCCCCAGCAGGACAGACCTCTCCCCCAGCAGGACAGACCTCTCCCCCAACAGCACAGACCTCTCCCCCAGCAGCACAGACCTCTCCCCCAACAGCATAGACCTCTCCCCCAGCAGCACAGACCTCTCCCCCAGCAGGACAGACCTCTCCCCCAGCAGGACAGACCTCCAGCAGCACAGACCTCTCCCCCAACAGCACAGACCTCACCCCTAGCAGCACAGACCTCTCCCCCAGCAGCACAGACCTCTCCCCCAGCAGCACAGACCGTTACTCAATTAGCCAATTACTCAATTAAGCCCATTGCTAATTTAAACCCATTTCTCAATTAAGCCCATTACTCAATTAAGCCCATTGCTCAATTAACCCCATTACTCAATTAAGCCAATTTCTCAATTAACCCCAATTCTCAATTAAGCCAATTTCTCAATTAACCCCATTACTCAATTAAGCCAATTTCTCAATTAACCCCAATTCTCAATTAAGCCAATTTCTCAATTAACCCCATTACTCAATTAAGCCTGTTACTCATAGTCTGCAGGCAACCCCCCCCCAATCCTGGTGGGGGACCCTGAATTCCCTGGGCCCGTTGCCATGGAGACAGATTTGGTCATGGCTCAGGACTGATTGTGCTCAGGGATTGTAGTGTGTGTATGTGCATGTGTGTGTGTGTGTGAGTGTGTGTGTGTGTTATCAGTCCCTAGCAGGCTGACCTTATCACTCAGCAGTGCTACTGATGCTGGTCCTAAAGGAACAGGAGGGGAGACAACACAACGTGAGCTTGAGCAGCCATGAGTCAGGGTGTCTGGAAAGTAAAGACCAGAGGCAGCTTGAGGGAGAGAGAGAGAGGAGAGAGAGAGAGAGAGAGAGAGAGAGAGAGAGAGAGAGAGAGAGAGGAGAGAGAGGAGAGAGAGGAGAGAGAGAGGGAGAGAGAGAGGAGAGAGAGAGAGAGAGAGAGAGAGAGAGAGAGAGAGAGAGAGAGAGAGGAGAGAGAGAGAGAGAGAGAGAGAGGAGGAGAGAGAGAGGGAGGAGAGAGAGAGAGAGAGAGAGAGAGAGAGAGAGAGAGAGAGAGAGAGGGAGGAGAGAGAGAGAGAGAGAGAGAGAGAGGAGAGAGAGAGAGAGAGAGGAGAGAGAGAGAGAGAGAGAGAGAGAGAGAGAGAGAGAGAGGGAGGAGAGAGAGAGGAGAGAGAGAGAGAGAGAGAGAGAGAGAGAGAGAGAGAGAGAGAGAGAGAGAGAGAGAGAGAGAGAGAGAGAGAGAGAGATGGAGAGAGAGGGAGAGAGAGAGAGAGAATACAAAAGTGAGTTAAGCTTTAAAGGGAGGTAATCTTTAAGAAACTTTGAGAGGAGAGTAATTAATTTTCAACCTGAGGAAGGAGTAATGCATGTGGCTGAGGATGATGTATGGTGCCTAAATCAGACCACCATGTGGGACATGAGACACATCCATGACCAAACTCAGCATCCCTGCCCGTGGCTCCAAGGCTTCCCTGATTGGTGTATTTAATGGGCTCCAGTACGTCACGTTCCGTAGTGCCCTAGTTTCTCACTTATTACAGCATTAAAGTTCAGCCACTGGGATGGTTAAAATACTCGGAGGAAACAGCAGCTCTCAGTATAGAAAGTACATGAGAAGAAACAGCCTAGAAACAGCTCAAACACACCGTGAGAGGGCTTGAACGTCACTGTACTGCTGACCTGTACTGCTCCACCTGCTCCACCAGGCTGACCTGCACTGCTCCACCAGGCTGATCTGTACTGCTCCACCTGCACCACCAGGCTGACCTGTACTGCTCCACCAGGTTGCCACTCACTACAGTGTTCACTACAGAAGCCCTCTGGGTGCTTCTACAGAGCTACCTCTCTCAGCCCCTAGTGGACCACAGTGGTACTGCTAGGGGGCCATTGACAAAAAGGTTTTCTGTTTCTGTTTTGCAAAGTAAAATTCCTTCCAATATACATAAATATAACATAATTTCTAATGTGATGTGAATATTATGTTAGTTATTAACAAAAAATTTTGATTATTGGAATAGCATAAATATTTTAGCATTACTATTTCAGTTTTTTGTTGAAAAAGCTTTTTAAAAATCCACAGAACATGCAATGTGATCATCCTGTGAGCTGATAGTCTTGATTCATCTCCTGTTCAGGCATTAAAGCCCTACACATCAGTACATTACCTAGTGTCTGGAAAAAACTGATTTCTTTCACTAGATTTGAGGTTTCATTATTAAAACATGGGAATTCAATTGGGGGAATATATATTGCACAGAGGATAGGTTTGAAATTTTAAGATTGACCAATTATTGATTTTCAACCATAAATTATT
Source organism: Brachyhypopomus occidentalis (assembly GCA_020368025.1). Classification (NCBI taxonomy): domain Eukaryota; kingdom Metazoa; phylum Chordata; class Actinopteri; order Gymnotiformes; family Hypopomidae; genus Brachyhypopomus; species Brachyhypopomus occidentalis. Next base: position 87,217 of record JAGXOD010001378.1, on the reverse strand, counting down.
TCCCTTTTTCATTGGTTTGATTGAGTGGATTAGTTCTGATTTAAACCATATGCGAACCCTACTTTAAACTTAAGACATGTACAATGAGAACCATACAGCTGTAGTCTGTCAACCACACAATAAATCAGCAGGGCTGTTTTAACAACTCAGGATTTAAATGAATGCACAGAAACATTAACAGAATATTCCACTTCCTGCATTGAGTCCTGCATTTCAATGAGACCTGTCCACTCCCATCCCAGTCGAAGGCCTGGGGTGAACTGGGAGGTGTAAGAGATCAAAGTTCTGTTGACTGCTTTTAAATCTGGAGAGATGGATAAATGGTCCAGATATGTTCTACAGAAGGCAATAAAATCAGCAAAGACTGCAGACGCCATGTGGAGCAGTGTAACCAGAACAGAAACACAAGGGATGTGGCGAGGCCTGTAGACCATGACAGATCACAGTCCCGCACAGTCCCAGATCACCAGTGCAGACATTGGGTCTCCTGATGGACTCAGCGCTTTCTTTATCGGGTCTGAGGCACATAACATGGACATCCCGGCTAAGACGGCTATTACACCTGTGCGAGGGAGAAGTGAGCAGAACCTCAGCCTGGTTAAGATTAAGGAAGCAACTGGACCAGACATTGTTCCATCGTGGGTACTTAAATCGTACCAGTCAGTCATGGTCTAGTCTGAGTGATTGCCGTGCAGTCTTACTGCAGAGCTGCTGCTGGCTAAGCCACTCTGTGCAGTCAAATCCCAGAATTCCTGGATCCTTTCCAATTTGCTTATACACAAAATAGACGAGTGTCAGATACTGTCTCATGGCTTCTCAATACTCATCTGTAGCATCTTGATAAGAGAAAACTGCACATTAAAATGTTATTTGTAGACTACAGTTCTGCTTGTTACACAATTATTCCAGCCTCGGACTCAGCATGACAGTTCTATCAGGAAGTAGGTTTTGTTTCTTGGCAGATGACAAAGTTAGGACGACTTGTCTGTCTTCTTTTCTCCACTGTAAACACTGCATCGCTGCAGGCTTGGCGCCCACGTTCGTGACTAGACTGTGTTCACTCAGGACTGTGTTGTAACTGTAGCTGCTGTGTTTTAAATCTGCTGATGACACTGCTGTGCTTGGCCTAATATGGCAATGATGTGGACTGGGGTGAGGACAATGATGTGGACTGGGGTGAGGACAGTGATGTGGACTGGGGTGAGGACAATGATGTAGACTGGGGTGATGTGGACTGGGGTGAGGACAATGATGTGGACTGGGGTGAGGACAATGATGTAGACTGGGGTGAGGACAGTGATGTGGACTGGGGTGAGGACAATGATGTAGACTGGGGTGAGGACAATGATGTGGACTGGGGTTGAGGACAATGATGTGGACTGGGGTGAGGACAATGATGTAGACTGGGGTGAGGACAATGATGTGGACTGGGGTTGAGGACAATGATGTGGACTGGGGTGAGGACAGTGATGTGGACTGGGGTGAGGACAATGATGTGGACTGGGGTTGAGGACAATGATGTGGACTGGGGTGAGGACAGTGATGTGGACTGGGGTGAGGACAATGATGTAGACTGGGGTGAGGACAATGATGTGGACTGGGGTTGAGGACAATGATGTGGACTGGGGTGAGGACAGTGATGTGGACTGGGGTGAGGACAATGATGTGGACTGGGGTTGAGGACAATGATGTGGACTGGGGTGAGGACAGTGATCTGGAGAAGACTTACAGAGTTCGGCCTCCATATAAATAACCTCAGGGTCAATAAGATGATGCTAATTACTCCACAACTGTCACATTTAGACCCTTTATACGGTTACTAATCATGTAAATTAATGTAAATCACACTAACAGTTTTACATTCTGGTCATTTGGAATGTACCTGCACAGGTGTGCTCAGGTGTGCATGGTGTGCTCAGGTGTGCATGGTATGCTCAGGTGTGCTCAGGTGTGCATGGTGTGCTCAGGTGTGCTATGGTGTGCATGGTGTGCTCAGGTGTGCATGGTGTGCTCAGGTGTGCTCAGGTGTGCATGATGCATTTAGCTCTAGCTGTTCAGCACAGCTTTAATAAGTTGGCGTAACTTCAGTCTCATCACATTTACTTAGAATAGTAGAAAAATTTGTGTAGTAAACAAATTACCTGCTCACCATTGCAATGGGTTAGGGATAGGGCCAGGGTTAGGTTAGGGTTAGGGTGGTTAGGGTTAGGGTGGTTAGGGTGTTAGGGTTAGGGTGGTTAGGGTTAGGGTGCATGTGTTCGTTCCTCCACTGTGGTTGTGGGGCTGTATCTGTACACTGTTGATTCGCCTTCACTACAAGGCCAAAGCCTTTAACTCAGAGATCTCACTGATGTCCTTGACATTTAAAGATGTTCATGCTTCTCTTCAGCAACAACGGTTTCTTTCTCAAAATCACCTGGCCAGCTACGATCTTGACAAGACCTGCGTCAACATCTAGGGTGGTTGTGTGGGGAGTGGTGTAATAGTACAGGATGCAGTGCCTTCTGACATTTCTGCACTGCAGTGTGATGTATAAGTAAACAGAATTCAGCAGTAAACATTCCTCAAGTCTCACTGCAAACAAGCAAACCGGTGACTGTGGGTTCCGCCTCACGCAGGTTTTAAAGACAGAAACAGTCATGAGCTGTTGGTGTTTTCAAAAAGCTGCGTTTTCCAACACCACACAACCACACAGAAAACAGAGGTTTCAAAAATATCCACCCTGGAGGATTGAAAAACAAAAATGCTATTGACAGGAGACCAAAATGCAGTTTAAAAAACTGTTTCCAAAAATATCTGAATTCGTGTGGGTAGGACAGTTTCTCTCAGATCCTCTTCAAGCTTCCAAACTTTTTGTTGTAGCTTTTCCACATCTTGTTTCATTTCAGAACAGATAACAGAACAGCAGAACACGACTCTCTCTCTCTCTCTCTCCCTCCTTCTCTCTCTCCTGTTCTTTCACTCTCTCCTTCCCTCTCTCCTGTTCACACAGCTACACACATCTTGCGGTCTCAGCTAACTTCTCTGAAGAGGGCAAGGGACACTCAGCTCCACCCGAGGACATCCATCCACTCAGCTCCACCTGAGGACATCCAGTCACTCAGCTCCACCCGAGGACATCCATCCACTCAGCTCCACCCGAGGACATGCAGCTCGTCTCCTCGTGGATGCACAGGCCACGCGGGGAAAAGCCATCTGGGGGTTGTCCTGATGTGTCCAGGCTCAACACTAATGCATGCATGCGTAATGAAGACACCACGACGTTCTGAAGCAAGAGCTTTGATCTGAAGTGTTATCAAGCAGACACAAATACATCAGAGGGGGGTAACCCAACTTCACCCTCTGCAGCATGCCCTACGTAGGCTGGAATTTGAGAATGGAAGTTGGGAAAGGTAGCAGAGCAATGCAAACACAGAATGCTAATGCAGAATGCTAATACGGAATGCTAATGCGGAATGCTAATGCGGAATGCTAATGCAGAATGCTAATGCGGATCAATTAGGCAGTCGGCGTCCGTTCGGCCTCCTTTGCCCAGGTAGAGGCACGAGCAGAAGCAGCGTGTCATCAGTGCCTGATTATCCCGTGCTCAGCTATCAGCCGGAGGAGGGATTTCCAGCTCCTCGCTGCATAAATAGGTCCCATAAATCAACTCGGGGCCCGATGTGCTCCAGGGACGGTGGTGATGGAGATAGCGGCATGATACGCTGTGGCACGAGAGCTTGTCTCGGCGGGACAGAAAGGGCGTTACTGAAATAAAGGCAGAGCACATGGATGCAGTGGCGGGGAAACATCACATGGGACTTTAGTGTCAGGGGCAACATCAGGCAAAATGTCTTCTGTCACCCATGTCTGGATGAAGACGCTTGGCCTGGAGGGAGAAAGTCCTCTATTGTCTTTTGTACGCTGCCTGTTGTGAAATCTCCATTTTAACGGGGCACACAAGGGTAAAGGCAGTGAGGACGTACTGAGGGTGCCTCTAGGGTCAGTGCTCGGTCCCTGTGAGCTTCTACTGCCTAATAATGGTCACCTAAGATGAACATAATGATACTCAGCATTCCCAAGTTCAGGAGGTTGTTGAAGGTTATCCAATGAAAAAAGATACAGATAATGAACCCTGCAGGAGGAGGCAGGTTTCCAAAGGGAGGAGTGAGAAGAGGAGTTGTGAATGTGGACACCTCCCCTCGTCTCCACAGGAGTGTCTGCCCTCCCCATATTACCTCATGACTCTGCTAATGGCTAGAGGTGAAGGCTGTAGAGATCCTCCATCTCAGCTCTACATGCACAGTGAGCAGAGAGCGAGTGCTGGACACATGCTGGTGTTAATGTTTAAAGGTCTCGCATGGACATGCAACCGGATTTCTACAGACATTTGCTTTTTAACACTGGCCGTTAAAAGCCCCTTTTGGACAACGGGGTGAACACAGTGCACTTTTAGAAATAAACAACAAAAAATAGCAGAGAAGTTTCTCTTTCCACTCTGCAGCATCCTGCAGAAGGTCTATGTCCTCACTGTCCCTCCACCCACTGAAGGACTCTATGTCCTCACTGTCCCTCCACCCACTGAAGGGCTCTATGTCCACACTGTCCCTCCACCCACTGAAGAAAAAATCAGCATAACAACTCACAGGTGCAGCCCACCTCACATGACCCTAGGCCACACCCCCCACACCATCACACATGACCCTAGGCCACACCCCCCACACCATCACACTCTCACACATGACCATAGGCCACACCCCCCACACCATCACACTGCTAGGGTCCCTGTGCAGAACTGACAACCTGGTCCACTGGAGTGTGAGGGTCTCCCGCTTGTCTGCTCTGCATTGCGTTTGCGTGAGATTGTGTCTATTTGTCACTACAGCGCAGGTCCAAGAACACCATGTCCTCATGTCCTTATGTCCTCATGTCCTCTGGGGACAAACCGGACACTCCGGATTGCTTTTCATTACGTTCTGTGTAACAGTGAGACACCCCATAATCCTTTGTTATAAATCCAATAAGTATCCGCAAAAGGAACACTGGTAAACAAACCATCTGTGTGTGTGTGTGTGTGTGTGTGTGTGAAGTCTACAGAAGCAGTAACACTGTCATACAAATACTCAATGTCACTATTTATCTACATTACTACTACTTCACTATTACATCACTACTACATTACTACTACTTCACTATTACATCACTACTACATTACTACTACTTCACTATTACATCACTACTACATAACTATCATTCTGCTGCAAAATAATCAAAATAACCACAATGAAATAAAAACAACATGACATAAATGTAATACATCTAAACTATTATCTAAACGTATAAATCAGCCTCTCATTTGAACATTCTCGTTTGTGCACAAGATACTGGACACAGTGTACAAAACATGCAAGTCATCAAACATCCAGATGAAAATCCACCGTAAATCTCAGGTGTCAGTCTGCTCTCCCCAGATGAATACGGACCTGTTTCTCCCCCAAGCAATCAGTCCTGATGAGGGGGCAATAATATCTGAAATGGGGGCAGCGGAACTGAGGGGTGCGCCATGACAACGGCACAGTCTCCAGACTGCCATTAACACAGTTATATTATTAGCTCTCACAGGACGAAAAACATAACAATGAAACCCACACGCACACACACACACACACACACACACACGCGCGTGCGCACACACACACTTTTTGCTTTGAAGTCTTGTTTCAATGGTAATGTGTTTCTGGCTCTTCATCAGACTGTATTTGGCCAGAGCTTCATCATCCCACTGATGAAACTGAAGAGGACGTGAGATGAGCAGAGTCACCCACGTCCAGCTCGTACATCTCCAACATCAGGAACCAAGCAGTGGTTCAGGTAACACAGCAGCATTATGGGATGTCTGTCCAGGGCTGTTATTTCTGTCAATCATGCGCTCAATTGCAGGAGCCAACCCACCCCATGCCCAACCCGCCCCATGCCCAACCCTCCCCATGCCCAACCCACCCCATGCCCAACCCTCCCCATGCCCAACCCACCCCATGCCCAACCCTCCCCATGCCCAACCCTCCCCATGCCCAACCCGCCCCATGCCCAACCCGCCCCATGCCCAACCCTCCCCATGCCCAACCCTCCCCATGCCCAACCCGCCCCATGCCCAACCCTCCCCATGCCAAACCTGAAGAAGCGTGTAGCGATATGGAATGGAGCCTCATCCACAGTGTTCTGCTGTATCTGGTGTTTACCAAGCAGAAGGAGAAAGCGGTTGTGTAGCTCATGGAGTCATGCAAAGGTCACAGGGTGAATCATCTGCTCACAGTCGGGCTCCAAAGCAAAGAGGCATACGACTGATATCTGCTGTTGGTGGGCCTTACTGCTCAGCCCTCAGCTCAGGCTGGTCTGGGGGCCCTGGGGGTGCTGGGGGTCCTGGAGATCCTGGTCCAGGCCTCGCATAGCACAGCAAACCTGTGAACTCAGGCCCCGAGAACGCAGAAGTAGGACCAGCCCCTGAGGAGCCTACCAGGGAGGAGCAGGGTGTGTGCACACTCTCCAACAAGCCCATCATTAATAAACATGTCAATGCAGCGAATATTTAAGTATCAATAAAAACAGAGAAGGAAATACCGTGAAGAGAAGGAGAGAGAAGGATAAACTCGCTAGGCTGAAGATGTCAAAGATACTGTGTCTGACTGCAGGAAGCACTGATTAGGGAGATTTGATCACATTCATCAGATTGCAGCACAGTTCTGCATTTCAAATGAAGGCGGAAACGCTGGGTGCATGCTATTGGGGGGGCGGGGCAGGGGGCGGGGCTTCGCACTCCCAATGATTTTAGCTGAAGTGTCAATTTGCTCTCCTCTAAAGCCAAATCAGACGCCACTGCACTGAGGATCCCTGCATACATTAGGAGACCTTTTCAGATCATCTAACATGGTTCCATAATTGGGCTGCAACTGAAGCCGACCTCAATTTCTCACTACTTTAAAAGGTCAAGAGTTGAGGAGGCAGCGTCTCTCTGTCCCTGCTCTGGTCAATCCGCTCCGGTCTCCCCCCCTCCGGTCTCCCCCCCTCCGGTCTCCCCCCTCCAGTCTCCCCCCTCCGGTCTCCCCCCTCCGGTCTCCCCACTCCGGTCTCCTCCCCTCCAGTCTCCCTCTGGCCATGTACAGAAGGCAAGTGAGGGCAAATGTACAAAAAAAAATGAATGATACATAAGTAGTATGATGAAGAGAAGTATGATGATAAACAGATGTATGATGTACAGAAGTTTCTGTAAAGCTAAAAAGAAAATCACTCACACTTATGTGAGGCTGTCAGGTAAATTGTGAGGTAATGCTAATGATTAAAGTGCTAACATTAGCATTAACATTAGCCAAACACGATCAGCAGTGGCTCATAACTGTAACTGTTGGCAATTTCAGCGTTGGCAGGTGATCAGTCAACGAGACACTGAAGAAGAGCTCCAAATGAGCGGCTGTTCGCACCTCTGTCCTTCACCACCCCAAACCTCGGGGCTCTTCTGCGGACAGGGGTTAAACACTCCTGTAGAACACTGCAAATGTATTAAATATGAAAAATATCACACTGGCACTTAATACTCCAGAAAACAGACTTGGTCTTCAACAACAAAAAAACTCGCAGAACATATTTACATATTTGCCAAAACACCCATGGTTGAATACGGATGTACAGTTAGGAGAATTAGACTGTTTAAAACATTCCTTCATTGTGTGTGTGTGTGTGTGTGTGTGTGTGTGTGTGTGTGTGTGTGTGTGTGTGAGTGTGTGTGTGTGTGTGTGTGTGTGTGTGTGTGTGTGTGTGTGTGTGTGTGTGTGTGTGTGTGTGTGTGTGTGTGTGTCAGTGTGTGTGTGTGTGTGTGTGTGTGTGTGTGTGTGTGTGTGTGTGTGTGTGTGTGTGTGTGTGTGTGTGTGTGTGTGTGTGTGTGTGTGTGTGTGTGTGTGTGTGTGTGTGTGTGTGTGTGTGTGTGTGTGTGTGTAGGTGTGTGTGTGTGTGTGTGTGTGTGAAAGATCCCAGTAGATGGCCCTGCTGGCTGTGGAGTGTGTTTTGTGATGTGGGCACTGTTACTGATCTCGGTCTATAAACAAAATAACTTACTTTGTATTATGTTTCACCTTCCCAGCATTGCCAGAAGAATCCCAACGTCTACAGTACAGATTAAGCACAACAGTTTACACACACACAACTCTCTACAGTTTACACACACACACAACTCTCTACAGTTTACACACACACAACCCTCCACAGTTCACAATAATTATAAGTCACTGCAAACATTACAACACATATTCATTTTCTTATAACTTGGCTCATGTAACTTTACTGCTTTAGTGTGGATCAGACCAGCTGCAGTGAACACTGAGCTGAAAACACACAAAAAAAAATGAATGATACATAAGTAGTATGATGAAGAGAAGTATGATGATAAACAGATGTATGATGTACAGAAGCTTCTGTAAAGCTAAAAAGAAAATCACTCACACTTATGTGAGGCTGTCAGGTAAATTGTGAGGTAATGCTAATGATTAAAGTGCTAACATTAGCATTAACATTAGCCAAACACGATCAGCAGTGGCTCATAACTGTAACTGTTGGCAATTTCAGCGTTGGCAGGTGATCAGTCAACAAGACACTGAAGAAGAGCTCCAAATGAGCGGCTGTTCGCACCTCTGTCCTTCACCACCCCAAACCTCGGGGCTCTTCTGCGGACAGGGGTTAAACACTCCTGTAGAACACTGCAAATGTATTAAATATGAAAAATATCACACTGGCACTTAATACTCCAGAAAACAGACTTGGTCTTCAACAACAAAAAAACTCGCAGAACATATTTACATATTTGCCAAAACACCCATGGTTGAATATGGATGTACAGTTAGGAGAATTAGACTGTTTAAAACATTCCTTCATTGTGTGTGTGTGTGTGTGTGTGTGAGTGTATGTGTATGTCAGTGTGTGTGTGTGTGTGTGTGTATGTGTGTGTGTGTGTGTGTGTGTGTGTGTGTGTGTGTGTGTGTGTGTGTGTGTGTGTGTGTGTGTGTGTGTGTGTGTGTGTGTGTGTGTGTGTGTGTGTATGTGTGTGAGTGTGTGTGTGTGTGTGTGTGTGTGTGTGTGTGTGTGTGTGTGTGTGTGTGTGTGTGTGTGTGTGTCCTCAGAGGAAAGATCCCAGTAGATGGCCCTGCTGGCTGTGGAGTGTGTTTTGTGATGTGGGCACTGTTACTGATCTCGGTCTATGAACAAAATAACTTACTTTGTATTATGTTTCACCTTCCCAGCATTGCCAGAAGAATCCCAACGTCTACAGTACAGATTAAGCACAACAGTTTACACACACACAACCCTCTACAGTTTACACACACACACACACACAACCCTCTACAGTTTACACACACACACAACTCTCTACAGTTTACACACACACAACCCTCTACAGATCACAATAATTATAAGCCACTGCAAACATTACAACACATATTCATTTTCTTATAACTTGGCTCATGTAACTTTACTGCTTTAGTGTGGATCAGACCAGCTGCAGTGAACACTGAGACTGCATAGAAATAAACTAACATGTCTAAATCCAACATGTTTAATTTGTATTCAGGTTTAGTTGTTTCAGAGGCACCTGAAGTGCTTGTGGGATGTAAGAAGGAGACCAAAGAACGTATGATGTGTAGAACAATAGGATACAAGCAATCTGGTAGGAGATCAAGTTTAGAACGGTGGGATACCAGCACTCTGGTAGGAGATACAGTTTAGAACGGTGGGATACCAGCACTCAGGTAGGAGATACAGTTTAGAACGGTGGGATACCAGCACTCAGGTAGGAGATACAGTTTAGAACGGTGGGATACCAGCACTCTGGTAGGAGATACAGTTTAGAACGGTGGGATACCAGCACTCTGGTAGGAGTTACAGTTTAGAACGGTGGGATACCAGCACTCTGGTAGGAGGTACAGTTTAGAACAGTGGGATACCAGCCCTCTGGTAGGAGATACAGTTTAGAACGGTGGGATACCAGCACTCTGGTAGGAGATACAGTTTAGAACGGTGGGATACCAGCCCTCTGGTAGGAGATACAGTTTAGAACGGTGGGATACCAGCCCTCTGGTAGGAGATACAGTTTAGAACGGTGGGATACCAGCACTCTGGTAGGAGATACAGTTTAGAACGGTGGGATACCAGCACTCTGGTAGGAGATACAGTTTAGAACGGTGGGATACCAGCCCTCTGGTAGGAGATACAGTTTAGAACGGTGGGATACCAGCCCTTTGGTAGGAGATACAGTTTAGAACGGTGGGATACCAACCCTCTGGTAGGAGATACAGTTTAGAACGGTGGGATACCAGCACTCTGGTTGCATTGATTAGACAGAACATGTTGTAATTAGCTCGTCAAACTATGATCACAAAGCAAAACTGTTTCCAGCGTTGGATGTGCGATTTCAGAAAACCGGTGACCTATGATGCAAAAAATCAGCACAGCAACACAGGAAATTAGTGAGAGATACAGCTCATAATGTTGACAGGAAATGTCCTGGTGAGGAGTGTATTAATCAGCGAAGAATACGTAGGATTTCACAGGATTACATTAAAGTCTCCTACGTAGAAGAAGAAAAAAGGCATCCACGCAGTGAGGTACGGCACACTTACTGTGGGAGAGTTTCCTCTTCATCAGGAGTGGTATCAGTACAGCGACAGTGAGGTGACTGTCAGTGCAGTATGAAGTAGAGCCTCAATATGAACTGTTATTACAGCGAAGTGTGATTCATATTTACTGGAGTAGCTAAACAAACACTGATGTGGTAGATGGGAAAGCTCCCGGTCCTGCCCTTGAAAAGGTGACTTAGTGATTTCAAATGAGAACTTATTTGATAGCTGATCTGATATCTGAATTAGAAAGTGTAGAAAATCTTTGCCACACTTTCTGATGGTAAAGATTACAGCAAAGGTTTTCCACAATGTCTGATCCAGATATCCACCAAAATCACTGGTGATATGAGCAGGTATAATTACCAGTTTACCAGTTTAGAGGTTCACCGGTTTACCAGTTTTAGGCCGGTTCACGCCAGGCAGACGTCACATGATGCGAGTGCGGGAGGTACAAAGCAATGGGAGCGTAATCCAGATTATATTCTCACAAGATGAGATGTCATTAGTTTTACAAGACTGTGAATAAAGGCCTTAGAGCTTTATTCTCAGAGACACTGGATGTTTTCACAATAACAGGAACATGTAGCACTGAAGAGGTGAAGCACTCAGACCTGACGCCCCACAGCGCTTACAGAACCGGAATGTTCCACCAAGGTATGCCATCATTAGCTTTTATTGCACTGCACACACTCAATTTTGATTGCTAATTTCTGGTAAACGGTGCGTCTGTGAATGCGCTGAGGTTTAATGGAGTAATGGAAGAGAGCACAGATGCCCCCAGCAACCGCTCATGTTCAGCCTACACAAATACGGATGTGGTTCATGCTCCATAATCCACTCCTGACCACCACTCTGGCCATTGGGCTTAGCACAGCTGTGGAAAGAGGATGTTTTTCTCTGTCTGTTCCCCAGGACACAGAGCAGTAGGTAAGAGTGCCGCCCTGACCACAAGACAAAAGCATTTCCATGGGATTACTATAATGCTATGTTCATATTATTTGTACTTTAACTGGTTTTAATTGAGAAATCTGCCCTTTTAAAGAGAACAGTTCTCTCTGCCTAAATGACAGATTATACTCTGTGTTCAGCAGCCAGGGTCCCTGAAGAGGCTCTGATCTCACTGTATCCACATACACAGATCCATTATATACCACCCCCCTCTCTCTCTTTTTCCCTTCCTCTCCCTCCCTCCCTCTCTCCCTCCCTCTCTCCCAGTATGCTCTCTTAAGTCTGTTTGCTGCTGATCTCCGTGGCCACGTGCACACGCGTGTTCGTGTGTGAATTGGGAGGTCAGCTCACCTGGCTGAACCAATCAGCAGTCACGTCAGCTGCCTTTCTGTGCGCATAAATCACAGTCTATTAAAAAACAGACAAAGCTGTGTGCTCTGACTGTGTGCTCAGTCTTGTGTGCTGTGTTGGTTTCATTTGGGGAGAAGCGTGTAGAGGGGCTGGATTGTCCTGCCTGTACAGAATGAGTCAGAACAAAGTGCCCTTGAGGGGCACAATATCCAGTAGCAGCTCGATCGATCGAGTCTGGTTCCACAAGCACAAGATCCTCTGTGTGTCCCAGCTGACAGTGAGAGAAGCACTCACATCACACCACAGGAGCAGGAAAAGTGCAGTATGAAATAGACAGAGGTGCAAACTGACCTTTTCTGACCTTTTCGTAGCCAGTGCATTAAGTGCCGGGTGATCGATCCATATGGGGGAGGAGCCAACACGGCCCAACATGGCCGTCCACGTCCGGTCGCCACGCCGACGCCCTGACAGTCCCTGACTTCCTGTCGAGAAGCCACAATGGGGGAATGTGGCTAGGGGCGTCATGGGGCTTTAGGAGAGAAAGGGCAGGCACAGCGGGATTGGAGCGCATTACGAGGCGCATTAGCCAATCACAGCGCTGAGGGAACACTGGTGAGCTCTACAATACTGTGTCCTCTTCCTGGTCTTCCCTGCATCACAACAGCCACCAAACTACATTCACAGCCTCTTTTGCTGTTGTACCTCAGCCCACATCCCCTCCACAAGCCTCCCTCACTCTGGTCACTCCCACACTGCAGAAGCCACACCTCCAGCTCACTCTGGTCACTCCCACACTGCAGAAGCCACACCTCCAGCTCACTCTGCTCACTCCCACACTGCAGAAGCCACACCTCCAGCTCACTCTGCTCACTCCCACACTGCCACTGCAGAAGCAATATCTCCAGCTCACTCTGGTCACTCCCACACTGCAGAAGCCACACCTCCAGCTCACTCTGGTCACTCCCACACTGCAGAAGCCACATCTCCAGCTCACTCTGGTCACTCCCACACTGCAGAAGCCACATCTCCAGCCCCCCCATGCTCACTCCCACACTGCAGAAGCCACAACAAGGGTCTCGGTGTTTGTTAGAAAGCCTGAACCATTATATCGTCAATACCATTTAAAGTCTTAGATATCTATTTTATTATTTACTTTAAAGTCATTAAAGTGAAAAACTTTATTTTCCAATTTTTTAAGCCGATGCTGGCCAACCTTGTTTAATTGCAATGAACAATGACATTTCTCCTCTGTGTGTGTGTGTGTGTGTGTCAGAGAAAGGTACAGGGGATACAGTCATTATTAAGCAGAGCTGAAAGCCTTCAGGCCTGGAGTTGTTTCTTCTGTCAGTTCTCAGTTGAGTGTGTTCTGCTGTAGCTGCTATACAGGAAGCTTTTCCCATCCAGGCCACACAAGACACACAGATCAGGGGAGCAGAGACCAACAGAGAAATCTCACTGCAAACCTCTCTGAATTTATCATCATGGTCCATGCGGTTGTGGTCTCAGCTGTGGATGTAACAGGGTGATCACAGGAGAGTGAAGGGCAACACACACACACACACACACACACACACACACACACACACACACACACATACGTAAGCGCGCACAAGTACGCACGCGTACTCATGCATACACACATGTATGCACGCACACTCACGCACACACACACACACACTCAAACACGTATGCACGCAGACACACTCTCACACTCTCACACACACACACACACACACTCCAGATGGCCTGCTAAACGGGTTTGAGGCAGAGACGCTGCTCCCTCCTGACACACGCCCTCCCATCCCCCACCCTGTAATGGCGTCTTTCCTGTTGTCTTTCCTAGTGGAGCATGTTTTGTTAGTTTGCTGCTCCTGCCTGCCTGTCTCACCATGGAGACCATGTGAGCTGCCGACCTGTCCCTCACATCTGATCACTCGTGTCTGATCACTGTGTGTCTGATCATTGTGTCTGAATGGATTCGGCTCTAGATGGAGGAGTTAGAGATGGAGGACGTAGTGAAGGAGACATGCTAAGATAATCCAGCCTTGTGAGGGAGACTACAAGAGAAGCAGCAACCTCCATCTTAATGGAGAGCAAAATAAGACATGTGCTTTGATCTGAGAACACCAATCATCAGCATTTCTGTGATCTGAGACCACCAATCATCAGCATTTCTGTGATCTGAGACAACCAATCATCAGCATTTCTGTGATCTGAGACCACCAATCATCAGCATTTCTGTGATCTGAGACCACCAATCATCAGCATTTCTGTGATCTGAGACCACCAATCATCAGCATTTCTGTGATCTGAGACAACCAATCATCAGCATTTCTGTGATCTGAGACCACCAATCATCAGCATTTCTGTGATCTGAGACCACCAATCATCATTTCTGCATTTTTCTGTGATCTGAGACCACCAATCATCAGCATTTCTGTGATCTGAGACCACCAATCATCAGCATTTCTGTGATCTGAGACAACCAATCATCATTCCAACACCATGCAGCTCACGGAATGTTTAGACCCAATCAGACCCAGTCAGACCCAATCAGACCCAGTCAGTGTGCTTCCACTGTACAGTGGGACTGAGTGGGACTGATCTCGGGTCAGTCAGTGTGCCTCCACTACCTCCCTCTCCACACGCTGCAGCAGGCAGCCTCAGCAGGACGAGACGTCTGTCCCGACACGCTGGGTTTGCGCTCTCTGACGCATTCGCCAAGAGCAGCAGCCGTCTTCCATGAGCAGCCGTCTTCCATGAGCAGCAGTCTTCCATGAGCAGCCGTCTTCCATGAGCAGCCGTCTTCCATTAGCAGCCGTCTTCCAAGAGCAGCCGTCTTCCATGAGCAGCCGTCTTCCATGAGCAGCCGTCTTCCATGAGCAGCCGTCTTCCATGAGCAGCCGTCTTCCATGAGCAGCCATCTTCCATGAGCAGCCGTCTTCCAAGAGCAGCCGTCTTCCATGAGCAGCGGTCTTCCATGAGCAGCGGTCTTCCATGAGCAGCTGTCTTCCAAGAGTAGCCGTCTTCCATGAGCAGCCGTCTTCCATGAGCAGCCGTCTTCCAAGAATAGCTGTCTTCCATGAGCAGCCGTCTTCCATGAGCAGCCGTCTTCCAAGAGCAGCCGTCTTCCATGAGCAGCGGTCTTCCATGAGCAGCGGTCTTCCATGAGCAGCTGTCTTCCAAGAGTAGCCGTCTTCCATGAGCAGCCGTCTTCCATGAGCAGCCGTCTTCCAAGAGTAGCTGTCTTCCACGAGCAGCCGTCTTCCACGAGCAGCCGTCTTGAGCGCCGGCGCTAAACTCAATCACGCTTCCATAATTTGATCTGCTTGAGGATAACGGCTCACTTACATTTGATTCACACAGCGGCTGCATCAAAACGAGATGGCCGATTCCATTTTGCCGGTACAACATGTTTATGCAATACCAACGCTTGTAAAGTGAAGCACTACACACAAACACACGCGTGTTCCCTGTTTGCAGAAGGAGGTTAGAACATCCACTTCAGCATGACAGCAAACAAACAAAAGGGTGGGAAAATAGGGCATGGGTGGGGTGGGTGTGGGTGTGGGTGGGGTAGGTGTGGGTGGGGTGGGCAGGGCATGGGTGGGGTGGGTGTGGGTGGAGTGGGCAGGGCATGGGTGGAGTAGGCAGGGCATGGGTGGAGTGGGTGTGGGTGTGGGTGGGGTGGGCAGGGCATGGGTGGAGTGGGGTGGGTGTGGTTGGCCTGCACTCCAGGCTCATGTCAACTCTTCTCCGCCTCCACCCTCCCCGATCTCTGCCCACTCGTTCGCCCGCTCACAGCTCACATTCTCTCCATCCCTCTCCACCTCTGCCTATCTCTCTATCTCTGGCTCTCTCTTTATCTACCTCTCTCCCTCCGTCTGTCTTTCTCTGTAATTATCTCCCTATCTCTCTCCCTCTGCGTCTCTCTTTCTCCTCTATTTCTCTCTTCAGTCAGTGTGCCTGGTTGGGTCTACAATACTAAAATCTTTCTCCTGAAACAGTAGACTGTCCAACGTGGCTAAACAATTGATTACTCGTGCATCTACTGAGGCTGCCTTACGATGACCATTTAATACTGCTTCATCTTCCTTTCAAATGAACCAAGGTCACCTAAAAACCTACAACAAGACCTACACCCACACCTAAAAACCTACAACAAGACCTACACCCACAACAAGACCTACACCCACAACTAAAAACCTACAACAAGACCTACACCCACACCTAAAAATCTACAAGACCTACACCCACACCTAAAAACCTACAACAAGACCTACACCCACAACTAAAAACCTACAAGACCTACACCCACAACTAAAAACCTACAAGACCTAAACCCACACCTAAAAACCTACAACAAGACCTACACCCACACCTAAAAATCTACAATACCTACACCCACAACTAAAAACCTACAAGACCTACACCCCTTCACCAGGATAATTTCGATTTGTGCTGACCAAAGAGCATTAACACTGCATGAATATGCTTAGTCAACACATGAATATGCTTAGTCAACACATGAATATGCTAAGTCAGTTCATTATACACAAAATGCTATAGATCGCAGTGAAAACCTGGTACAGGTTCACAGCTCAGCTCCTTATGCTATGTGGTCCCTGCCTCAGTCTTCCCAAGCAGGCTGACATCCTGGGCGAGGGAGACGTGGACCACACGGCCCTCCTGCTGCACATGGGGTCTGAGAGCTTTAGGATGGAGAGGTCCTGGGCCAGGGCACATACTGTATTCAGGTCAGGGTCGATGCAGAGAGCAGCCTAAAGGGGGCGCTGTGGCTGCTCTCCAGCCTGCCAGGGCCTTCATTTCCCCAGCGGCGTCTCCATCTGCCGAGAGACCTGGGAGAGGCTTGGCCTAGCGGGCCTCTGGGGGCGGAGTGGTGAGATCTCTCTCCCAGGGTAGAACGTAGCGCAACAGAATGGCTCTTCCACGTCAGAACACAAGCACGTTGGACAACAGAGCAGAAGGACTCAGGACACCAGAGCAGTGTGTGCGAGCCACAGAGCTGCCCCCTGCAGGGGCTGCCCACTCCTGACCCCTGACCCCTGCTCCTACCAGGCCGTGAGCCCCTATGAGCTGTTTATACCACGACCACAGGAATCATCACCTTCCCCCTAACCACTACCCCCTACTCCCTAACCCCTCCCCCTACCCTGACCCCTAGCCCCTACTTCCTAATCCCTACTCCCTAACCCCTACTCCCTAATCCCTACTCCCCAACCCCTACTCCCCAACCCCTACTCCCCTACTCCCTAACCCCTAACCCCCCCCAACCCCTAACCCCCCTAACCCCATCCCTGTTTGTGCACCCCTATCCCCTAACCCCTACCCCCCTACTCCCCCCCCTAACCCCCAATCCCTAGTCTCCCCCTACTCCCTAACCCCTATCCCCTACCCCCTATCCCCTAACCCCTACCCCCTACCCCCAGTCTCCCACGCCAGCCTGTTTGTGCACAAACACTTTCAGACTTATGTCGTTTGGCATCTCCCAGACCTCATTGTTTTCAAACCACACAGTCTTTACAGCAGGAGAACCACTGACTGGGACGTGAGCTACACGCGCTAATGCTGTTAGAGCACCTGAGGGCTACTATGAAATTCACGTGCACACACGCGCACAAATACACACGCACATAAATACACACGCGCACAAACACACACGGACAAGCAGCAGGCGTCAGAGTTGAGCTGATGGACGCTGCGACTGAAGGACATGGCGATCATTACAGACGTCTGCTGGGTCCTAACTCCTGTCAGATCACGACCTGCTGGGCCACTGTTCCAGAAGGCTTCATCCACCACGGTGACTAATGCAGAGTCAAGCAGGCCATCAAAGGCCATCACACGGGCAGAGCAAAAGCACACCTGACAGTACGAAACAGGACCTCTGGTCCACAGCCAAGGGATACATAACAAACGCTCCAACGTTGAGAGAAACATCTGGACCGTTAAACGGTGTCGTTTCGTAAGAGGTGCTGATTAAGAGCAAACAGTGCTAATGAGAGCAAGAGCAGGAGCACTAGCCTATTATCTGATCCACTGAGATTCCTTTGTGTCTCCCAGAGAAACGGCAGACAAGCGAGAGCTCTTATTGGAGGACAAATGGAGGGGGCGGAGTGATGGGAGCTGTGAGCTGTGCTGAGCTCACCTCCTCACGGTCAGGGAGGTGAGGGTCGGCTCCTGCACTGGGTGTGTGTGTGTGTGTGTGTTTGTGTGTGCACATTTGATGTAAGGGACTGAGCAGGTCTCCACAGAGCAGGTGATTAAGTCGAGACAGGGCACACACACTGGAGGGACGGACACTAGTAATCACAGCTCATTAACTATCAGGGACAGGTTCAGTGCTCAGGAGAGCACACACACACACACACAGACACACACACACACACAGACAGACACACACACACAGACAGACACACACACAGACACACACACACACACACACACACACACACACACACACACACACACACACACACACAGACACAGACACACACACACACACACACACACACACACACACACACACACAGACACAGACAAACACAGACAGACACAAACACACACACACACACACACACAGCAGGGCGGTCTGTACAGCAGGGCTCACAGCTCTGCACTCGTGTGTGGGAAACACACACTGCTCCACTGAGCTTATATTCACAGTTTACAATTTATGTATTTGGTTGAATCTCATATCAATGCAACACACACCCCCTCACCCATATACACACATACAGGGACACATACGCCTCACACAGTGTGTGTGAGCCTGGAAGTAGAAGGGTAGAGGGGTAGAACGGTAGAGAACGAGACAGATCCATCACCCAGAGCTCCTGGCCATGTTACCCCCCCCAAGGTCCAGTCCAGAGTGCCAGCTCACCCCGGGGTCCGTCCCCCCATCCAGGGGTCCATCCCCCCACCCCGGGGTCCGTCCCCCCACCCCGGGGTCCATCCCCCACCACAGCACAAGCATGAGGTCACACACACCTGGTTGACGATATAGATGCCGTAGTCGATCTTCTGGCGCCGCAGGATGGGGTGGAGGTAGTGGAGCCAGTACTTCAGGTGGTGTTCGCGGTGCCGGAAGGGGATGATGATGGCCACCTTCTGCTTGGGCCGACAGTCAGGGGGTGTGTACCTGCCCCCCTCGGTCACGTTGGGGTTCTCCCTCTGCACCCTCTCCATCGTCATCTGAGAGCTGAATTCGATCAGGAGACGCCCCACTACGGAGAGAGAACATGACAAGAACACACCCCAGTTAAAAGACATGAAATTAGCACATTAGCTGTTAGGCCAGCGATACAGTGTCGTCTGAAATAACTTTAAAGTCAAGAAACTATAACAGTAAAACCTTTTTTTTCTGACGGAATATATTATGAATTTATATGGGTGTTCGAACTGCAGCAACAGAGCTTCCAAACCCTGGAGCCAGTCAGATTTCGATCAGGAGATCAGGAGATTCCATTAGCTAAAAAATGTATTTGTTACACTGAATCTTAATGAAAACCTTCCTGGATTTAATGCACGTCAACAACTACATTAAATACAATGCAATATATGCAGGCAGCATCATTTTCACCCTGTGACCAGTAGATGGCAGTCTTCTCTCCTACCTCCATGTCACTAGCTTAGCTTTGATCCACAGATCTTGAGCACAGATAACCAATCAATACAGCCTGAGCCTCGAGTGTGATCGATTACAGACCTGATTATAGCTTTATACATACACCTTACACAAGCCGTACCAACGTCCAACCTTATCACTGCCTGACCGTGGCCATGGAGTCGCTCAGAGAACCTTCCGGAAGACACCCAAACCCAGCTCACACCAGCATTAGGGAAGAGGTTGGTGTGGCCTATGCCATGGTCCAGACACCCTGCTTCTCACCATAGACTACAAAGCTTCCGCCCACACATGGAGGTGGGTCTTCAAGATGAGCGCCTCCGCCCACATATGGAGGTGGGCCTTCAAGATGAGCGCCTCCGCCCACACATAGAGGTGGGCCTTCAAGATGAGCGCCTCCGCCCACACATGGAGGTGGGCCTTCAAGATGAGCGCCTCCGCCCACACATGGAGGTGGGCCTTCAAGATGAGCGCCTCCGCCCACACATGGAGGTGGGACTTCAAGATGAGCCTAATGATGGCAGACATATATGGCATGTGTGCGGGAGTGACTCACGTCTTACTCAACAGAAGATCAGAACCCTTTACCACTTACTGGGGTTCCAAGTCAACAAGGGTATACAAGAATTTTTAGGAAGTATTTTTAGGCTTTGTGTGTGTGTGGGGCTGGGCTATGGGGTGAGGGGTGTGTGTGTGTGTGTGTGGGGGGTGTGTGTGTGGGACTTTTGTGTGCACTTTTTATAAGATGCGCCAGACACCAGCCTAATTATGAGCCTCCCCTGTTTCTCACAGTAAACTCTGCTTGGTCCCCCGTCTGTTCAAAGGTCCCTTTGAAGTGAATTCTGCACAAAGGCTCCACAAAGGCTGGCTAGTCTGGACAGGTTTAATTAGAGGGTTAGGATTAAAAAACAAGTTTGTTTTAAAAAGTCTCAGAGTGAAGGAGGTCAAGGGTGAATAAGGATGTCCTTGATCAGGAATACTGCATCCATCCAGTAGCACTAAGCATGGAGTGCTGATCTGAGACCAGTGCTGCTAGGATCAGTGGTTAACACAAGCCGGTAAGGAGTGCTGATCTGAGACCAGTGCTGCTAGGTTCAGTGGTTAACACAAGCCGGTAAGGAGTGCTGATCTGAGACCAGTCCTGCGAGGTTCAGTGGTTAACCCTGGATCAGTGGTTCTCCTCTAACAGGCACACAGCTCTGATCCAGCCCAAACGGTCCATGATGTGCTGGTCATCGTATGCTCCACACACACACAGACACACACACACACACACACACACACCTGTCACTGACTGCTGTCTGCAGTCCTTCACCTCACAGCTCACACGTGTTGTAAATGTATCAGCCAGCAGGCGTAAACCGCGTGGTGACACACTGGGCTCGGAAGCAGCGTTTGCTACTCAACTGTCCGCACGCTTACCACCTGCTGAGAGCCTCCGCCACCTCCCCCTGCCTGTAACTCCCTCTGCCTCTCTTGGCCCTGGAGGTAGCGGGTTACAAAAGCACAAAATTAATTAGGAACTGGCGGGAAGCCAGTGGGGAAGAGAGAGAGAGAGAGATGGGGGTGGAGAGTGGGAGGGAGGTAGAGCAGGAGAGAGAGAACGAGGGAGTGATGGAGAAGCCTACTGTGCAGAAGAAGTGTATATATGAGTGTATATGAGTGTATATATGAGTGTATATGAGCGTATATATGAGTGTATATGAGCGTATATGAGTGTATATCAGTATATATGATATACACTCATATACACAACACCACAGCAGCCCTGATGGAGAAGCCTACTGTGCAGAACACCAGAGCACAGAGTCTGTATATAGAGGGATCCAGAAAGGTATGAGGAGGAGAAAGATGAAGGACTGTATATATGATGGTGTATATGAGCGTATATGAGTGTATATCAGTATATATGAGTATATATTAGCGTATATTAGCGTACATGAGTGTATCAGTGTATATTAGCATACATGAGCGTATATGAGTGTATATTAGCATACATGAGTGTATATCAGTGTATATCAGCATATATGAGCTTATATAAATGTATATAAACAGACCAAACTGATCCAAATTCTGTGCCAACTTTAATGCATCTCACTTCGCAGTAGGACCCGTCAGTGATTTCAGATGGAGATTAGTAGCATTTGAAAATCTGCTTAACTCAAAGAAGAGGACAAGCCTAATCCAATCAATTCGCCCCGCGTTAAGAAGCAGAGTGTGGTGCAGATTTAATCTCACCTGTTCTCCCTCTGGGGCTACAACAACACCATCAAGTTTAGCTCAGAGGAATAAAACAACTGTGAGGGCTTTACTGAACACAAACACTGGGCATCTCTCTGATTTTATGTCACGTATTTGTGTTTGCTAGGTTAACAGATGCTGCCGTGTTCCTCCAGCACGGTTGGTCCTCACGTCACGACGCTATAGTGCAACTGCACGGAACAACCAGCACCGTGAGGAGGGTCCTACCTGCAGCTCAACACACCGTGAGGAGGGTCCTACCTGCAGCTCAACACACCGTGAGGAGGGTCCTACCTGCAGCTCAACACACCGTGAGGAGGGTCCTACCTGCAGCTCAACACACCGTGAGGTTCCTCACAAAACACAACACCACAGCAGCCCTGTTTACATTAGTCAGGGGGCGCACACGCTCCACACCTCCACAGCAGAGCCGGCCGCCCCTACACACACAGCTCGCGCTTCAGTGGACCCGTGTCACTCCAGAACACCAGAGCACAGAGTCTGCGAGTGTAGCAGAGGGATCCAGAAAGGAGAAGAGGATGAGGAGGAGAAAAGATGAAGGACTGCTGGAGCTACTCACAATGGTGGGGAGAGGGGCCGTGGGAACGAGGGAGAGAGGGAGGGAGAGAGGGAGGGAGAGAGGGTAAGACGAACGAATAGAACATGAGGAAGATGAGGAAGATGAGGAAGGCAGGGGTAAGCGAGGGAAGTGGTGGAGGCTGAAACAGATGGAGAGAGAATAATTTAGCAGGAGCAAGTGGAGAGAAAGATGGATTGTGTGGTGGAGAGAGTGAGAAAGAGAGAGAGAGTGAGAGGGAGGAAGAGAGAGAGAGATAATTAGAGAGGGGGGGCTGCAGTCTGAGCAGAGACTTCTTCTCCTTCTCTGGGTCAGTGAAGCTCTAGTCTGCAACTTATTGCCTCTCAATCTGCCCTATGACCCTGACATAGGCCACGCCCACCAGCCATGGCGTGGTCCAGGACAAGCAGGAGGCCCGTCATGGCCGCCTCCAACAAGGACACCTTAACACACACAGTCCTCTCCTCACCAGAGCACAGAGATATCCGCACACACACGACTCTCCTCACCAGAGCACAGACATATCCGCACACACACGACTCTCCTCACCAGAGCACAGACATATCCGCACATACACGACTCTCCTCACCAGAGCACAGAGATATCCGCACACACACGACTGCACCAAACTACCAAACATTTCGGCAGAATGCTGAAAAAGAGGTTTCTGTGCCCAGCTGAGCAGATAGTGGAGTGGTTGTGGACAGAGCTGCCCCCTGTGACCCCCATGACCCCCTGTGACCCCCATGTCCTGCACCTCTGTGCATCCATATCCAGTTTCACAGTCACTTCAACCTCTCCCCATTTCATTACAATAAACATCTCACACAGAGCAAAACTGTGATGCATCTGAATGCCCCTCCAGCAGGGGGCCCCATCACCCAGTAGCCTGTGTTCAGGGGCCGCGCTGGCCGCCTGTGGTTAGCATTACAGCAGCGCTTCAGAGACAGGGCGGGGGCGATCGGGTTGTGGCGCTGCTTCCAGACCTCTGGGCCACGGGAAGGATGGATGACCCAGAGGATCCGGTTGTTACCCACACTCCTCTAAAAGGTTCTGGCTAAAGAGTGACTCACCAGCTCTGTAGCACGACCGACATCACACTTTACAAAACAAAACAACAAAAATATCCAAAGTAGCATCCAAAAGTGCAGTTAAAGATGTGATAAGGAACAGAGAAGGAGACCAGGACTACAGACGTTACACCCCTGTCCTCCCCCAGTGTCCACCCCACCACATCTGAAGCACTACCCCCCTATTCACAGCAACACACACCATTCACATGTTCTTGGGCATGATGACATTATCTCTCAGCACTTCTACATCCAGTGCTCTCTTGCATCATTTGGAGTCGAGTATATGAAAGCAGGCAATTTCCTTCAAATTGATTTGAAATAATTTTAATTTGTATAATGCTTTAATGTCTCAAAGCAGCTTTACAGAACGGCGGGCCGAGGCTCGCTGGAGCAAGGACAAACCTGCTCAGCTGTGCGAGAAAGACACTTTGAGAGGGTGAGACACACAAGAAAGGAGAGACGAGGAAGGAGAAACCCATGCCCCTCCCCTCTGGGCGGAGTTAATGCCACAGGAGTGAGCACAGGCTGCGTGAGCATGCAAAAACAAACTAGACTATAAACATCCCAGTGCCCAACACAGTGACTCACTCCCATTTCTTGTTAGTGTGGCTGGTGTTGTCCTGAGACTGTGAGGATTACACTGGGAGCAACACGCCTGTGTGTGTGTGTGAATGACAGCAGGACAGAGAGGAAGAGTGTGAGGAAGAGTGAGAAGTCTTTGAGAAGACGTGATCCCCGGGGGGGCCAGCAGTAGTACGACCCTCGTCCCGAACCGTCCTGCTGACAGCCTGACGGAGCCGATGACCTGTACGGCGAGCTGCAAAGGTCCCGGACGTTTGCGCAGTGACAGATTTCCAGCAGTGTGAAGTGAGCTCGTTAGCACACAGTACAGCTGGGTGGCTTTCCTGTTATTTTGGCACACGAGTATTCAAATTCCACTTGACCTTAAAACCTCAATTAGACATTGCTGCTAATGCAGGCGCTCAATCAATGCTTGGAGTTCCAACCCAGGAAGGCGAGTCATTTTCTCTCAGGAAGCAGAGCAAGACGACGGAACGGCGGCTCTGGACGTTTTATCTGCTGCCGTCTGTGGCTTTAAACTGTGAAAAATGGTGACACAGGTGGTGTAAGCACCTGCACTTCAAACGTGAACCACACCCTGCAGCCCAATCAAACACAATGAGGCAGCAAACATCAAAAGACGAGCTTTTATAGCCACAGACAAACCCCCAAACCACAGGCTAGCTTAAGCCTAGTGAGACGAACAGCTTGGCTCTGGAGCAGCTGCCGCTCTGAACGGCCTGCAGAGATGTGAGGAAGGTTTGATCAGCCTTGGACAAAAGCTCGGAGCAGTGCCGTCCTTCAGGTGCATTCTGGGGAGGGATCTGAAAGCAGGCGTCGATTCAGCCCCCACCCGCACACACACCCGCCCTCCCCCCCGCCCAGCGGGGATGTTTCTCAGTGCCCCCCCCCGGAGCCGATGTCCTCTACAGCTCAGACGCCCTGAACCCGGCCACCCGGCCGCACAAAGACAACAGCTGACGGGGAGTCTGAGAGGAGACAGACAGGGTCCTTTTGTCTGGGGTCCACCAGCAGCCCCCCACCCCTCCCCCCCTCAAGACCAGCCTTTCATGAGGAGCCACGGAAATACGGCCAAAAATTAGGGGGGGGGTTGGGGGGTCTCTTGACCTCCTCCTCCTGTCACGAGCCAGAAGGAGCGTCCTGGAGCAGGCGGAGTGCCCTCTCCTGGACTACAACTCCCATAAGGCTGTGCTGGAACACCTCACACACCCACCTAATAACACACAGCGCTGCTCCAGGTTTCAGCCGCCTCACTGACGTATTCTGTGGAATTCGCCGCCCCCAACACACCGACAGTACCAAGTGCTTTGATATCTGGACTTTCTGTGCTTGGGTAGTTTGAGGCTATTAAACAATCTAGCCACACTCGCAGGCACTAGCCAGGGGCAAAGCACTGTGAAATTGGGCAGTTCCCTCTGCCTGCCTGGGTTCTCATTCACTCCTGCATCACACGAAAACAACGTAATGAAGGTCAGGACCAGGAGGCGGTCTGCAGGAACACAGCCGAGGGCAGCAGGATGACAGGGCAGCAGAACTACACTCCCCACACACCTGCAAGCACACTGCAGAAACAGCGTACGATAGGCCCCGGCCGTAATGGAAGACAGATTACATGTACCTCAGGTACTAGCCACTGTTCCTTTTTGAACAATGAGAGCTACTCTTATTTTGACAAATCATTAGCCCAAGAGGCGTGGTCTAAGGACAGAGAGGTGGAGCTAGCCCAGGAGGCGTGGTCTAAGGACAGCGAGGTGGAAACATGTACTTCCTTTTATTTCTACATGATTTACTGGGTTTTTTAGGCCTCACCTCCTTCAAAAAGTATATAAAAATAACATTTCTGGCACTTTCATTGTTTGGAGTTGGAGTTAGTGCTACATCCTTATGATGCTGCTGCCAGAAAATTGGATTTGTTCTGCTCAAGCACGATCGTCATAAAGTACTTTAGCATTGATTATCAGTACTGTTCACATTCGTATTTAAAAACAAGTTTAATATTGGCTGTATGATCCTTGAGAAACTTTGTTAACTTTACATTATGCTCTACAGTTCCCAGTGGCCAGACTTGCTTCATTTAGCATTCGACTACATAACCAATTTTAAAGTTCCAAAGAAACAAGAAAATCAATAATTGATTAAAACATTAAATGAAGCAGTGGGGAGTGGAGCATCTCGGCGCCTCGTGGAGCATCTCTCCTGGATCTCCTGGATCTCCGGGCTGCCACTCACGCAGCAGAAAAAAAACCTTTAATCAAAGTCAAATAGAGGCTTTTATTGGACTCCACTAAAATGGCACTGGATATTTGTGCATTCTATCAACGCCATTTCTGTGATTGGAAAAGGTTCTTTCACGTTCCAGCAATCATTCTAAGCAGGGAAGTTACCCCCCCCCCCCAAAAAGAAAACCCTTTGTGTTGCATTTTGCCTGCGAGTAACAGGCTGTGGCACTCATACAGCACTGCAGGTCCAAGCTAGGACAGAGCGAAGACGTTTCAAAGTGCATAACAAGATAAATGAGCTGCTTACTTCACCACAGTGCTGGGGAGATCAGGGCTCCAAGCTCCCCTTCCCACCGCCAAAGACAGACGCTACTGTATCACTGCACTCCAACCTGCTGTACATTCACCTCTACAGCTGCACTTGGGGAAAAACAATTAGCACTTGCAAAACTGGAGGATTTCACTGCCTAGCAAATGTTTCCCTATTACCCAAAAATATGCCGTGTGCCCCTGCATCAAATGCTTAGAATGATAATTAATAATTAGTGAGTCTAGCTTTGGCAAAGAATTATGTACAGCCATAATTTACACTCCCAGTGGATACAGTAATGGCTTTCGAGTCATTTGCTATTGTGCACATACTATTCATGGACAACAGGTCTATGATTCTCTCCAGAAACTTGTGCTTGCAGTCCACGTTGTTGTTTAGGGTTGTAGTTCTGTTTAAGAGGCTTAGTCGACATCCTGGGAATCCAGCAGGTCTGCCAGCTTTGTCCCTCTGACAGAAAATCAAAACGTAATGAAAAAGAAAAGAAAGAGAAATGTAACAATAAAAAAGTAGCCTTTTTACAAGTAGCATTTTAATTGAAATCAGAAACAAGAAAGTCCTTGTTCTGACTTTGGAGCCCTGAGATAAAGAAGCATCTCAGTGTGCTGCTGTAGATAAAGACTGGAGCTCAGGAGCTCAGACCGCCGTCCCAGTGTGCTTGGTGGCAGAAGCGTGCGTTTGGAAGGCCTGTCTGGCTAGTGTAGGCCAGACCCTGTTGATCTCTGCGGCCCTAAAGCCTAGGGTTCAGACCAACCACATACATCTCTCTCCTCAGCCAACTGCAGGGATACACAAGTCTATTTCCTGAACCAGCAGATGGTTCTGATTCAAAGACCCAAACAGGGCTTTTGCTACCAAGCAGAAGCTCTGATCGGGGTCCAAGGATAGAAGATTTTACCAAGAGTCAAGTCAGTGGGGACCTATTATCGAACAGGGAACAAGATTATTACAACTGTCTCATTTTCCCAGCAGTGAAAATAAGTAGATCCCAGAGTAGCTGATTCATTCAAACTTAAAGTGACCTTGCACAGCAATTACAGCAAACGGACTAATTGCTTATGCAATTAGCAATGAGCTGGCTACTGCTGAAGTGCACCAGAACAGATCCAGGCTTTACCGCTAATCTACTGCTGAAACAGAAGCAGACTCCTCATCCCAGAACTCACACTTCACTCCCCCCCCATGGCCTTCAGGACAAGCTATTGGAAGAAGCTCCAAGCAGTGCAGCAGTTTGGAGAAGCCTGGCCTTCTCTGTGGAACCAAACTGTGGCCTCCAGAGACTGTGAATGCGTGATCAATACAAGCCGCCGGTGTTACTGCAGTCTGACCTGCTGAGCCCAGACGGGCTGTGGCCTACTGGACATGTCTGCTCCACCCAGCACACGGAGCCTGCCCCACCCAGCACACGGAGCCTGCTCCACCCAGCACACAAAGCCTGCTCCACCCAGCACACGGAGCCTGCTCCACCCAGCACACGGAGCCTGCTCCACCCAGCGCTCCTGTAATGAAGCCTATGAGGGAAGCTCAGATTTCAGCTTCGTTCTGAACATGAACGGCTCACACGTCAGCACATTAAAACTGGACACTATTGTGGTTTTAAATCCAGACACACACTGAACGTTTCACTCTGAAAATAGAGGAACGGGGACAGGACAATCTTTAAATGCAAAAAACAGCTTAAAAAGTAAAGGGAGTAAATAAACAACCAAAACATGTTAGCTCAAGAAGGGGCAAAACCACAAAGTACTGTAGTGTACTGTAGTGTACTGTAGTGTACTGTAGTTTACTGTAGTTTACTGTAGTGTACTGTAGTGTACTGTACTGTAGTTTAGTTTACTGTAGTGTACTGTACTGTAGTGTACTGTAGTTTACTGTAGTGTACTGTAGTGTACTGTACTGAAGTTTAGTTTACTGTAGTGTACTGTAATGTACTGTACTGTAGTGCAGTGTACTGTAGTTTAGTTTACTGTAGTGTACTGTACTGTAGTGTACTGTAGTGTACTGTACTGAAGTTTAGTTTACTGTACTGTAGTGTACTGTAGTGTACTGTAGTGTACTGTACTGTAGTTTAGTTTACTGTAGTGTACTGTACTGTACTGTAGTGTACTGTACTGAAGTTTAGTTTACTTTACTGTAGTGTACTGTAGTGTACTGTAGTTTACTGTAGTGTACTGTACTGTAGTGTACTGTAGTTTACTATAGTGTACTGTAGTGTACTGTACTGTAGTGTACTGTAGTTTAGTTTACTGTAGTGTAGTGTACTGTAATGTACTGTACTGTAGTGTAGTGCAGTGTACTGTAGTTTAGTTTACTGTAGTGTACTGTAATGTAGTGTACTGTAGTTTACTGTAGTGTACTGTAGTGTACTGCACATTCATCTCAGGTGTTTGATAAGCTAAGGTGATGACCCTGGTGTCTCCACTCCATCAACCCTAACCTAGCCTTCATCAGCCATCATCATCTTCACTCCATCAACCCTAACCTAGCCTTCATCAGTCATCATCAATGCATCAATGCATGCTTTACATGTTCTAACCGTGCTTTACATGTGTTCTAACTGTGTTCTAACCGTGCTTTACATGTGTTCTAACTGTGTTCTAACCGTGCTTTACATGTGTTCTAACTGTGTTCTAACCGTGCTTTACATGTGTTCTAACCATGTTCTAACCGTGCTTTACATGTGTTCTAACTGTGTTCTAATCGTGCTT
This sequence comes from Brachyhypopomus occidentalis, assembly GCA_020368025.1. Lineage (NCBI taxonomy): Eukaryota > Metazoa > Chordata > Actinopteri > Gymnotiformes > Hypopomidae > Brachyhypopomus > Brachyhypopomus occidentalis. The sequence continues at coordinate 57,902 of JAGXOD010001378.1, read as the reverse complement.
TACATGTGTTCTAACCGTGCTCTAACCGTGCTTTACATGTGTTCTAACTGTGTTCTAACCGTGCTTTACATGTGTTCTAACTGTGTTCTAACCGTGCTGGTTAGCATTCAGCTTCGCAAGCTCAAGCTTCACCGTCTTCATTACTCCGTACCTGAGGTTCACATGATTTATGAGCAGGTTGAGAATGGGTGCATGCATCTCTGTTCTGCCCGAATCAAATTACCTAGAGGTGCTCGTCTGTAGCTGGAAATAACTAGCTCCAGCAATCCCACAGTGAAACCAGCCCTTAAATATCTCGCCATCCTGCCGAGGTGTAATCAGAGGTTAGGAACAAGCAGCCATCGCTGACCAGATACTTTCTTCTCTGAGTAAACACAGAGGATATGTGAGGACGAGCGGTACCCTGTTAACTTTGCGAGATGGAAGCTAACGATCTGACTTCAAAACACTGTCTTTTGTCTTCAGTCAGTAGACTTTGTGAATCAAGGTCTTCCAAAGTCGAATCCTCCAACGTGTGTGCGGTGGGACACGATGAAGTAAAAAGGCTGTTGAAAGTCTGGAGCTCTCCTGTGCTTGCTGACCTCAGGGCAGGAGGTCATCTCCTTGCAAACTACTGCACCATCTGCCAGAAATGGTGCACTAACTTCAAAGGAGACAATATTCAAAGTGTTGAAAAAACAGTCAGCAATTTTGTGTTCTGGGGCATCATCATACAGTAGATTCATCAGAACATAAGGATGTTTGGAGACAGATTCAGAGACGAATGACCTCAATCTGACATCCTCTCTGAAGAACAGAACGTCTTTACAGGCACAACAGGCTTCACTCATGGGGCAGATTTCAGAATTTGGGCAGATTAGCTGCTTCATGCCAAATGGAGAGAGAGCAGCATTTTCTCTAGCAAAAAAGAGGCTATAGAAAAACAGCACTATATAACAGCCTTGACAAACCTTGTATTTATACTTTGCTGATTTTGCCCAAAGGGGGGGGCGCTATTAACCTAGTGCAGGGGTCATCAGCACCAAGCATCAGGAGGTCACCAGGGTACCAGCAGGAAACAGCTGGGTCTGAATCCATCCTGTCTGAGAGCCAAACACTGGGTGGCCTTAGCCCTTCCTGTGTGGGCTTTTTCCAACACGATCACCTCCAACACACTGCAGACATCACAATAAATCATGACATTTACTTTTATACAGTACAGATCTAAGTCCACTGTCAGAGGTCAGCTTGAAGGAATCTTATTTAAAGGCAGTGAAAGCCTTCAGAATGAGAGCTATTTTGGCACTCAGGCAATGTAGCCATCATCTTTGGTGCTTCAAGAACACTTGATTCTGTTCCCTGTGGTGTTTTTCCAAGACCTTTATACTGCATAGCAATGAAAGCCAATCGCTTAATATGTGTGTCTGTTCACTAAATAACTGTTGTCAACTCCTAAGAACTAGCATAACAGCTAACGAGGTTCTTCACCTCACGCAGCCTATGGGGAGCCCTGAACACCGCTCATCCTTCACACTGTGGCCTCTGAACCACACCAGCCACACTGACCACGTGACACCACACTATTTTATTTACTAGACAACTTCACAGAGTGGCAGGTGGGTCTAAACTACATCCCTACATCAATATGGAGGTGTTTTTCCCTCCACCCCAAAAATAGTCCAAGGTAATACCATTACTCCTGAAAGCTTCGCAAAAGGAAAAACCTCCATAAATCAAGTGTGGTGTTTATTTTCTTTCCAGAAAGAGAGAGCGGCAGCGAAGGTGGCAGCAGGGTGTGTGATGCCCCCACCCTCCCCATCCCCCTCCTCTCCCACCCCCCCTCCCCTCCTCTCCCACCGCCCCTCCCCTCCTCTCCCATCCACCCCGCCCCTCCCCTCTCCTCCCATGTGGTTTGATCAAGACAAACAGGGCACCAGACGCAGGACGTGAGCCATCCTGTCCACGCGGGGCTTTGTACTGCTGCCTCACAGTGGCTGTGTTCTGAGGTAGACTTCACCTAATTGTAACACCACTGATGTGCATATTGAGCTGAAAGAGAAATATGAATTATTGAGACATGTAGCTACATAACCTTCATGAAAAATTTACAAGTCAACGTCAACCAGAAATTTCACATTATTCCGGCAGGGTGACCATGTGTCTCACAGTGTGACTGACGTCTGCCTACAAAGGCCTTGTCTACTGCACGCTGCAAATATCCCAAATGGAAGTGTCCTATTAGCGGCCTCAGCATCTGTGAGATGTGTTATTGATCTTACAGCAGTGGCAGATAGAAGGAGCAAGGTCACTTATCGTATTAATTAACAATGACCATCAAGCTGAGCTCACAGTATTGGAAAGGCCCCGTCCAACTTTTAGATTCTGCACACACACACACAGGATACACACACAGCATTTCTCTCAGCTCCTCCCCAGCTCCTCCCCTGGCTCCTCCCCCAGCCACTCCCCTAGCTCCTCCCCCAGCCACTCCCCCAGCTCCTCCCTGGCTCCTCCCCCAGCCACTCCCTCAGCTCCTCCCTCAGCTCTTCATATTTCTTGAGCTGTTTGTGATCCTTGATCCCTTTATTGTAGAGCGATCATTACAGTCCTCTTCTGATCTAACACTAGCCAGACACAAGAGACAGAGGGAGAGAGAGAGAGAGACAGAGAGAGACAGAGAGAGTTAGAGAGAGAGACAGAGAGAGAGAGACAGAGAGATAGAGAGAGATAGCGAGAGAGATGCTTTCATACATTTTTAAGGCCCCTTCTGACTTCTAGTCCATAATCAAGATGAAAGTTAAATAATCACAATGCAAGCTGTTAGTAAATAATCACACTGTTTCTGAATAAATGAACAAAGACACCTCTGGAGGACAGAAACACTCGTCTGGTCTGACCTGAAAAAGCTCCACACAAAGACAGTCTGAAATTCAGAGTTGAACTGTTCGATCTAGTTAAACGTTTTTATAATTAAGGCCAAGTGGGCGATATTACTGCGCCAGCTCCAGCGGCCGTGTGGACATCTGTACGGCCACACACCCACCGCCATACACGGCTTCATCCAGGGGGAAATCAGTTGTCCAGTTCTTTTCCTGGATAACAATATTAGGCTACTGGTTTGTCATTCATCATTCTGTGGAGTCTGCAGTTCATTCGAGTTATGGCTCGGATATCTTAATGGCTGTCTGAGTGAATGCAGGTATTGAAGCAGTTCACTGTGCCCGCCCTGACCCCACCCCCTCGTGTGGCATGCATCGATTCCGTGTCCACTATCTTCCACGAGATGCTGACCCGATGTGACAACCTTAATACCACCGACCTATTAAGCGTGGGGAGGGGCTGAGAGAATGTGTTTGGCTCCCCACACATCCAGACAGACAGGCAGTTCATCAGGACAGGACGGGGGCGCGGGGGCGTGGAGCGCTGCGGTCAGCCGTCTCGTTCAGCAGCGCTCATCACGTCCCGAGTGCCGCGCCGCTGTCGTTAGCATCGTTCTGCACGTTCGGGCAGGTAATCGCAGCTCTGGAGCGGCCGGATCCAGAAGGCTGGCTGTGTTTAGTGGGCAAGCCCCATGGTGCCACCAGAACAGGAAGGAGAACTGGAGGCAGGACAGGCTGCTGAGGAAGAGACACCAGGTCACGAGGACAGAGGGACACCCTTCTGCTGTTGGCCGCCGCAGGGTCAAAACACAAACTGAGAACAGGGGAAGATGGGGATCCTGAATAATTAAAGATGGCTACTAGCAAGAAGTCCCCCTGTGTTAATTAAATGGACAGCAATGCTAATAACATCATGCTAATTTATCTGTAGTTATTCAGTAACCATGCCAAGATTTTGAGTAGCTCGTCAGATGAGTTCTCTTTAAAAAATATGCTATGGCAGATCAAAACAGTTTGGAAACTTCGCTAAATAGCACCACATCTTTCTGTCTGATCTGCTGAAGTTGTACATACAGGGGCGGCAGTCTTGCTCTTCCTGTCTCTCCTCTCAGAACGGGCTTAATAACAGCGGTGACCTTCGGGATAATAACTGGGCGATGGTGTCCAGCTGACTGGACACTGGACAACATGGTGCCGTTCATCTTCTACACAGCGGACGCTAGACATGCACAGTGGGGTCCCCTGCAGCCTGTTGGACATACACACAGTCCTTTTTCCTTTGCCACAAGCTTTGAGATGACGGCCATTATTCTGTGCGGCTAATACTAAATCTCAGCTATCACCTAAACCTCTCATCGGTGTGATGTTAGAGACAAACTGCTCCAGTGGACTTGGCTGGTGACATTTTACCAAGTTTTTTCAAGAGCATTTAGGGACATTCAGGGACATTTAGGGACACTCAGGGACAGGGACACTCAGGGACATTCAGGGACTGAGGGAGAGGATGATTGCCCCCCCCCCCCCCCGTCCTCTTCTGTAGTGGCTCTCAAGCTGTTGGTCATTAACCTCCATCTGAACCTGCCCAGGATGGGGTGCCCCAGAGAGCCTCCACCCACAGACACCACCTGCCATGGGCAGTCCCCGGCATCGTCCTGTCCTCAACCCCAGCAAGACGGACGACCGGCGGGGACAAAAACCTTAAGCAAAACGTCTCACCTAAAGTCCTGCAAAGCTCCAGACAACGCACATCGAACGCAGCCCAATAAGAAAGGTGTGAGATCACAGATAAAAATCGATAGACAGACTGATCCTAGATCAGGAGTCTTACTGCAATAAGCACACGAGCACAGACAACCACAGACCCGCTGTGGGAAGATGACAACCTGCTTAATGTGAGAATAGGCTGTTTGCACAGCTATCACATTTGCACCAGTTTTTTCACTGTAACTTTTACTTCATGTGTTTATTTATGTCCCAGTCAATATTATTGTCCAAAATGTTTGGCACTTGTCTCCTCCGCACCATCTGCCGCTCCCCCGAGCTTTCGCCCGCGGACTCGTCCTGCCTCAGCAGCCAAAACCCAAAACTCTGCACAGTCACGACACGAAGTGTGTCTGGCAGCGCCGGTGCGGCTGGCCGACAGGGACTGACTCACGGGGACGTCTCTAGAGCTCGTCCTCGTCCTCGTCCTTTAAACCCTCTCCACTCTGGCACTTCAACCTCTTTGTAGTGACTCTACAAGTCAGTGGAGACCGCGGACGGAGAACAAGAGGACGGACTTTCTTGCTCGAGGTAACCACAGCTCCATCCCCACGACTGTGGTGGAGACACACGGCGGTGTTAAGGACGCGCTCTGGTACGGTGGGGCTAAGGCGGAGTGCAGAAACGCTGAGGTGGCCATCTTGGGAGCACTGAAGTGAACAAAGGCAGAGCAAACACAAGTGAGGGAGAAAGTGACACACACACATCCAGAGAATGGAGAGAGGAGAGGAGAGGAGAGGAGAGGAGGAGAAGAGGAGATGGGAGGACAGGAGAGGGGAGGAGAGGAGATGGGTGGGGCGTGAGGGTCGTACGCGATGGGGGCTGTGGCACATGACACAGCAGAGCTCTCGGCTCCCTCAAGAGCTCCACTTAAACCCTCATTAGGAGGGTTAGTGTGGCGAGGGTCTGGCGCCCACAGGCTTATCAAATAGCACTGGAGTGCCTTTATTACCAAAGGTTGCCTCATTACGAGCGAACAAAGAGCTGCACAATGACACTGCAGTTAATGAGGATCTTCTCCCCCTGCTGATTGGCCAGGAGGCGCTCGCACTAGTGTCATGGCGTCTTCAGCAGATGCGTTGGGTTGGCGTCCTCGCTTGTCGGCGGTCGGCGGCTCGCACCACGCACGGAGGCAGCAGATGGGAACAACAACGACGCGAAAACCAAACCAGCTGGACTGACCACACCAGTGCAGCAGCGCGCGGACCTTGGCTGGACGTCAGAGACGCGCAGAGACATCTGAGAGGAATTATGTCATGGCGAGGAGAAAAATGATACCAGCTAGGGTCTTCTCCCCTGTCTCCAACACCAGATGCTGGAGTCTGCAGAGGAGCCATCACATCCCAGAAACCCTGTAGAGCAGCTGGGACTGTATGTTCTCTCACACACACACATACACACACACACACAGCTTCTGCCATTTCATCTCATGTTCGCAGCTAATTAAGAGTTTGCAGGCCTGAGTCCCCCACCTTTTCTCCCATTCCATCACATAAGTAGCTGTTTGATCTTCTCAGCGGGCCTTATTATACCGTAGTTGTGAAAGGAATTTTATTCCTACCGTCATAAAGACAAGGGCCCATGAAATATTACTCTCATCGGCTTTTCCCCACCCAGCGCTCTTAAACAGTCCCCTTTAGCTCTCCGCAGCGGGCAGCAGTAGTGCCACCCAGGACACCTGCAGTCCCTGGGTATCCACGTCCATCCTGCTCCTGCCTCTGCTCTACTGAGTCATCACCAGCTTCTACATCCTCAGCTCATCTGTCTGACGTCATTAAACTCTCATCCGGCGCCTGTGCCATAACGTACGCGCCTGCTAGACGCCTTCGGCTCTAACGCGAGTGCTTCAGAATGACCCCAGAGAGCACAAACTCCAAGCACGGGGTGGTGAAAGCCAAGAGAGCATGACCTACCCAGTCCAGGGGGCACCTCTGGGCACGGCAGGACGGGCTTGGGGGTGGGGCGTGTGCGGCCGGGCTGGGGCCGCCCGCTGGGTGAGAGATGCTCGACGGCGGGCAGGTAGCTGGCGAAGGTGGCGTTGGGCCGGCCGCTGGAGTAGTTGTAGTAGTGGTGCGGTCCGCGGGAGGCGTTGGCGCCGCGGCCATTGTTGAAGCGGCTGAAGATGTCGAAGCGCTGGCTGTAGACGTCGAAGTAGAGGATCATCATGATGAGGAAGTGCACGAGGCAGAGCAGCAGCACCACCTTGCACACGCGCTCCAGCGTGCGGCCGAGCGCCAGCCGGCTCATGGTGGAGGCCCCGCGCCGTACGCAGCTACAGGCATCCGCGCAGCGCCCTCTCCTGGACACGCCCCCCGCCACGCCCTGCAGCTTGGAGAATCTTCCTGAGATCCACAGAAACACAGAGAGGGAGACGCTGTAACCGACAGGAACATTTGAGAAGTGAGAAGCATCTCATGAACGTGGCATGTGATTTATTCACTCACGTATTTAACAGGCTAAACGCCGCCCACAAGGAGGCGCTGTTCGCACTTAATCAGGGATGCTGTGTAAACGTGACTTTAGGATCAATGACACTGCACATCTTGGTTTTATAAGTATTAAGTACCTTAAATGTCACCAGTCTTTTTGTTCAGCACGTATCCTGACACACACACACACACACACACACGTTCCCAGGGCTGCTGCCACATCAAACACTGTGTAGTGGGATAATCACCACTGATGACCCGTCTTACAGGAGACTTCGTACTGGAGCAAGAACATTACTGTGTCAGTGGCTGGGCTGGTGATCTGCTGTATTCTGGTGATCTGCTGTATTCTGGTGATCTGCTGTATTCTGGTGATCTGCTGTATTTTGGCACATCCTTCTGCATTGCGGCCCTGTTGTCTTTGTGTGTTCCAGCACGGGCTAATTAGCACCACCACCAAACTCTTTACTGACATTCTCTCACTGGTCGGTTATACAGCGTTGAACTTCTGAACTCTTGCCAGCTCAGTTCATGTGATGTTTGATTTGCACAGCAGGTCCACACCCCCCTGCACTAGAACTTCTGCCCCTTCATGTCCACACCCCCCAGCTCCAGAACTTCTGCCCCTTCATGTCCACACCCCCCTGCAGTAGAACTTCTGCCCCTTCATGTCCACACCCCCCAACTCCAGAACTTCTGCCCCTTCATGTCCACACCCCCCAGCTCCAGAACTTCTGCCTTTTCTGTTGGCTCAGTGGCTCGTTAGGATGATTACACGTCTGAGCTGCACTGGAAGGCGAGACTTGGACGCCTTTATCTGCTTCACATCGTTCTCAGTCTGAGCTGCGAATGTGTGAGGTACATTCCAAAAAACACAGCACACTGTGTAAAGAAAACACCCTCCAGTCAAAAAACCCAACAAGCCTGTGTGGGAATCTCCCGGAGTAGACACGGAGACCTGTCTCATGGAGACCTGTCTCACGGAGACCTGTCTCACGGAGACCTGCCTCAGACACGGAGACCTGTCTCACGGAGACCTGCCTCAGACATGGAGACCTGTCTCACGGAGACCTGCCTCAGACACAGAGACCTGTCTCACAGAGACCTGCCTCAGACACGGAGACCTGTCTCACGGAGACCTGCCTCAGACACGGAGACCTGTCTCACGGAGACCTGCCTCAGACACGCAGACCTGTCTCACGGAGACCTGCCTCAGACACGCAGACCTGCCTCAGACACGCAGACCTGCCTCACGGAGACCTGCCTCAGACAAGCAGACCTGTCTGAGAGTGATCTTTAGGTGCTGAGGGGTTTTCCAATCTAGCAGATGGGAAAGAGGATAAGCAAAAGTATGAGAGGGATGGGGGGTGGGGGGTAGATGGGGGGGGGGGGGGGCAAACAGACGTCAGCCTGGGTTACTAGGGTCACAGCCAATTCCCCTCCCGGTTCTCCTGGTCTCTTCAGCCTAGAGGCAGCACAGTCTCCTGATCTCACGCTTGGCTGCCTGCTGAGAGTTCCCTAGAGGGGCAGAAGGGCAGAGGGCCTGGCGTGGCAGCTCTGCGGCTCCCCCCAGAGGCTGGGCAAATACGGGGGTGGTGGTGAGATAATACAGCAAAGAGTGGCTGCTCGGAGCAGCTGAGGGTCCCAGCGTTCCTCTCCTCCCACAGCAGGTGGAGGCATCTCCTCTCTCCCCCCACACCCTCTCCTCTCTCCCCACACCCTCTCCTCTCCCCCCACACCCTCTCCTCTCTCCCCACAGCCCTGTTTCAGCTGTGTGCAGGGGGACGTGTGTCTGCAGCTCACCACGCAGACCCCTCCCTCCTCTATGTGCCCTTATAATGAACCACTGTCGCAACAGAGTTAGAGGCAGACAGGCAACCGGGAAAGACGAGAGCAGTGTACATAATAAAAGAGACAGAGAGAGAGAGAGAAAGAGAGAGAGAGAAGGAACATGGTAGGACTGTAGTGAGGATGGAGGACACCGAGCCACAAGATGGAAGTGAGAACAGAAGAGGGAGAGAAGACCGAGGAGGAATGGAGCGTGTGGTGTGAACCCAGCCTCTGGTCCCTCCCAAGCGCTGGGCTTCTCCCTGCTATCGGTTCCAGCTGTTTATGTGAGATGTGGGTGCACTGCTCTCTAAGCACAAGCACAGCTTCCGCTTACAGCCACGGTTCCGCCTGGACCTAGACCCAAACCGGACCCCTCAGGACCCAAACCGGACCCCTCAGGACCCAAACCGGACCCGTCAGGACCTGTGTTCAGTCCGCCACATCATGTGTACTACTGTAATGACATGACTTTATATTGCCAGCCTATCAAAAGCAGCCACCACACAGAGCATCTCGTTATTCCATCACCTCGGTCTCGACTTTCGTCTTGTCTGGCGGCCGAAAACATTTGGATAACCGTACGGCACAGCGTCCGTGCAGCTGAACTCATGGCCTGTCTCCTGGGCGTTGTCTCCTGGGCTCTCTGGTCGTTACAGGCTGTGCCCCCAGGAGCACTAACCCCACTCTGAACCAAGTTCTCCAGCCTGGTCCTGGTCGGCTCAAACAGCATCCTTGATGTCCACGTCCAAGTGCGAACACTGAAGGATTCTCCATCTGAGCAGCTCCAGCCTGGCGGTACTGGGCTGGCGGTGGGAGCTGGAGCAGGAGGCTGTTTGTTCTCCTTTAGCACTGCACACCAATCCCCTCACATCAGCCTCCTACCCGCCTGATACGCACGTCATCCGAACCTCCTGTGAGGGACTGAAAACCCAGCGAATCATTAAGATTTAGCAGTAAAGAGGCAGGAAGCTGCTTTGTCTGTTGCACTGTTGTGACGTGTCGTGTAATTGTACAGCCAAGAAAATTGTTCTCTTAGCAAAAGTGAACACGGCCGGAACAGATCTTAGCACCGGCACGGCAGGAACATCGGTGCTAATTAGCACAAGGTCCTGTTAGAATCAGCCAAACTTACCAATATGGCATGCTAAGCTATTATTAACAATAACAATGCGTTTTATTTAAATTAGTACCAATTAAATCAATAAATGTGAAGTAATGAACACTAGGCATTTTAATAATCCAGGCACATTCACAACCAGTTAACACAAAAACGGGTCATGGCACCAGGTGGGCACCAGGTGAGCTGTAGGTGAGCCTACAGGATAAAGAGACTGCAGCGTCCCTCGTGAATATTTCACCTGTTTCATAAAGGAAGAGAGGCAAAAAAAGCAGATGCACATTTCAACAAGCAAGTGGTGCAGATGAACTGGCAACATGTGGAGTACAGCATGTTGAAATGTTAATATCACCAAGGCCAACAGTGGTGCTGTCGCCATCCATTATTAATGATATATGGAGGCTGCATTCACTTAATCACTAAAACAACGCATTTCTGAAAAGCGAGGAGTCCAGTGCATGACAACCATCTCAGCCCTAAAGGACATACTGGTAAAGATGAGCGTAACTATTCTGAACACGTGAAACCTCCAATGATGAACCATTCTGATAATACATATGTAATCCAACCCCAGGTGAGCCTCCTAGACACACGAGGACCTGAGAAGAAGCTCATCTGGAACTTGATGTGAGCAACCTGACTCAGTCCAGGATTATTCAGCCCAGGATTATTCAGTCCAGGATTATTCAGTCCAGGATTTATGTAGTATGATTTATGTAATAACGGACATGACTGGCTGAAACAAAGCACAAGCTAGAAGATAGAAGATCCTCAGCAGAAGCACTGGAGATGGAGATGGAGATGGAGATGTTGGACTATGTTGGACTATGTTACTCCTACGGACTCTAAAAACGTCACCACTGGATTATGCTTTCTGTCTCTTGCTCTCTCTCACACAGACAAACATACACAAATTCACACCCTCCAGACACATGGTTAAAAATGTTATTTTTTTATCTATCTGGATTTATTTAATTCAAACAAATATGAGAAAATGAGCAGGTCTGTATCAGTGCTCTGATGTGAACTACAGGAGGAGGGAACTGGAATGAAGACCCAGTGGTGGTCTTAATGAATGATGCTGAAAGTCATCTTCACAGCCTGTAAAACACCACGCCCTCGTTCTACCCCGCCCACAGGCGTTACCACGGCGTTACCATGGCAGAGGATGAATGAATACCAAAACATCTTTCACGGTACACAGCACAGCTCACACAATCTGCACGGGGAAAACAGAGAGAAGAGACCCCCCCCCCACATTCCAGCTGAATGATCAATCAATGTCATCGCGAAATCGTGATTCAGAAATGTGCGGTTATGAAATCACAAGAGCAGCATTATTATTGTATACAATGGTACACAAATTTCCAACAAAATTCTTCATTCTTTATTTCCAACAATATTTTTTAATAATAATAAGTTCTGTATTATTTGTTGTTCTATGATAATAGTTGTATGAAACCAACAATACAACAGTTGCAATCATTCCAGAACATGTGCTGCGTGGAAACTCCAGAGTCTGCACCGCATCTGCAACATGAGGCGTCCAGCACCACAAACACTCGCTTAGAGTTGCATCTCTGGACCTGGGACACTGGTCCTCCAAACCACTAATATCCTGCTTTCACCCATCAATAATTCAACTATCTTGACCTTAATGGGCAAAATCCCCTGAAGATCCCCTGAAGATCCCCTGAAGATCCCCTGAAGATCTGGTCCTGCAGCAGTTGTCTGATTCTGGGGAGGTGAAGCTCAAACGTGCAGCAGAGCCGCACACGGAGAACAGAATGACACCGAGAGCTTAAAGCCCAATCATCCTGTGAACAGGCAGAGTCCAGAGCTCCCGTGAGCAGAACCAGCTGTGGCTGTACAGGGCTGAGTGATGACCACACGAGGGGCTCAGGACGCTAGAGGATCTCCCCTCTCTAGAGGAGTCACTGAGAACCACAGGACCTCCTCGTGTGCACACAGGCCTGGCCATGGGCAGCGCCATTCGTTAGCAACAGAGCCGCAGCGTCCCATCAGGCTCCGCCCCTTTGCCCCGCCCCTTGGTGAGAGCACGGCGAGGTGGGGGTCGGCAGCTACCCCCCCGAGACGACCAGATGCGCTACACTTTTGTGGGGGACTCCGCCAAGATCAGTGTCTCTATTATGAGCTCAGCGAGGAAAGAAGCCGAAAAAAAATGAGGATGTAATGAGGATGATTTGATTTCCCTGCGATGGTTTTCAGATCCTGCCTGACTTGTTACAGAGTCTGATGTGAGGGCTGTTGTTCCAGTGCTGGGGTTTCTGTGCTTAAATTACCCACGTCAGACGCAAGAGGCACGTGGGGCACAGCTCCACGTTTAAACAGACAGATAATTGCCACCAGGAAAGGACACGTGAGGCGTGGCAGAAGCTGGAGCAGCATGCGTGGTAATTTAGCAGTTAGGCTGAATTAACACGCCATGGAACGCTTGACCTGCCCACTGCCGCCGCTCGCGCTGTCGATACGCTGTGTGTGTGTGTGTGTGCGCGCGCGCATCACGGGTCCAGACCAGCCAGAAAAGATCTGGTTTTCTGCACAAACGGGACCTGCTCTTCATCTAAGTCCTAGTAACAAATCAAGATGTTCTTTAGCAACACAACACAAAAGTTCTACAATCGATGAACTCTGAACCTCCCAGAAAACAAAAACTAATTAAAAATGAATAACTGGAGGGATGCGCTGTTCCCTGCCTGCGCTGGGCTCCGGTTCTGGTTACTCACGTCTCATAACAGGATTTGTTTACACCATGTGGTGCATCATCTAGATCAAGAGAGAATGATAAGGACCTCAGAACAGATTAAAGGGGTTTCTGAGAACCTCAGAGCACATTAAAGAGAGAATGATAAGGACCTCAGAACAGATTAAAGGGGTTTCTGAGAACCTCAGAGCACATTAAAGAGCAGCAAAAGGATTTTTAAAAACTTGGACCTTCCTGAGTCTGCAGACAAGCAAGCAGTTTACCACCGAGTGGACTGTTTACCACTGAACAAGAGCGCTTTGCTAAAAGACTGCTGGCTCTTCCATAATGCTACTCAAAGATGCATTTACCTTTTGTGCTTGAACAGTGTCATGTTAGGAGCAAACAAACCACTACACAGTAAAACCAAAACCTCATCCCAACATCGCAGTGGAAGTGTGGTGGAAGTGTGGTGGAAGTGTGGTGGAGGTAACCGAGAGTGTGAGAACCTGAGGACTCATGACACAGTGGGTCATGCAACATGAAGCCATTTCCTCCTGTCCTGGGTCAGGGTCTTCAACAGGAGACACGCAGCAGGAAGACCTGTCCTGGACCTTACTGCTCAGGACACTTCACCACACTTCACCCGGCAGTAATGTAAGCAGTGTTCTCCTCAGTGACACCGTTCCAACTGTTTGCTAACTTTGCTCTGGTAGTAGAAAATACAGCATGTGTGGATACAGAAAATGTTATTTGTATTTGTTGTTAAGTTATTATTTTTATGACTACAATTATTTCACACTAATGCTGAATTAAAGATCGTCCCAGAGGGTTTAGTACACACACACACACACACACACACACACACATATATATACATATATATATACATATATATAGTGAGAGAGATCAGATATTCAAACAAGCGTACATGCTATTAATGATGGAAACTGGAACCCTTACATTATACAGACTGAAGAAAGTTCATCTAACACTTTAGAGAAGAGATTAAACAACCAAAACATGAAAGCTACATTCACGCGTCCAAGGCCTTTAACTAGGAGTCGTGTTCACGTCCATCTCTCTGAAGCTCCTGGGCACTGTGGTACCTACAGAGGAGCAAATGAGGTGGAAAATCACAGCACCTGCACCGAGTGTCCTCGGCTGAAGCCAAAACTCCACCATTATGTTTGTATTCCTCAGATTATCCCAAGTCTGCTAACCAGTCTGACGATGCACAGTTAAGTGCTCTGATCAACATTTTAATCACAATTGAATTAGTTCCTCAACCGTCAAATTCCTCATGAATCCTTAGACATGTCTGTGACTCGTCCCTGGTCCCTAAGGCCAGAAACACAGCATCAGTGTGGGGACCCCACCACTGGGACACCACCACTGGGACCACACCCGGGACACCACCACTGGGACACCACCACTGGGACACCACCACTGGGACCACACCACTGGGACCACACCACCACACCACCACTAGGACCACACCCGGGACACCACTGGGACACCACCACTGGGACACCACCACTGGGACCACACCACTGGGACACCACCACTGGGACACCACCACTGGGACCACACCACTGGGACCACACCACTGGGACACCACCACTGGGACACCACCACTGGGACCACACCACTGGGACACCACCACTGGGACACCACCACTGGGACCACACCACTGGGACCACACCAAATGGGACCACCCACCATGTCCACACCACTGGGTGGGACATCTCTCTCCACACCACTTCCACTCACACCACACACCACTGGGACACCACCACTGGGACACCACCACTGGGACCACACCACTGGGACCACACCAAATGTCCACCACCATGTCCCGGGTGCATCTCTCTCCTTCACTCAGCGCAGAAACGTCACTACGGGCATCACTGATGTGCTTCAGCTTCCTGGATGTCCCAACACTGTAGGACATGCTAGACAGCTGCAGCTGATTTGATTTATTACGTTTTAAGATTCTCTGGTCTTGTGATGCGACTGCTTCAAGGTGTTAGCGTGATGCACCTCGCTGTAACGTGACTGACCGAGCGGTTTGGGCAGCTCCTCTGGCGTCTGACCCTGTCTTGTCCTCATTCTGAGATTAGGCGCTGATCTTCAGAGGGGCCGCTGGGTTCAATGTGCTGCTGACAGCGATACTCGGATTTCAGAGTTTCAGAGAGAGAGAGAGAGAGAGAGGGGGAGAGAGCTACTCTGGTACAGGATCCTGACAGATGTGAATATACAGCCCTCATATGGGACATTTTCAATTCCAAACTTAATTTGAAGTCAAAGGTTCAGGCTCATCTTCTCAGCGGTTTGCATTTTATAGATGATAAAGTCTGATGTCAACCTGTGTTAATCTCGCAGCCTGACGCTGTTCGGTCATAATCCTAATCAGATGGGTCCTTACAGCAGCTCTTAGTCTCTGTTGCTCTGCAGCCCACAAGCTGAAAACCAAGACTGCAGGTCCAGGTGACACTCTGGTCCACATCAGGTCCAGGTGACACTCTGGTCCACATCAGGTCCAGGTGACACTCTGGTCCACATCAGGTTCAGGTGACACTCTGGTCCACATCAGGTCCAGGTGACACTCTGGTCCACATCAGGTTCAGGTGACACTCTGGTCCACATCAGGTCCAGGTGACACTCTGGTCCACATCCCCATGTGCACCAAGCACCCACACAGACCCCATGTGTAGCGTGACGGTGGAGTTACAGGAAGCAGATCTAGCTGTGATTGGTGAGCAGCACCTCTGCTCAGCCATCATGACCAACGATGGCAAATCCAGACTTCAGACAAGACAACTGTACCAAATAAAACCCATATGCACCAGCAGCAACCTCGGGTCTTACTGTTCCCATGACAACAAGTCCCAGTAACTAATTGGTATGTCCTTATATTCCACATCTTCCCCCCACCTGTCCACAGTCTCATATAGACCTTGTTCCGTAAGCTGCACACTTGGACATACTATGACAAACTAAATTCCTATGAAAAATATTAGCTGAATTAATTTCTCAGTGTGTCAGTGACACCAGCAGTGCACTCGTGTATAAGGACATGGGCTGGACTAACGCAACATACAAGCAACATACAAGCAACATACAAGCAGACTCACTACTGCACAAGCTGTTGAGAGCCTCTCGATAGTCACTGACATCTGTTTAAAGTTAGACAAAGAGCACAGTGAGTGGATGTTTGAGAGAGACAGAGTACAAAGACGCAGACAGCATGAGAGAGAGAGAGAGAGAGACAGAGAGAGAGAGAGAGAGAGTTAGAGAGAGAGAGAGACAGAGAGAGTTAGAGAGAGAGAGAGAGAGACAGAGAGAGAGAGTGTATGTGTAGGTTAGGCTACAGACTCCTTCACTTTCTCTGACCTCTCTAAGCCTCTGACACTCAGGGAGTCATGAGCACAGGACAAGCAACCTGACGACACCAACATCATCCTCCCCTACCAGGAGACGCTGTGCACTAATGAAAGATAATCAAACAGAAGTTTAACAGCAGGACAGTTGAAGATGATTCACAACTTGTGAAACATCAACATCACTGAACTGTTTTGAAGACATTTCAGACTAACTGATAGTGTCAATAGTGCCAACACTACTTTTGTTCAACTATAGTTCATTTTACAGACAAGCTAAATGTTTCTGACAAAGACTGCATGTTATGCAGCTAAACTGTATAATAGTGTCCATACTGTGTATTCTTACTGCAGTATTAATACTGGAGAAAGCTGAAATATATAAAATACGCACAAACAAAATCTGAGCACAATACACAATGAAGCCCTTTTAGAGGAGTGGAGAGTCGGGCTGTGGTGTCGTGTTTACTGATGTTGGAATGGTCCCTCGGCCAAAGACCTCCACCCAGAGGGACACGGTGCTACTTTAATCAGTAGCAGGCGCTACCGTAGTTACCCAGAATGCGACCCCAGAACGCCACACACACACAAAACAACTTATTTCAAGTTAAATGAACACAAAACGTGTTAAGGACAGATGTGTGTACACTCATCAACCTCAGTCAAGCGGCGCGGGTGGCGTCCTATGCTATGGACATGGGCATGCGCGCGCCCTCCAAACCCTCCACGGGAGCACAAAGCAGCGCGTGGCCAACTGCAAACTGAAGACGCTGCAGTTGTGACAAAGAATACCCGCCTGCTCAGAGAAGCTCGGAGATGCTCGGAGATGCTCAGAGAATCTCAGTGATGCTCGGAGATGCTCGGAGATACTCAGAGAAGCTCAGAGAAGCCCAGGGATGCTCAGAGAAGCCCGGAGATGCTCAGAGAAGCCCGGAGATGCTCAGAGAAGCCCGGAGATGCTCAGAAAAGCCCGGAGATGCTCGGAGAAGCTCGGATATGCTCAGAGATGCTCGGAGATGCTCAGAGATGTTGCATGACGCCTCTCCCATTCATTCATAAGGTGCAGAATCAGACACTCGTGCGTGAACAAGTGCAGAACGTCCGCAGCGTTCATTTTCACGCCCGGCGCAATATTTGTGTTACGAGTTTGAGCTAGTGGTGAGATGCAATATGTCTTACGTCTGTTATGCTATAGAATTGCATTCTCTACGCCTAAATCAAGATGGCAGGCTCTAAACATTGCTTTAAAAAAGATCCGGAGAAAACGAAGAGCACGAGAAGTGTCTGGAGAGAATTTAATAACCTCAACGTAGGCAGTAAAATGGTTGTGTCTTACCTTAATAGCAAAGGAAGCAAGATACCTTCTTTAAGGGCGCATTTCTTTGTTTACCCACTTCAGCTGTGGACTACAGCTGCCTATTTTGGGAAGTGTCAGTTCAACAATAAGGGTTTCATCCAGGCCAAACACGAGTAGATTTTGGGAAAATAAATGCGCATAATATCCAGGTAACAAAATAAGATATCGCTGCCCGCTAGCTGCCGTTATTTCCTTCTGATAACCACGGCTGTTAATTCATCTTTCGCAGAGCAACGTTGGTTTTGCCAAATGACAGACAATTCTGATGCATCCATTTTGCGCAAAAGCACTTCGGCGCATCCGATATTCCCAGAATAAGTGAAGATCTTTGACGTGCAATTTCTTGTGCCCGCAATCTACATGAGGACGAGAGTGCAAATAAAAGCACAGAAGCAGGTTCTTCTTGAGCATCTAGTACGGAGAGTCGGAGGGCTCAAACGTCAGCTAACTATTCGTCCACTAGAGGGAGTATAGAGCACATGCGCGCTTTCCTGGGCGTTAAAGTGCAAGAGAGACAAACGGCTGAAAAGACGCAAAAATGGATGATAATTGCACGATAAATCGCACGATGCTGTAATCAGTAATAAAAATAAATAGAGAAATATGTTTACAAAGGCTATGGTGAAGAAGGTGACGCGTTTTTCCTCTCTTCTAAAGTAGCCGAGGTCAGATCTTTAAATGGAGCTTTAATGGCTCCACGACTTCTATAAATCCCCTCACACCCAAGCACAACGATATGAACACAGCCAGTCTGGTAAATACGACCTGGGCATCCTGCTCTCCTCTCTGCTCTGTTCTCATGTCCGCTTAATGTAGCTTTGTAGCTTTGTGCAAATTTAGCTTTTTCCATTTTTATTTATCCACTTCATAAAGGTTTTCACTACTTTACACTTGTCCTAATCATAATATTAATAATAATAATTTAGAGCACTTTAAACCCTTTCTGAAGCATGTGCACTATCCAACTCTCTATTCACACCATTATTCAATATATATTAAACACAATATACCAGAATATATACCAGACTATATACCTTATACCAGAATATATACCAGACCATATACAAGACCATATACCAGACCATATACCAGACCATATACCAAATTATATATCATGATATCTATTTGTACAGTACGTTGTGCAAACTCATGTGAAAATGGTGTTTTGGTACAGAGTGGAGCAGCAACTTCTCTGCACTCGGAACCTTTGAGCAGCCTCGCTCACGTACCTACATCCCTCCCGTATTATTGTCAGTGCTACGCAATAATTCATGGCGTTTATTCAGTAATATGCCTTTAAATTATAAACCTAAACATCAGCTTGAAAATTAAAAGGTTAAATCCATCTATTTCCATCTTAAAAGCTTTTGGGAAGCTCCCAATAGTTTATGAAATTGTTGTAATTGTTGTGGGCCGTAATATTATCCTGCTCTGCGCGTAACAGAAGCTCTGGCACGGACGTCCGACAGCATACTGTCCGGCTACAGTGACTCATCTCTGAAATGGAATAACATCTATAAAACATTCACTCGTACGCCGTCAAGCGTGTAGGATTTATACCCCTTCGTATGTGTAGCGTCCCCATGTAACAACAAAAGTAAATTAATAAGTTAATAAATAAATTCTAAAATCATTTAAAGCAAGTACATGACTGCAGCTATTTTGGTTAGCTGCCTTACGTCTGCCTGGTGTCTCTCTGCTTGTTTTGGGGGTGTTGTGTCTGGCACGACTATTTGCATAAAGTGGTGTGTTTCCTACAGTTTCCCTACAGTACAGTACAGTACAGTTTGCACTTCGACCTCATAGCAACTGTTTCATTCAAAATCCAATTTACTGGAGTACAGAGCCAGACTAAAGAAGTGTGTACAGTGGCAGTTTGCAGATCGCACTGAATTTAATTTGTAATTTAACTACTGTTGGATCCTCAGATCTATCGACAGCCATCCAATGTCAGCAATTTCATTTGAGTGCTCTGTTATCTGGAAATGAACATCCACTAGAATTAACGACAGAGGAGGTGGAGGTTAAATAAAAGTTATTGGCTAATGGAAGAGTCGTATAAGTGTGGAGAGGTTGATGTGTAAAGACAGGAAATGACACCTTAAACTGAAAGCTGGTTGAAGATGAGTTACTGCATCATTCTGACTGGTGAGCAGGGGCACCTGGATGGTACAGATCAGAGAGGTGAGATGAACTGTGGCTCCTGTGCAGCTAAAACACAAAATAGGCCTGAAATGCAATGGTCTGAAAATAGAGCAGGAAGATATGGATTCACACT
Organism: Brachyhypopomus occidentalis; assembly: GCA_020368025.1. NCBI lineage: Eukaryota > Metazoa > Chordata > Actinopteri > Gymnotiformes > Hypopomidae > Brachyhypopomus > Brachyhypopomus occidentalis. The sequence continues at coordinate 38,185 of JAGXOD010001378.1, read as the reverse complement.
GATCAGTTCCCAAAACTCCTTAATGACTTTAACGCGTCAGATCCAGTTCTGTAGTGTGTCTCCTCTACACATGAACTGTTGTAGTCACACCACACAAACACAGCTAACTCCAATGTGGTCACCCAACACAGACACAGCTAACTCCAATGTGGTCACCCAACACAGACACAGCTAACTCCACTATAGTCACACCACACAGACACAGCTAACTCCAGTGTAGTCACACCACACAGACACAGCTAACTCCACTGTAGTCACACCACACAGACACAGCTAACTCCAGTGTAGTCACACCACACACACAGCTAACTCCACTGTAGTCACACCACACAGACACAGCTAACTCCACTGTAGTCACACCACACAGACACAGCTAACTCCAGTGTGGTCACAGCTCAGTGTGGTCACACCACACAGACACAGCTAACTCCACTGTAGTCACACCACACAGACACAGCTAACTCCAGTGTGGTCACACCACACAGACACAGCTAACTCCAGTGTGGTCACACCACACAGACACAGCTAACTCCACTGTAGTCACACCACACAGACACAGCTAACTCCAGTGTGGTCACACCACACAGACACAGCTAACTCCACTGTAGTCACACCACACAAACAGAAGTCATGGCTATGAGCACTGAACATAATCGGATGATGATACGTTTCCTTCCCATATTTTGAGCCAGTGCTTCCCTTGTTTTCCTTAAACATGGAATTTATTGCAAAATGTAATATATTGCCCAGTCCTACATGAAAATATGCAGAATTGATATGATGTAATATCTAGTAATGGGTGAAAAACATCTAGCTGGGTGGAATTTCGATGCACTGAACAGTAAAAACCCCAAAATGACTGTAGCCTCATAAATAACCACATCATTCTATAAATGACCATATCATTTTAATGTGTCATGGACTGATAGTGACTGACACCATCATCAGTAAAACCCACATTTCCTTGCTGAGCGGTGCTGGTGCAGGATGGAACTCGTCCTGCACTGTTACTCTTCCTTCAGTGATCACAAACATTTATTCATGTCCTAATGATTTTGGTACTTACAATGTCTACCATATTTATCTAAAAACTGTACAAACCAGTTAAAAACATCTGCATAATCAATCAATTTAAATACGTTTACAGCTAAAGTTAGTTTTGCACAACTGAATGACTTCATTAATTGAATGCAGAATCATGGTGTGACTAAACCATTTAGCTGGATATTTGTTCATAGCAGGACGCAAAGCATGACTGTATTTTAAGTTTTTACACTCTGCCTCCATCTAGTGGTTGCTTAGTGTAAGAACGGTTTGAAGAAAGCACTAAATACTTCAGATGGGACAAGTTATTGAAACACAAATATTTCAGATTTTTATAGAGCAGTTTTCTGCTTTTAGAATAAATTTAGTCAAGAATATCAGTATTTCAGTAGAACACCCACTAGATTTGCTTTGCTTGTTTCTCTTTTATATGACTCTTATCATAGACACTTTTACGCACACCTTCCATGTAGATGTACATAGACCTTTTCTATGAACTTTTATATAGACCCACACTGTAAACGCACTTTTATGTAGACCCACACTGTAGATGTATGTACACTTACGTAGACCCACACCGTAGATGTATGTACACTTACGTAGACCCACACTGTAGATATATATATATATACACATGTTGTATATGTATATATGATTGTAAACAAGACTGTAGATTTATGTCCACTTCCCTAGTGTCCTGTTTTATGATCAGTCGGTTGTACTATTGGAACATCGCACACTGGCACAAGTACTGCAGTGTGTTCTGAGGTGCACCAGCTGTACCAGTCAGTCAGGAGGCCAGTACTGCAAACAAACCTGTTCACCTGCTAGCGTGAAGATCCAGCGTGAAGATCCATACATCTCCTGCCCTTCAGCGAGACGGCAGCAGGACCCTGAACGACTGGGCCATACAGAACACCGAGGAGAGGACCAGTACATGGAACTTACACAGGACTACCAATGACAGGAGAATCATCACAAGACATCTGATTCGGTTCCGACAACAGAACAGCATCCTGCACCCACAACATACCTCAGCACAGGAGAGCAACGGTGATGCACGAGGAGGACGTTGACATGACGGCTCGGCCCAACGTCAGGAACCGCGTTAGCTTGAACGCTATAAATCTTACAGTTCATGTAGCTCTAATGAACTCATTACCTACAACTGAAAAAACTGATGAACATAAATAAGGAGATAATAAAGGCCTTCAGCAGAGAGGGGTGGTGTTTTGGTTTTTATTTGTTCAAGGACAGTTATGAAGTCAAAAGGGTCCACTTTTACACATTACATCAACATACTGAACACAATCACTGGAGACATGGTCAGATGATCACCAGAACGCAGCAGCCCAGAGACACAGGCAGCCAGAGCCTCGTCACATGACCAGGAATCTGGAATGTGTCCGGTGGTCTCTACAAGGTCCTTTACTGGCTGCAAAGCTTCAGGACTGGGCCATACCATGAGACTGAAGAGAGTGGGATTAAAGGAACTTTAGATGCATGAGATTCAATTAAAGGAACTAAAATGCTGAGACTGAAGAATCAAATACACATCCACAAACTATGAGACTGAAGAGAGTGGGATTAAAGGAACACCCTAGATGCACTCTATGAGACTGAAGAGAGTGGGATTAAAGGAACACCCTAGATGCACCATGAGACTGAAGAGAGTGGGATTAAAGGAACACCCTAGGGATTAAAGGAACACCCTAGGTGCACTATGAGACTGAAGAGTGTGATGCAGTAGGTGAACTACAGATGCTGACAAATGGTATGACACGCATTTTGTTGCTATATCTTAGACATTTTAAACAGAAACCACAAACCAAGCAGTGTATAAGATGGATGTATGTACTGACTGGACACATTAGGGGGTAACTGGGGGGGGGGGGCATCACTGATGGCCACAGTATGGGCGTCCTGTAGTGGGGGACAAAAGTCCCTACCAAGCTCAGTGAAGATTACATCATGTTTTAGAATATGAACTTCAAATACATCCCAGCTACATCCAGAATAAACAGTGGATCAAAACCACATCTTGCTTCAAACAAACAAGGAGAAAAATTAAGACCATGTATAGACCAGGAAATGTGGAATGGTAAACAACCTCATGTCTCAATATAAACATTTACATGCTCCTATATACATATACATAAATACCCAAACACACACGCCCATCAGATTATACTGCCCTCGTATTTTTAACCAATCAGAACGACTGAGATTTGGACGGAGGGAGAAATGAAGGTGGTCCAGTCCTGAGACAAGCTCACCTGAACAGAGTTACTGATTCTGTAGACCTAAGGACTGTTTACCTACAGACAGCAAGTCTTTGTATATTAATGGCTTTACAGATGAACACAACACTGAAGAGTGAACAATATTCAAAACAACCAAGCATTCCATGGCCAGAGGTGGTCCCGCCATAATTACACCCGATGCTGACGTCCCTCACACGTGTGTGCGGTAGAATGAGAATGCTTCAGTTTACTGCCCGACTACTGTGCAGGACCACATATGTTAAGATTCACTTTTGTGTTTTACAGAACAGCAATCACAGCAAACTATACAGGCCTACAGAAGTTCAAAACGTTCACAACAGAACTGCCTAACTTTCCAGGGGCTCCAGTGTTGAGTGGTTAATCCGTCTGTGTGCCAGATCACAACAATGTTTTTCATTTATATATATATATTCTCTTATGTATTTATATGTTTATTTGTACATTTCAAATCTTTAGCCAAAAACAACAAAAACAAACCAAAACTATCACACTACATTCTTACAGACTGCATACTATGACAGGTGTAGGTTAAGGGTCACGACAGGGTTCGTAAGGTCAGGGTCTTCTGAGGGCTTCTGTGGTTTCATTCAGATCTGCAGCTAGAGGTGGGGCTTGTGTTTTAAAGACCTGTGTTCGATTTACACAATTCATGCATTCCTTTAACAAAGCGACTCGCATGTGTCACCTGAAAGCAACTCATGGTTAAAAAGACACAAAGAAAAAAAATTCATTGAAATAATTTACTGAAGTATTTACACGATTGGGCGGGGCACACAGAGGGGCGGGGCCACAGAGGGGCGGGGCACACACCAGAGTGGTCTGCTTCTTTGCCGAGTCCGTGTCTTGCAAACGCTGAGCTCGCTATTCCCCCATTTTTACTTTTGATGTCTAACAAAGTAAAACAAGAACAAAAAAGATACGTGAATACAATTATGCAAATTATATGCAAATACTTAAATACTTCAAACACAACTAATAAAATACTACTACAGAAGACAGAGCAGCTCTGCCTGTAATTGTGGTTCATGTCCAAAGACTTCACCACAGAGGGCACTTTCAGTGCAAGTGTAATTACTCTGGTTTCATCTGCAATAACCTTGATGGAGTGGTTTGATCATCAGCATATAAGTGTACACATCAGATCCATATGCTGACTATGAGAACATTGGGGACCAGGAACATTGGTGGCCCGTCTCTGGACTCAGCAGGTCCACTCCACTGGATCTGTAGTCTGACCATGGATCACATGCTTGAAGCAGAGCGGGACATGAAGTGTCAGGAGCCAGTGGAGACCCAAGCTGCTCCTCACGGAGGATCCACCATACGGAAGACGTTTATCATGTCTGGAATTGATCTAATCACCTGAACCTCTCCTGTATACACACACCTTCTCATATGCGCGCGTGCGCACACACACACACACAGCCCAGTTCTCTCACACAATAAACAGATCTAAATAAGGATACCTGTAAGATGGCAACAATGACTCCAAATAGCCCAATGGCACTGCCGAAGATTTCGACGATGAGGATCTTGACGAAGAGGCTGGCATTCTGCGCGTCTGCCAGGGCAGCTCCGCTTCCCACGATGCCAACGCAGATGCCACAGAAGAGGTTCGAGAAGCCAACGGTCAGCCCCGCCCCAAACATGGAGTAGCCTGTACAGAGCACAACCCTCTTCACCACCACCACCGAACAGAGAGGCCTTACGCCTCCTCTGGGTTACGGTAGGTCACGCAAAAGACATAAGTTTTTGTCTCATATATTCTGTGACCAAAGCAGGAAACGATTCTAGACCAAACAGAGAAGTTCTGTATCTTTTAGTCTTCAGTTCTGGTCCATTTAGTGTTCACACTGACACATTTACCATCGAACCAACAGGTAAATCATTTGGATATGGACACATCCTATCTGAGCAGCTTGTTTTTTATGATTTAGTGTTCACAGTTTTCCACATCTAAATAATGAACTCCTATCTGAACGGATGTATAGTTTTCCACATCTTTAATTAACTGCATGGATGCAGACGTGGTGGTTTGTGTATGAGGCAGAGGGTTGTAGTTTCACCACCTGAAAACTCTGCTGTTCAGAACTGGAAACACAAATTCAGTGGCAAAACAGTACTAGGAATTCCTTGGCTGCAGGAAGTGCACACTGAGTACATCTCCATCTGTGGACGTTCTTGCAGTACTCTACAGATTAGAGGTTCATGTTCTAATGATACGGGTCATGCTGACTGGCTCAAGCGTTCTTGGTGTGCTGATCTGGTAAAGTGTGAAGGCCACTGTTCACACCTGCCCGAACAAACCGTATTGAACAGACCGTATTGAACAGACCGCTTCAAACATACCTGCTTGGTAGTTCTTTGCTCCAATTTTCTCTGGAGTCGTACCAGAAAAGTTCTAGGACAGAAGAAACAGCATAATAACAGTGATGAAAGTGAAACAGGTGCAAACAAGCAGAAGGCAGTCTGACTTCACAAACTGATGTTAGTTTACAACACTCTCATGAACAAGTTCTCACCCGAATGAAAACCAACACTGCTTAGACGACTCAATAAATGCATTTGACAAGCTTACCTCCGCCATATTACTTATGACAATTGCCATAATGATCCCGTAGATGGCGACGGCTTCGCAAAAGATAATACTGCAAACCCGAAAAACACAACACATCAGTAACATGCATATACATTGAGCAGTGTGTCACAGCAATGAATGAAAGAATGAGTGAATGAATGAATGGTGTTATCTACTGCCCAGAGATCTCGTACCTGACAAGGTTCTTGGTCTTAATCCTCGGGGCCTTAACACCACCGCCAATGATGCTGGAACCCGTAATGTAGATGCCCCTGCAGACAAAAGCAGGAAGACTTCACACCAGCCATAATGTCGTTCAGCCTCAGTCATCTGATATCTGGGTTTAAGGCCTGGGGACCTGACTTCAGCAGTGACCCCTGCAGGTGACCCTGGTGCACTGACACAGGCCCAGGGTTTAAGGCCCGGGGTTTATAGAGGCTGCTCATAATAACAAAGCAACCGTGTTTCCAGCCATGAAGTCTGATCCCAGCTGATGCCTGCACAAGCTTCCCTGCTGCTTTCACAACTTCGATGATGATTCGACCATTGGAAACTTCAAATTCAAGATACGCTGACAAAATGCACAGCGTTCTTGGTGTCTTCAATTCACTTATTGGCTAATTGGAACAGTACATTGTGAAAATAAGCAAATGAGAAAAGGGTAAGTTCAACAAATGTACACATCTTAAAATGCCCCTGTCGGCTCTGCTGTGAAATGGGGAAGAGGAAGCAGAGGGAAGAGGAAGAGGAAGCAGAGGGAAGAGGAAGCAGTCTGTGCTCCTACCATGCGGCCCCAACCACAGACAGAGAGATGGCCAAGCCGATGCCCAGGTTCGCCCACATGAATGGGGACGTCTCCGTTAAAAACCTTCAGGACGAGACAAAAAGGACTTAAAAATGCACACAAACACACGTAGACAGCCTTAATCAGACCATTACACAATGTGTGGGACATACTGCATTATAACTACATTATATATGTTCTCAATTTCCATAATATGCTTTGTGAGATACAAATGAAACAACTGGAACACTGCCAGTGGTGCTCATGACTCTTGGGGTTAAATTCTCACCATGCTACGTCAAAGCGAAATCCAAGATCAAAGATTGTGTAGCAGATGCCTAGTAAGGAACAAGAAACACAGATTACAGATGGAAAGACCTCCAGAAAAGCATAAGGATTTGGACACAACAGTAATATAAAACAATGTTTGCCTGTAGCTTCTGGGTATTGCTAAAACGTGCACAGTGTGGTTAGTTGAATAGTCTGTCCAAAACCACACAGACTCTTACACCATCCCACGTAAAACCAAGGGTTATTTTATTTTTAAAGACACTGCCACTGAATATTTAAAAGCCAAAATAACGCTGACAAGCTGAAAAGACCAAATAGCGAAAGAACAGGCAATTAATACAAACTTAAAGTAATAAAACTCGAACCTAAACAACAATGTAAAGTGTCAAACTGTAGATAGGAATTTCACGAGGGCACAGCTCACCATCACGTGCAATTCTCAGTTCCTCATCCACACAAACATACAAAGACGTGTGGAATAAAATTATGTTATATATATAAATATATATATATATATATATATATATATATATATATATATATATATATATATATATATATATATATATATATAAATATATAGGTTATATTTGGGTTTATGCAAAGATGTGTTCATAACCCATAATAGCTATACTGTATTCTTGTAATCTTTATTCTTCAGGTGGGACACGTGCTTCAGTACACATAGTCTAAAGTAAGCATGTAATGGATATCAAGAACAAAAATTGTTTCATTGGAACCCTCTCAGCCAAACACCTGGGGAGGGAAACGACGTGAGCACGACGTGAAAACACGTATTGTGATTTAGCTGTACACGCCGTTAAACTATAATAAACACTGCAATTTGGTATGTGTCAGAAAAGCTAGCCAGCTAACTACAGACAGTCCCGATAAGTGGACAGGTGTCCTCTGTTCGGGGACGTTTCTATAACACTCCTGCGGGTTTGAGGCGTGATGCGAGGACACGATAGCGCGGCTAACGCTAGCAGCGCGGCTAACACAACGGCGGCGCACAACGACACATTAAGGCGTCTGAAATTAACTAAAACGTCCTGAATCAATTATTAGTGCACGTTTATACTTGATTATTATATCCGGACCGCGGAAGATGAGCGGGAAACGCCGCTTACCGACGACGAGGACGGCGCTCCAGAAGGCCAGAGTGACCCCGGTGTACAGAATGGCGTGTCCGTTCATCATAACCTCCAGCAAAAGCGCCAGTTTGGCTGCCCGTACTGACACTTCTCACACAAATACACCCGCCGGCGCGGCTGTCTCGCCAAATAAACGTCGCTTGGTGTGTAAACGAACCCAGTGGATCCTCCGCTACCTTCGAAACGGCGACGCTTGCGATTCCTGCATCCGTTAAAGAGACGGGACGCTGGCGTCAGCTGATCACGCGCCTGGCGAGACTCGCGCATGTGACTCACGCGCGAACGTGGGGCGAGTTCAGGCGCGCCACGTACGCGCCGTGCCCGACTGTTTTCGAGTTTCGCGTTCGCTGCCATCAGACTGTGTGACCGCAAACTACAAGCTTAACCCCCCGTAGTCAGTAACTTTTAAATTGAGTACAATTAAACTGAGAATCAATCCTGACGGTACACTCACACACAGCCAGCTAGCAAGCAACAATTAAAATTACAATTACAAAAACAATATAAAAACCAACCAATTACAAAAATCGAGGTGAAATATGAAATATCCTACACAATCACATGAATGAAAATGTTACATGTAGCAGCTGAGGTAGTGAGCACTGAAAATGTAAACTATGGCAGAGATTGCGGCAGAAGTACACCAGCACTCTCCGCGGTGCGGCGGCAGCCGGATGCCAGCAGCTTCGCCTCGGGTTATTTTTCCTGGGAATCCTGCGGGAGCGGAGTAGCTGCTGGTCCTTCACTGCTGGTGATGGTGCAGCAGATGTGTGATACTGTGATGTGTGTACCCAACAACCCGAGCGCGGGAACCTTTTCCACACAGACTCACTAATCAATAATTTCTTTCGTTTTTTGATGAATTTAGATGAGACAGTGTCACGACACCGTGACCAGGCTTTGAATTTCATCAATGCGAGGTGAGTCCAGGGTCGAGGAGAGACACAGACACGTGTGTGCAGAAAGGGCTCCACACACAGCCCGTGTGGGGCCCCAGAGCGGAGTGTAAGGGTGGAGCAGAGGTGGGGGCCTAGTTTAGCAGTCTGAGGGCGATTGGGCAGAAAGCCTTGATCAAAAAGCAGTCGAAGACTTTCGTGAGCAGTTTGAAGAACGGTTCTGTTCTGAAGTAAGGCCCTGTTCTGAAGTAAGGTCCTCTTCTGAAGACCGGTCCTGTTGAAACCTGTGCTGTTTCCGTCACGTTCGTCGCTCCCTGTGAGGTCCTGTATGGAATAAAACGCCGGCTTGTTATCCGAGAAATACTTGCGCTAATATTTGAACCAAACGCACTTGAATTTTCATATCGACAGTGAACATTTTTATTGGCAAAATATTAAAATAGCCCCATCAAATGACAAAGCGTTTTCTTTCTCTTCTTCTGTCTTACGATAGCTGTATTGGTGACAATATTATGGGTAAAAAACAATGGTTTTACATTGTATTGCTGTAGAACGCAATGCATTATGGGTCACCAAATAGGTACGGTCTTTAACTGTAATTTTAGCGGTAAACTGTTGGGAAAAAACTGGCGGTTACTTTCCCACCTGTAAATAAAACATATTGCGAGGATTTACTGCTATTTTGAAAGACACGCCCGGTGAAGCAGTGAAGAGGAGAGTAGGAGCTCGTTGATCACGTGAACTGAAGAACACCTGTGTTTGTAAGTACAAATTAAGGTTTTTTCAACATATAAAGCGGTGCTAAAGTATGTTATATAAAATCCACAACTATGCTGATCATGTAGTGTTTTTTTTAATGTAATTACGAACATTAGCTTGCTTTGTTTAGACAGTCTAACGGCAACGTGTTTGTAGAGGAAATTCTCTAGTAAGAGTCGTATATTGTTATTTATTATTTAACTTGCAATGAAGTCTGCTGTACTAGCGTTTTATTAGTGAGACCTGTTAGCGGTTTAGCACGGCACATGGCCACCGTCTTAGCTACCTAGCTTGTCACGAAACTACGTTTCAATTATAACCTGGTTCAGGTAACCAGAACAGAATGTGTGTTAAAACATGTCAAGGGTGCCAGTTAGTTCGTTTATTAGTTATTTAGTAGTATATTATCGTGTCCTGCCGCGAGCCAGCTACTAGCTCTTACTGTAAACCGTTGCTCTCATACTTTACATTTTTATTTTAAAATGTGGGCCTGAACATCTCTTTCAGACAGCTTCCTCTTGCGTCCACAGTTAATCCTGTTCGCCCTTCTTGGTGGTATGCTGTCATTACCCTGGATACTGTGGCTCCTTATACATCACAAAGACTTGCTGTCTTGGTCACAGATGCACCAGCACTTTTGAACTCTGGTATGTCACCCATAATGTTTTGTGCATTGCAATATTTTGAGCAAAACTGTGCTCTTACCCTGCTAATTGAACCTTCACACTTTACTCTTACTGGTGCAAGTGCAATTACTGAATATTAGCCACCAGGCTGCTCCAATTTAGCCATGAAACCTCCCACACTAAATGTTTCCGTTTCATTGTTCAACCCTATATATATATATATGCAAATTACTAAAAACATCCTTTTTTCCTTTTTAAGGCAAGTCAGGACTAGGTTAGTAGTCAGGTTTTCTTGTTTCATGCTTGGTTTAGATGTGTTTTCTTTACAAGATGATTGATCTTTATGACTTTTGGTAAAGGCAAAGTTGCCTGAATTTGTAAAATGTGTTTGTTTTAATTGAACATGTCATTTTCTTAACATTAGGCACTTATTCATATGCACATGTTACTAAGTTCTAGGCCAGCGGTCACCGGTCATGTCTTGGGGTTTGAGTTTCTTTGTTTGTGTCCATATGCACTGCCTGGTTCAGTCAAGGCTTCTTAATTGAGATTTAGTATAACTCCAAGATCATGCTTGGTGTCTGCTGGGTTATTTGACTGGATATGTTTTCATTTTTGATAATTCATTTGATCTGATAATATAGTCTAAAAGAATTCATATTGTTACAATATGACATTTGACACATTTTGTTTAATAAAATGTTTAAAGCATCACAAGGGCTTTTATATTATTTGTGAAAGTACATGCAAAACCTGCAAAATTATACAATTTTACTGAATTATTAAAAAGCTAGAAATTCACAGTACCTAGCTGTAATTTTACAGTAAAAAATAAGTAAAATAAATTACAGTACTTTATTGGCAACTTGAGTTGCCAGTTAAATTCGGTATTATTGATATTACAACAAATTATTGTAAAATACAATTACAGTATAAAAACATTTACTGTAAAAAAGTGGTAAAACACTGTATTTGTTTTACAGTACTTTACCTTTTTTATTATACAGTAAAATAATGTAATTTTTTTTACAGTGTGATATTCCCTGAGCGAACACACGATGGCGCTAAATTACTGTAATTTTAACGTAAGGATCCTTCCGGTTGTCAGTTTTTCACTGGCAACTTTTTTTCTGCCAGTAATATACCCGGCCTTGTTTGTACTCCCCTGTTTCCAGTAAAATCTACAGTAAATTTTTCTGGTCCTTGTGACAGTGTGTGTATTCCCCAGTTTATTCGTGTAGCGAACACACGATGGCGCTAAATCGCTGAAAATGTAATGTAAGATTCTATTGCGGCTCTCATCCTGCATACGATATACCGAAGTTAAGTAGTAATCTACTGCGCAAACTAGAGGACTTGCATGCCAATCTTATGATCAGGTATTACGTGTTATAGTGCATACTATTTATATATTGTTGATGTCATCAGAGGTAGGGTAAAGTGTCTGGAATCAGGTCTGCATTGTTCTTCCATCAAAATATAAGGAAAACCGTAATATTTTCTCATTATTATCATTAGGCTATATGTGTGTTAAAGATCATACTGCTGAACCGTCCTTTGTACTCCTGCCTGTGGAGTAGCTCCTACGGCTGGAGCCAACGGCGGACCACTCGGTCAATCACTCATCATTCCTCTTACCTTATAATCACATGCATCTGATTCACGCTGATTCATACCATTCATGCCTCTTCTAGCTATGGAGCACATTGTGACCCCTGTGACTGGTCAGTAAATAGCCTGCACTACTAATGAACCTCAGCCATGGACAAATGTTAAAATATCTATGCATGTATAGAAAATCACATTAGTGGATGAATCCAATACATCAAACTTGTTAAAAACAAAAGAGGTGCTTCCACTGGTGGCTGTGAAGCATGATTAGCATACTGGAAAGTTAAGGTGTCATTTTAATACTTCACACATCGACAATCGCAAGGGCATGTCTGAAGACGGGCCTTGTCATGCTGACTGTAAAGTTGGATTTGCATAATGTGATCGCAGCCAGTGGGAATATTTATGCTGAACATAATCTCCCTGATGTGAAGTGTGTTATCTTGAGGATAAGGCCAGGTGAGTTTATCTCTACAGTGGCAACTCAGTGCTTCACACGAGCATAAAAATGATCTAATTAAAAATAATTCAATGGTACATATGAACAAGAATTCAGCAACAAATAAGAAGTAAGAAACAAGGCTTATGCTCTTCTTAGATCTACCACGCCACAAAGGTTTTTGAGGGAAAGAGCTCGGTGTGTAAGTCACATCCTGTCATGTGGTTACATGGTTCAGCTCCACATGGACCACAGCCCAGAATGTTTTAGCAGCTTTGACCTTCAAACACAAACCTACATTTGTGCTTGAACTTCACGCCTGCTTGTGTGTTCCAGCCCTGCTGCTAGTGTGGTGTGTGCTGACCTTGGATGCTCAGGTTTCCTTCCTCCACAATCTGCTGCCCAGGCCACGTTAAAGCTAACAGCATCTGTGTGTTCCTCAGTCGTGCCGCCAGTGCTGCTCTAGGACAACTACACTCCTTAATGTATAACAAAGCTGTGATTATATTACATTAAAGCAGCATACACAAACAAAAACAATACGACAGCTGTCTGATTTCACAGCATCTGTGAAGGTGTGTTGAGAGTGGTGAGGATTATGAGCATGGTTAGTGTGGTGAGGATTATGAGCATGGTTAATCTGGTGTGTGGTGAGGATTATGAGCATGGTTAATCTTGAGAGTTTGAGGATTATGAGCATGGTTAATCCGGTGAGTGTGAGGATTATGAGCATGGTTAATCTGGTGAGTGTGAGGATTATGAGCATGGTTAATCTGGTGAGTGTGAGGATTATGAGCATGGTTAATCTGGTGAGTGTGGTGTGGGTTATGAGCCTGTTTAATCTGGTGAGTCTGTACTTGGGAGGACCAAGACTCAAAAGGGAATCCATCTTCCCTTGGGCAGCCCGCTAGTAGAAGTCCATATTTATAGTTCTAATATACAGTAGTTTTTTCTCGGATTAGAGCTGGAAGACCTTTCCATAACTTAACTAAGGGGCTTTAAAGGAGAAGACTGCCTCCGGCTGAAGTCTTGCTCATTTTTGGAACTAAGAGAAATCCTGCATTTTGAGAGTGCAGCAGGTGAGATGGGGTATAATGACATGGGGTATAATGACATGGGGTATAATGTGCAATCAGTTCACTCAGATATTGTGGAGCAAGACCATTTAACGCCTTATAGGTTGACAGAAGAATTTTAAAATCAATATGAATATGAATTTGAGCGTGGTGAGTATGGTCAGTGTGGTGAGTGTTTTGAGCGTGGTGAGTACGGTATGATCAGTGTGAGTGTTTTGAGTGGTGAGTATGGTCAGTGTGGTGAGTGTTTTGAGCGTGGTGAGTATGATCAGTGTGGTGAGTATGGTCAGTGTGGTGAGTGTTTTGAGCGTGGTGAGTATGGTCAGTGTACGGTCAGTGTGGTGAGTATGATCAGTGTGGTGAGTATGGTCAGTGTGGTGAGTGTTTTGGTGAGTACGGTCAGTGGGGTGAGTATGGTCAGTGTGGTGAGTATGATCAGTGCGGTGAGTGTTTTGAGCGTGGTGAGTATGGTCAGTGTGGTGAGTGTTGTCAGTGTGGTGAGTGTTTTGAGCGTGGTGAGTATGATCAGTGTGGTGAGTATGGTCAGTGTGGTGAGTGTTTTGAGTGTTTTGAGCGTGGTGAGTATGGTCAGTGCGGTGAGTACGGTCAGTGTGGTGAGTATGATCAGTGTGGTGAGTATGGTCAGTGTGGTGAGTATGATCAGTGTGGTGAGTGTTTTGAGCGTGGTGAGTATGGTCAGTGTGGTGAGTGTTTGAGCGTGGTGAGTATGGTCAGTGTGGTGAGTATGGTCAGTGTGGTGAATATGGTCAGCGTGGTGAGTATGATCAGTGTGGTGAGTGAGATGAGGAACAAAGCTCCCTAACAGGAAGTTGAAGAGGAGCTCTGAGCTCTCACGCTGCTGTTTATGAGGAGATCACGGGCCCTGGTCACCGCAAACACAGCCTGGTGGTCTAGCAGGTCGTCCAGGTCTCCCTGTGCATTCAGAGGAACCTTTAATCTTAAATTCAGACAGATACTCGGCTGCTTGTGTTGAGGCAGTAGAATCCCGTAACAAGCGTGCGCCAGTGTGTGCTGCAACACGCCTCGTTAGTTTGCTGTGCAGGCCGAGCTCGGGCCATTACACCAGCTCGTATTCAGGCGTGCGCCGCACACGTGTGTGAATGTGCAGGGCATGTTATGAAAGAGCCAGGAGGCTGACTCAGATGGACTCCGGCTCCTTCAGCGCAAATGATCAATACAGCAACACTTGTTATTGTGTCATTTGTATGGAGCTTGTAACCAAACTCCATCTGTGCATCCACACACAAACGACGATGCCGTATGAAAAGGTGGGAAGGAGCAGATCTGAGGAACAGCTGTGGTCTTCTGCTTTCTTATGTTTTTGATGTGGAACAGTTGAAGCTACAGTGGCAGTGCTCGATCTACTGCACAGTTTGTGCTATGTGATGTAATACATCAGGCCCAGATCAGAAACGGCTAATCACGGATGGCTTAAAAGTCCCTGACATGGGTCACCGTTCGTGCGAACCTGGCTGTTGCCCCCTGAAGATGCCCCTGAAGACGCCCCTGAAGACGCCCCTGAAGACCCCCCTGAAGACCCCCCTGAAGATGCCTCTGTTAATTACTCATCAGTTTTATCTCATGATGACAGTGAAAATATATGAATAAAGAGAATGGTTTTTATTACTGAAAATGTTTCAGTTTAATGGTTTGGAAATGAATATGCGTTTTTATACGACTAAAGCGCTGCATGGAATTTAATTGCATTTCACAAATATGTTGGCATGGTTACAACGTTCCTCTCCACAGCTGGGAAGTTTCCCAATTAACGCAGGCTGGTATGTGCTCCATAGATTGGCGTCAAAAGACAGAAAGTCTGAAAGACTCTTTCCTTCAGATGCAATAAAGATGTGAAAGGAAGTAGCTGGGTTGGTAACTGAGTTAGTAGCTGGGTTGGTAACTGGGTTAGCAACTGGTTTAGTAGCTGGGTTAGCTGGATTAGTAGCTGGATTAGTAGCTGGGTTAATAGCTGGGTTAGTAATTGGATTAGCTGGGTTAGTATCTGGGTTAATAGCTGGGTTAGTAGCTGTGTTAGTAGCTGGATTAGCTGGTTTAGGAGCTGGGTTAATAGCTGGGGTAGTAACTGGGTTAATAGCTGGATTAGCTGTGTTATTAACTGGGTTAGAAGCTGGGTTAATAGCTGGATTCGCTCGGTTAATAACTGGATTAGCTGGGTTAATAGTTGGATTAACAGCTGGGATAGTAACTGGATTAGCTGGGTTAGTATCTGGATGCTGCTCTTTCTTCCTGCCTGTCTCCGTCCGTCTGCTTGCTAAGTGCAAGTCTCCATTTACTTGTTTCCCTGACAAACATAATGGCATCGACGACATTTATCTGCTCTATTTTCATTTTGGAAATGTCACGGTCTGATGGTGCCATGTGAACATACCCTGGAGCATAACGAGTCCTGATCACTGATCTATAATAAACACCACTGCTCCTGACATGGAAACAGCTCTCTCCACACCACGGCCTTATTACAGCAAAATGACTGACCTTACCTTTAAACCTACGTTATAGCACGTCACAGAAACACTTAGAGGGACAAACACAGTGCCGAAAGTCTACAGACGAATTTAGTGCTTCGAGTTGTCATTGTCAGTGTGGGCGCCCAAGACTCATCGACACACACATAGGGATTGAATGCAGGCTCGTCTAGTCCAGTCGCACAGAAAAGCTACTATTACTGAAAAAGTTCATGCTGGCTATGATGGAAATGCATCGTGTTCCTCTGCGCTTCGTCCTCGTCTCCTTCTGTGTTGGGTTTTGTTTACGCTTATTTGTACTGTGTGTTGCAGCTTTGTTGACTACGGGTAATAAGGACTTGGACTGATCCAAGGCTGTGAGTAAAAGGACAGAATGTGTGCTATTCTAAAATGAATTCTAATGCCTAGTGAAGACGGTAAAGTGTTTCATTGGGGTGCTCCAGCTCTTTGGTCTCATATGGAATAGACGCCATAGTAACAAATGAGAATATGATTTGCCACACATATTTGCCTCTTTGCCACACTCATCTTTTTCACGAGTATTGTGGTGCTGTACACACGAAAGCATGAAAAAAACACCCAATCATAACTTACATAACAGGTCGTGATTATTATTCACGTGGACTACTAGATAATTGGATAATAAAGTTACTGGTATCTTCGCTACATTTCTATGAAGAGCTTAAAGAGCGAGAACAGAGAGTGCAGCTAAGTATTTAGCTTAGACGGCCAGAAATGACTTTGTGTCCCGTCGTCACAGCAACATCAATCCAGAGCAAAGCGGTCTGGAGTACGCGCACTGGGCTTCTGAGTGCTGAACGATGTGCTGAGAGCTAAACGGTGTGCTGAGGGCTGAAGGTGCCACTTTACTTCATAAAAGTCTCCCTAACTCCTATTAACCTTTCATATTCAGGCATTCTCTTTTCTCTTTTCTGAATCTAATACACATCACAGCACCCACAGAGCATAAGAGTTAAATTAAAGTCACAATTAAACTCATAATTATTACTTCACACTTTTAGCTGTCAATGCCCTGACACGATGGAAAGGAGGAAAGTATGAGTGTTGAGTGAAAGTTGGAAAGTTGAGTGTCCAACATGTTGAATGTATGTGTGGACGTTTAACGTCCACCATGTTGAAAATCTGAGCACTGCCAACTGCTTTCACACCAGTGAAAGTTATTCACCTCGCGGCTCTGGATGGGCGCTGGACATGGGCGAGTGGAGTGTGGCTGGCTCCATTCAGACTGGATGTTAAAAGATGTGTTGGAAGCCAGTCCTGTGATAGCGTAATAGTGTGGTAGTGTAATAGTGTGATAGTGTGATAGTGTGGTAGTGCTTGTGTTAGTGCCTTCATGTGGAGTTTAGTGGTTTGCTGGTTGCTGATTTCACTTCAGGGTTCGTTTCTGTCTTAAAGACGGACAATGTAAATGTAATGGCACAGTCATGGAAACAGATTGTACCAAATTTTCCATATACTTCTGAAATATGGTGGTTATGATTTGGGCTTTTTGGCTCCAAACAAGGAGCTGTTGATGACTGTCTTTGTCCCGTGTTTCATTCCAGGCCCATGGTGGTAGCAGACGCAGGTTTCTGTCTCGTCCCAAAGTACCTCTGCATTGTCATTCTGCTTCCACTCCACAGGGCTGTCGCCACACACTTGGACTCCTCTCAGCGTCATTCCATCAGAGGTTCAGGAGAATCATTTTGCCACTGAAAATATCTGACTTTAACTTTGTATTCTGCGAGAATGTTCATAGATGTTGTGACTCTGTGCCAGTGCAGGTCGCAGGAATACAGAGTGAAGGTTATCTTGGTCTTTTACTCTGGCACAAGATTCTACTTCTCTGCACAAATAACGTACACCAGAAATAATTTCTTGCTGTTTCAGAACAAATCTGTTTACCTCCAAAGCCTGTCTGACTAATTCCCGAGCTTATCTGATGATGAGTGTGCTGGTCTTCAACAGAGTAACGCCATTTACTTTACATACTCCCTAAGCCCGCTGGAAGCTCGCACTCCATCGAGAGGTGCAGATACCGTCAAAGGGATGCCATTTCACAATTTGTCTGGATACGCACTGGGAGAGGAGAGTGCAGAGAATGATAATTTCCCAGCACTTGTTCTGCAAATTATATGACTCTTTAGCATAATCAGCGTTTGATGGGAAGCCGTCAGTGTTAAAGGTATGGCATTTGCTAAAAGCAAGGTAGGTGCCCCGGTGAGAGGTCCATCTTCAAAGCAGCTTCCTCAGCCTGCCAATGTTTCATGTAATTACACGGCGAATAATTTTCTGCCTGTTTTTTTTGAGCCCATGTACGTCGGCCAAAGACCTGCATCTGAGTCAGCTAATGGGAACACACACTGGAAAGGCCTCGGTCCTGATGTGATAGTGTTTCGGGACTAAAGACAAGAGGTAAGAAATAATATCCGAGCAAAGAATGGCATGCTCGTTATATAATAGCCATATGTGGCGATATCAAAAGAGAAAGTTATTAGGAAGAGAGCAAACAGACTAACAGAGTAAGGAACTCTCTGCTTCAGTGTTCTGTGTCGCAGAGGAGTGGTTTACTCCACCAACGGTCTGTCTCTTCCAACTCATGTTACCGACTCAGGTCACGTATTTCCATGATCCAATGACGGTAATGTCGTGCTTGAGAGACAACTCACCAGAGTAGTCTCAGAACACAAAATATATCTCCTGTTAAGATGTGATTGGACTTTCAGCTTGGTTTACCATGGGGATACGTTTAAAAACAGATTGCTGGTGACACTCATGAACATATCTTACAAAACGTGGGTCCTTTTAAACAGCCTTCATGCTATTCAGTGGGGAAACTTCAATGACGTTACAATAAATATCTGAGTCCCTGTAATAGTGCAGCCTGTGATGCACATCTGAGAGGCCCATACATGAAAGATGGGTGGCAGCTAATGTTGAGGGAGGCATTAGGGAGGTGTTGGAGGTATTAGGGGAGCTGTTGGAGGTGTTGGGGCATTAGGAGAGGTGTTGGGGTAGGTGTTGGAGGTATTAGGGGAGGTGTTGGAGGTGTTGGGGGAGGTGTTGGAGGTATTAGGGTAGGTGTTGGAGGTATTAGGGTAGGTGTTGGAGGTGTTGGGGGAGGTGTTGGAGGTATTAGGGTAGGTGTTGGAGGTGTTGGGGAAGGTGTTAGAGGTGTTGGGGAGGTGTTGGAGGCATTAGTGGAGCTGTTGGAGGTGTTGGGGCATTAGGAGAGGTGTTGGGGTAGGTGTTGGAGGTATTAGGGGAGGTGTTGGAGGTGTTGGGGAAGGTGTTAGAGGTGTTGGGGAGGTGTTGGAGGCATTAGTGGAGCTGTTGGAGGTGTTGGGGCATTAGGAGAGGTGTTGGGGTAGCTGTTGGAGGTATTAGGGGAGGTGTTGGGGAGGTGTTGGAGGCATTAGTGGAGGTGTTGGGGAAGTGTTAGAGGCATTAGGGGAAGTGTTGGGGAGGTGTTAGAGGCATTAGTGGAGGTGTTGGAGGCATTAGTGGAGGTGTTGGGGAAGTGTTAGAGGCATTAGTGGAGGTGTTGGGGTAGGTGTTGGAGGTATTAGGGGAGGTGTTGGAGGTGTTGGGGGAGGTGTTGGAGGTATTAGGGTAGGTGTTGGAGGTGTTGGGGAAGGTGTTAGAGGTGTTGGGGAGGTGTTAGAGGCATTAGTGGAGGTGTTGGGGAAGTGTTAGAGGCATTAGTGGAAGTGTTGGGGAGGTGTTGGAGGCATTAGGGGAGGTGTTGGAGGTGTTGGGGGAGGTGTTAGAGGCATTAGTGGAGGTGTTGGGGAAGTGTTGGAGGCATTAGGGGAGGTGTTGGGGGAGGTGTTGGAGGCATTAGGGGAGGTGTTGGGGGAGGTGTTGGAGGCATTAGGGGAGGTGTTGTGGTAGGTGTTGGGGGAGGTGTTGTGGTAGGCAGGGCGCATGTGCTGAGTGAGCCACATTCACATCATCACATCAACACATCTAAACTGGGCAGCTTGTCTACCATACAGGACATCTCACCCTGCAGCACATACACAGGCAGTGAGGACATAGTGGTGAGGACATAGTGGTGAGGACTTCACCACCACTGGACCTCCATCACCACCAACTGTTCTCACGTATTCAGAGGTAGAGAGAATGCTTGATTTTAGAGATGAACACTCAATATCAAGTACATGTTACTTGCTACTGTGTGTGTAAGGTAAAATGTGTTACAAAATTAAACAGCACAAGGTAATTAAAAATTAAAAACATTAAACATTAATTAAGAGGAAGAGGACAAGAAGAAGCTAAAATGCTGATATCAAAGTGATTTAGCACTGATCACACACACACACACACACACACACACACACATAGCACAGTCATGGAGCCTCCTGATAGCCAAGACACGTGTATTCAGCCAGGAACGTGCTATGAATGAGTGTGAGTCGAAGCATGATTCACGCACACTGAGGCTGTGAGCGGCAGCCCTGAGTGGCGTCAGCATGCGGCACACAGACAACTCAGCTGTTCCCAGAGTATCTTATTATTCATTCACTAAATACTTCAAACTGCACAGAACAACAGTTGCCCCCAGTGAGACTGTAATGTGTGTGGCTGTAGCTGCATGTCACGAGGGCTGCAGGGATTTGCAGTTTCCCAGGTGGAGTTGCATGGAGTGAGTGTGTTTGGAGTCACCTGCAGCAGTAAACACTCTCATCTGGGGCTGTGTGACTCATTAGGGCAGAATGACTGCATGCATCACTAATAGATGAATTCGTAATGAATAAACCTATTCCATTTCAGTGACATTGCATATGCAAGCAATATTGTTATTTGGGAATCATGGATAATCTCAACATAATCATGGAGGATTAGGACTACGGAGGACTAACAGAGAATCATCCGAACCACTTCACCTTTATTCAGAGGAGTCTGTTTATTTGCCACAGAGACAAACAACACAGAGGCATATTTATAGAACTAGAGAGAGAAACGAAAAAGCAAAAATCATTTTAAAAATAGTTCTAGTGCACCTCACAACATTTTTAACCAATCAAATGCTATTATTTATTCAGTAACCAATAACACAATGCATTCATAGACCAGGCATGGACATCCAGGACAGTTTGAAAAACATTGTACAGAAGAGAT
The DNA here is from genome assembly GCA_020368025.1 of Brachyhypopomus occidentalis. Lineage (NCBI taxonomy): Eukaryota > Metazoa > Chordata > Actinopteri > Gymnotiformes > Hypopomidae > Brachyhypopomus > Brachyhypopomus occidentalis. The sequence continues at coordinate 17,011 of JAGXOD010001378.1, read as the reverse complement.
GACAGGCAGTCACTTTAGTCTTCATAACAGCATGAACAACGAGGACAATTACTCTGGGTCTGGTAAGCATGGCACAAATCTTTGACAAAGCCATCTCTTTATAGACATATCATTTCCAAGTCTCACCACCCATATGAAAAACATGATTCCATGATGTATTTTTAGTGGGTCACAGATTCACAGAACATATTTGTATTAAATAGGTTAACTGCACATTCAAAATTCATTTTCACAGCATTTATCTTGACACATGGTTCCTCTGTGGGAGGGAACTTGATGAGGGAAAATCTATCAATTTGCCATTTTAGTTTTTACTCTAAAGATGCGGGGCTCAGGGTAGCCAGCGTGGTTGCTTAGTGACAATACAACACACACATTTTATATTCTAGTTTCAGTTCTCAGAGTTGGTTGCTGAAATCCACCCATGAAATCCAAATAACCTGTGGTCAAGTTAACCCAACACGTGGCATATCTACTGCGGCCCTAGTGCTCCCCGTACTCGGTTCAGCGAGAGCTTTGCTTCTAATTCTGTACCTCTGGAGAGGCTGCACAGGGCTCACTCCCAAAAAATAATACTGGAATGGAAGAAATTAATCTGCGCGGCTGAGCTGCAGGTAGGCAGGGAGGGGAAGAGGATCAGGAACAACCTGATAGAGCCAGAGTCAATCCCCAGTCTCCAATCCCCAGTCTCCAATCCCCAATCCTCAATCTCCAATCCCTGATTTCCAATTGGCCACGCGTTTAACCTCAGACATGCTGTTAAAGACTGACAGAGACTTATTGAAGGGAAATGTTCAGACCTGTATCAGCTGGGGCCAGCAGGCTCGGACACGTACTGGGACGGCATAGCAATTAGTTTTTACCACCTTATTGGGACTAGTGCTTACTGGGACTAGTGCTTACTGGGACTAGTGCTTACTAGTCTAGTGCTTATTGGGACTAGTGCTTACTGGGACTAGTGCTTATTGGGACTAGTGCTTACTAGTCTAGTGCTTATTGGGACTAGTGCTTACTGGGACTAGTGCATACTGGAACTAGTGCTTACTGGGACTAGTGCTTACTAGTCTAGTGCTTACTGGGACTAGTGCTTACTAGTCTAGTGCCTACTAGTCTAGTGCTTACTGGGACTAGTGCTTACTGGGACTAGTGCTTACTGGGACTAGTGCAACTTGAAGCTTTACCTTATAATCACACAATGGTTATTTATCTATCAAGGCTGCACAGGATTCTGTACAAAAAGCAGTAATTATTTTGTTGAATAGAAGAAACTTCCCTGTGTCCCAATAAGAAGGAAGACGAGAAGACCATGGTCTTCTGGCAGAGCTTCAAGGCTCCGAACGAAGCAGGTTGAACAGCAAGCAACACCACTAAACCGCTAATAACAAAAACAACTCAAACTTATGCCAATCGATCCCGGACGGGCACCCATATGGTGACCAAGCATAATGACCAAGGCAAGACGCCACAATGACTAAGGCAAGCTCACACAAAAACATCACATGGAGCCTGATGTTTCTATGTGGAGCATTGCTCCATGGACCCAGTGCTAAAGAGCTAAGAGGATCGAGTGATTGTGTGCCTGATGTAGTTGTCTGTATGGCACAATAACACAGGTGGAGACCACTGGCTCTGTGAGCAGTGTGAGGACAAGCAACAAGATGACACCAATGACACACGCAACAGGATGACACCAGTGACATGAGCAACAGGATGACACCAATTACACTAGCAACAAGATGACACCAATGACACGAGCAACATGACACCAATGACATCAGCAACAGGATGACACCAATGACACGAGCAACATGACACCAATGACATCAGCAACAGAATGACACCAATGACACAAGCAACAGGATGACACCAATGACACCAGCAACAGGATGACACTGTGTCCCTCCTCAGGATATGTCCTGCGGTGGAGAGAAGAGTCTCCTTGGGATCCACTTAACACAAGCTCATTCAATATTCAACTTTTTTTCAACTTTTTTTGTTCACCTGGCTTCCTGCTGAAAACCCACATACACTCCCCTTACTTGAAATTTAAATAGCTTGTGTAAAGTTCAAGTGAAATCCATCATAGATACAGACCTGAAATTCTTTGAGGACTTCCACGATCGTCTCAAATTTCAAGGGTCATAAAAGTGGAGCTGCTTGACTTAATGCACACTGTAGCGGGTATGCTAACCGTTATCACCGCATTTGGTAAAGAACCTGATGATGACAAAATGGCAGCTATAGAGAGTACCGTAACGCTGAGAAAGCAGCACTGAGTGGTCATTAATGGAGCAGAACTGCATACTGGGACACTTTAGAAATCAGCTGTCTTTTCCCCTGTAGTATTACCTGCTAGAATATTAAAATGTTAATTAGGCCCTGGTGTTACCGTTAGGTCCTGCTTCCTGGGAATTACATGCAAATTAATTCATGGGAAAACGCAGGAGAATAAGCCAATGCACTCGTAAATATTGTGTTTTATTTATTTATAAGATTCCCTTGAGCCTACAAAATGTCAAGCATATGTGAGAAAAACACAAAGCACAGAAGCTTAGGGAAGCCTCACCCAGTACGTACACAAGCAAGCAGCGTTACCAGTAAACGAAATACAGTGTGTTGTTTATAAAGAATACCATTTTTATTCAGTAACTAATTTAAGATTTATGTGAAACACAGTCCTAATGTCCTTGTTATCACCTGGAGACTGTACAGCTCACACATGCTGGGAATGTAATGTCATGTGAAATTGTAGCTGTTATATAAGAGAGGCAGGTGAAGGTCAGTGTAGGAGATTATCTACGGCTGTCCTGGTGAGACGGTAGAGTGCAAAGGTCACAGCCCTGTTCTCATCTCCACAATGGATGAGGACAATTAAAATGGCAATTTTAAAAACATTACTCAAATGTATTATAATGCAGAGAAACATCTGCATACACCACTGGGTTACGTTTACCACATTTGCCAGTTGTTCTTATCAGTTCTTAACTTATGCAGTCGTGTTAGAGAGAGAGGCCCTAACCCTAGCCCTAGCCCTAACCCTAACCCTGAGGGGCAGCAGTGTTACCGACTGTACCAACTGTGTCTTGGGTAACAGTAACAACCGCATAGTGCATAACAACATGGCGTTGTGTATGTCCACAGTTGCGCATGCTTGTATTTAGTGCATCACAATACAACAAACCAACATGTTTCCATACGTTCATACATATTTACAGAAAAATAGAACAGTCCTTTGGAGCAATCCCAGTTCTTTTTCTGATGAACTCTAGGAGGTCAGTCCTGAGCTGTCCTGACCTGTCCCCCCTGCCTGTGAAAGTATTGTCTTTCACTGCTAAAGCGTATCAGGAGGAGGGCCAGGCATACCCATTACACCCACCACACCATCACACCCACCACACCCATTACACCCACCACACCCATCACACCCACCACACCCATTACACCCACCACACCCACTACACACATCACACCCAGCACACCCACTACACCCATTACACCCATCACACCCACCACACCCATCACACCCATTACACCCACCACTCCCATTAAACCGATCACACCCATTACACCCACCACACCCATCACACCCACCACACCCACTACACACATCACACCCATCACCCCCACCACACCCAGCACACCTATCAAACCCAGTACACCCATAACACCCAGAACACCCATCACACCCAGCACTGACAGCTGAATACGAATACAAGCTTCACACCTTCCACTATCCTTCAGAACTCAGCACGATAGCCAGCAAACTTCTGAAAGTGCTGTGCTCACCCAGCCATATGGACATACCCCAGTGGTTTAGTCCCAATTAAGACCGAACAGTTGTTGATTTGATTCAAAAGCCATTTTGCTCCAGGCAGTTTGACTGGATTGAAAAATAAAATCTCTTGACTTTATTTTTGCTGGCACTTTGTAGATATCCCATTGTTCTGCCTCTGGAAATTGTTCCTGTGAGATCTTAGCAGTCAGAAAGAATAAATCAGCAGTGTGATGGTAATGTGGAAGAAGTGTGCAGAAGCAGGCGTACGGGTGGAGGTGCACATCCAGCTCAGAGCACTAGCTTAGCTCTTCTGCTCAGAGCGCTAGCTTAGCTCTTCTGCTCAGAGCCCTAGCTTAGCTCACCTGCTCTGAGCACTAGCTTAGCTCTTCTCCTCAGAGCGGTAGCTTAGCTCACGTGCTCAGAGCGCTAGCTTACCTCTTCTGCTCAGAGCCCTAGCTTAGCTCACCTGCTCTGAGCACTAGCTTAGCTCTTCTCCTCAGAGCGGTAGCTTAGCTCACGTGCTCAGAGCGCTAGCTTAGCTCTTCTGCTCAGAGCCCTAGCTTAGCTCACCTGCTCTGAGCACTAGCTTAGCTCTTCTCCTCAGAGCGGTAGCTTAGCTCACCTGCTCAGAGCGCTAGCTTACCACACCTGCTCAGAGCGCTAGCTTAGCTCTTCTGCTCAGAGCCCTAGCTCAGCTCTTCTGCTCAGAGCACTAGCTTAGCTCTTCTGCTCAGAGCCCTAGCTCAGCTCTTCTGCTCAGAGCACTAGCTTAGCTCTTCTGCTCAGAGCCCTAGCTCAGTTCTTCTGCTCAGAGCGCTAGCTTAGCTCTTCTGCTCAGAGCGCTAGCTTACCTCTTCTGCTCAGAGCCCTAGCTTAGCTCACCTGCTCTGAGCACTAGCTTAGCTCTTCTCCTCAGAGCGGTAGCTTAGCTCATGTGCTCAGAGCGCTAGCTTAGCTCTTCTGCTCAGAGCCCTAGCTTAGCTCACCTGCTCTGAGCACTAGCTTAGCTCTTCTCCTCAGAGCGGTAGCTTAGCTCACCTGCTCAGAGCGCTAGCTTACCACACCTGCTCAGAGCGCTAGCTTAGCTCTTCTGCTCAGAGCCCTAGCTCAGCTCTTCTGCTCAGAGCACTAGCTTAGCTCTTCTGCTCAGAGCCCTAGCTCAGCTCTTCTGCTCAGAGCACTAGCTTAGCTCTTCTGCTCAGAGCCCTAGCTCAGTTCTTCTGCTCAGAGCGCTAGCTTAGCTCTTCTGCTCAGAGCGCTAGCTTAGCTCTTCTGCTCAGAGCGCTAGCTTAGCTCTTCTGCTCAGAGCCCTAGCTTAGCTCTTCTGCTCAGAGCACTAGCTTAGCTCTTCTTCTCAGAGCCCTAGCTCAGCTCACCTGCTCAGAGCCCTAGCTCAGCTCACCTGCTCAGAGCGCTAGCTTAGCTCACCTGCTCAGAGCCCTAGCTCAGTTCACCTGCTCAGAGCATTAGCTTAGCTCATCTACTTAGAGCGCTAGTTTAGCTCACCTGCAGACTCCCAAGTATGTTCCCTTTAAAAAATGTGTTTTCAACCATGTTCATGTTCAAATTCATGAACATGGTTGTCTTGGAAACTGGACAACTAAATTCATTACACAAATGATTTAATAAGAAGTGCAAAACTGAGATTGTTGTATAATTACCGAACAAATTGTTCGGTTCAGATGTGTTAGGAGTGGGGTCCTGAACTGAGGGTCCTGACCTGAGGGTCATGAACTGAGGGTCCTCAATTCTGGATGCAGGATCCTTGTTTCAGGAAACATATTCCTGTAAAGAAATATGATTTCATAAATTATATACAATAGTGAATTCAGTGAATTAAGCAAACCTAGCCAGGGGTTTCTCTGTAGTAATTTTCACATATAAGCTTGTCATTAATGTCATTAATGCTCAATTGGCATGAAGGAGCTATATAGTAATGCTAAAAAGTAAAAACTAAAATAAACATGTCACCAATCACCTATACTAAAACTTGTTTGATAATGGGAAGTTTAATATTTTAAACCTAATTTTACAGCAAAAATTTAAATTTTAGTGGAGGACATTGAATAGTCACTCACAGTCATTACTTAAGGTCAGAAGTAATTAGTTTTCATTACATTATTACCTTGAATGGCAGAAGGTATTGATAAAGAAATTACTAAATGATTCCCTAGAAGACATTTTGATGGGGCTAAATGGAGCGTATGGTCACCCCTCCCACAGTGGCGTCTCATCCAGGGGACACTCAGACATTATTACGAGCTCGTTCTCAAAGACCTTGGGTACACGCATCTTAAGTGCAGATCAACTTAAGGGTGGGGTTGGGGTAAGGGGGGTAGTACACTGAGAACACACATCTCTTCAGAAAGACTGAATATTTTGCGAGTGTATTACTAATGGGGTAACTTGGCATGGCTGTGAAGATGTAATTAGATCTAATCATTTGTAGTGATAACAAGCAATCCTATAAATATATATATATATAATCCTATAAAACTATTTTTGTCTTTACACACAAACACTTCCACACTGGTTTTTCGTATGTATTATACATGTATGTGTATCACATGTACATGTAATGTAATATCTTTCTTTCTCTCGATCTCTCACTCACTCTCTATCCCTCTCTCAAGCTCTCTCGCTCAATCACTCTATCTCCCTCAGTCTCTCTCCCTCTCAATCTCCCCCACTCCCTCTGTCCCTCCCTCTCTCCCTCTTTCTCTCTCTCTGTGAATCTCTCTGGATATGAAAGACAAAGCCCAAACTGTTGCTAGGAGACCCTACCCTCAGTTCAGTACTCTCCAGTCATACAGATGCCCACGTGTGTGTGTGTGTGTGCTGGGTATAAAGCCAACGGGAGTGTGTCTTGGAGTGGACATAACTGTGAAGGTTCTTTAAGCACAGAAGACGAGAACTGCCAGCTCACATTTTTTAGACAAGAGTTCCTGCCAAGACATCATCCACTTGCAAAACAATCTCAGAACTCCTGTTCACAAACTGACGCAGGAATCCTTAAGGGAAGAACTCTGTGAAGCACCTTAAACATGCACTCAGAAGGCAGAACTGGAACCACCATGTTTTCCAGTGACATGGGCAACACGTCTGAGCTTCTGCTGAACGACTCCGTGGGGAACTTGTCCTCGCAGGAGATGGAGGATGAGGAGCACCCCTTCCTCACGGACGCCTGGCTGGTGCCTCTGTTCTTCTCCCTCATCATGCTGGTAGGACTTGTTGGGAACTCACTGGTCATCTACGTCATCTCCAAGCACAGACAGATGAGGACCGCCACCAACTTCTACATCGGTGAGTTTGCAAAACCGTCTGTGTCCACATATTTTGTATCTGATATTTTGTATCTGTGTATCTTGTATAATTGCATGACTCTACCACGGAATGATCAAACTTGATGATAACTATTTAATTACTTCAAATTACTGCAAGGCAACAATCTTCTGGTAATTTCTAAAGACTAAGATTTTTTAGAAGATTGATGGGTAAAACCTTAGCAAAACAAATATGCATTCACCAGATCTTTCTCTCTCATACGTTGTTATGTGTGCAGTGTTTCAGTGTCAGACACCTCTAACAAAACCATATAGTTCTCTCTGTATGGTAAAAGCCAGTTAATAAATAAACAGAACAGAATCTCTATCCTTATTCTGCTTTATTTTACTAGCTATTGCCAGCTTATATATATTCATCATCAGAGCATTACAGTCATTATTTATTCACTGGATTACAGTAATGGATTGCTATTGGAATTTTGAATGTGTCCACCATATAGGGATCTAATAAATGATTCTGTGAATGACATACAGACACGCAATGTAAAGACTGAACTCATATTTGAGGCATGTGTCATGTATTTCATCTCTCTTTCTCGCTCCCTTACACGAACACACACACACGCGCACACACACACACACGCAACCACTTTCTCTCTCTCTCGTTCCCTTACACACACACACACACACACACCAACTGCAGGTGCACAGACACACAAACCTTTTTTAAATAGTAAATGCATCAAATTTGTCCATTTACAGGCTAATTACAGTAACACATTCAAAACTGTTACACCCATACACATCCATAGTATGGCTATACCCTGAAGGTAGACTAGCAGGTAGGTAAGGTAGAATAGTAGACTATACATTACTGTTTCGTGTGAACTCCAGTGTCCTGGGCCACACAAAACACTCTCACTGTCAGGTCTCTTACTGTCCGCGCTGGAGTGGACATGAGATCCCAGAGGATCATGTCCCTGGGCTGCTGGAGTGGACATGAGATCTCAGAGGATCATGTCCCTGGGCTGCTGGAGTGGACATGAGATCCCAGAGGATCATGTCCCTGTGCTGCTGGAGTGGACATGAGATCCCTGCGGATCACGTGTTTGTGTGCTGAGCATGTGTGTTAAAGGCCCCTGTGTTGTGCAGCAAACCTCGCTGCCACGGACATCATCTTCCTGGTGTGCTGCGTGCCCTTCACCGCCTCCCTCTACCCCCTGCCCGGCTGGGTCTTCGGCAACTTCATGTGCAAATTTGTTGCATTTCTACAGCAGGTATGTGTGTGTGTGTGTGTCTATGTGTATATGTGTATTTGTGGGTATGTGTGTGTGTGTATGGGTATGTGTGTGTGTGTGTGTGTGTGGGTATGTGTGTGTGTGTGTATGTGTGTGTGTGTATGGGTGTGTGTATATGTGTGTGGGTATGGGTATGTGTGTATGTGTGGGTATGTTTGTGATTGTGTGTGTGGGAATGCGTGTGTATGTGTGTGTGTGTGTATGTGTGTGTGTGTGTGTGTGTGTGTGTGTGTGTGTGTGTGTGTGTATGTGTGTGCAAAGATCAAAATAAAAACAGTGACCACTCAGCTGGTTGCAGTCAGCTAAAGGGGAAGTTACGCTGGTGTTTCTGCTGCTACATTGTGTGTGTGTGTGTGGGGGGGAGAGAAGACATGATGTACTGTGATTAGGCAAACCTGACGAAGTGCTTTAAACCAGCTCCCAGCTCCACTACTCTGGGACCACAAATGGATTTTCTCCCCTGATGGCAAATTGCAAGATAATGACTTCTGCTTTCAGAGCAGAATTAGCACAATGAGCAGTTTAATGACCACGCCGATAACTGAAGTGCGTCCACGGTCATTCTGAACGTCCTTTGTCCACTTCTAAGACTCCGTGCGACTCTCCGGTTTAAATGCTGACCTGAGACTGGCTTAAGAGGGCAAGGGAGAGGCTGGGACTGTCTGAGGGGGCGGGCGGACACTGTCTGAGGGGGCGGGCGGACACTGTCTGAGAGGGTGCCTTTCTGCTCGGGTCTTGCAGAGGGTTTGTATGATTTGAGGTAGTTGTGATCTGAGGGAGTTGTGATTCACTTGTCGACACCATGACTCAGTGTTTAGTCAGTTTTTGCAGTTTTAGAGGAAGACCGAACAGAATCAGATTTAACACCAGCCTATAAAGAAACCTGAAGGCAAAATAAAAAACATTTAATATAGAACTATAGCATTTAATATAGATGATATATCACTCCCAAAGTGTTTGTTATTGGACATTTTGAGCGATGGTGAGGCACTGAACCTCTCTCCTCTGGATTAGGACGATGGAGAAGAAAACCCTCCAGGGTGACAATCATTCTACTGCATGCTGTGCACACAAACACACACACACACACACACACACACACATAAGACTGCAGACTTGAGCTAATGCTACACAGGGCTTGGAGGCCCCATATGCAGTGAGGAGTGTTCACATATACTCAAGCATCCTCAGAGTCTTAAGAAAAAGGCTTCTCTAAACATCAACCACAGAACCAAATATCAGAACCACATATATCAACCACACAGAACCTAGAATGTCTTGGAGCAGTGTCTTTCAGGCCCTGAACTCTGACCCTCGGTCTGCACTTTCAGTCACAGCTTTTATAATGTCAAACCCAGAGCCTCTAAGCCAGTAGCTGCTGCTATAATTAGGAGTATCTATCTAATCACGGTTCCTCCATTCAGTTATAATAATAAAACAGGCAGTATCGTCCTTCCTCCGTGGCGGTTCTGTGTGGACGGACCCTTCGATACTCTGTGGATGATCTCTCGATGGCTGAAGGGTTCTCAATGATACTCACCGTTCATGTCAGGCTTGGCGTTCCTCCTTCACTGGACTTCTCTCTCCTTCCTGAGTCGTTCCTGAATGTTCTGTAATGGCCTTCAAAGTCGCTCCTGATCAAAGGCAACATGGCCGTCTGACTGTTGGCAGGTGACGGTTCAGGCCACATGCATCACGCTGACAGCCATGAGTGCCGACCGTTGCTACGTGACAGTGTACCCCCTGAAATCTCTGCGACATCGCACTCCCCGTGTCGCCATGATTGTGAGTGTCTGCATCTGGATCGGTGAGTCACACCTTAGCAGGCTCATCTGGGATGATTCACCAGTTTTTTTAAATATAATAAATCACACCAATCTTCCTTTAATGGTGGCATGATATTTTATAGGATGCAGTAATGTAAATGTTTGAAAGAAAGTTAAAAAAAAGTTGTGTCTACTTGTGTCCTGCGCCTGCAGGGTTTGTCATGTCCTGATGTGTTACTGGTGTTTTCTTTCCTGCTCATCCAGTGCTGGTCTGGTCAGTTCTCAACGCTGCTCTGTCCCCCCTGCAGGGTCCTTCATCCTGTCCATGCCCATCTTCCTGTACCAGAGGCTGGAGGACGGTTACTGGTTCGGTCCACGGCAGTACTGCATGGAGCGCTTCCCTTCCAGGGCACACGAGCGCGCCTTCATCCTCTACCAGTTCATTGCCGTCTACTTGCTACCCGTCCTCACCATCTCCTTCTGCTACTCGTTCATGCTGAAGAAGGTGGGCCAAGCGAGTGTGGAGCCCGTGGACAACAACCAGCAGGCGAGCAAGCAGGAGCCTCCGTCACGCTTACAGCACATGGGTTCTTCTGCTGCTCCTCCCATCAGACCCATCAGGGTCGTGTTGCTTTCCTCCTGCTCATCTCTCTTCTTGTAGACCGATCCATCTGATCTGGGTGTGTTCTGTCCGCAGGTGCACCTGCTCTCTGAGAGGACCATCTCCATCAGGACCAAGATCTCCAGGATGGTGGTGGTCATTGTTGTGCTCTTCACAATCTGCTGGGGTCCCATTCAGATCTTTGTCCTGTTCCAGTCCTTCTACCCAGGCTTCGAGGTCAACTACGCCACGTACAAGATCAAAACTTGGGCCAACTGCATGTCTTACGCCAACTCCTCCATCAACCCCATCGTGTACGGATTCATGGGCGCCAGCTTTCGGAAGTCCTTCAGGAAGACCTTCCCCTTTCTCTTCAGGCATGCCGTGCGGGACAGCAGCGTGGCGTCCCGCACGGCCAATGCCGAGATCAAGTTTGTCGCCACAGAGGAGAGCAACACAGAGAGGAAGTGAACAGGAGGCGGGGCCATAGGGCTAGACCAAAAGATGGACAGGTTTGTCTGCAAATGGCCAAGATGCAAGCGCTCCATAGTTCAAGCACTGGCGCAATCAGCCCTGACTCAAGATAAGCAGAAGAGCGGAGTGATTCTTACTGATTCCCCTTCGCTCACCGAAGGACAAGACACTTCATGCCATTAAACCGCCGCAGACTGTAAGGCGAGCACAGGAGGTGATTAGAAGAAGAATTGAAGGAGAAGGAATATACAGGAACCTGCTGGAGAAGACACTGACTGAACACAAACACAAACACACACACGGCATTGTCCCTGCACACTGCAAGAGAGGCATTACTTTGACAGCCATGGTCAGCAAGCTAAACTCTTACCCAGAAGCCCCTGCAGCCACTGTTGTCAGGGTGTGGTCTGGGCACTTAGTTTACCGAGGCTGCGGAGGTGCTAATGGGTGTACTGGCTGCTGTAACCTGGTGGAACAGTTTCTACAGGTGTCCCAGAGACGGATCCACAGTGTTCCTGAGTTACAGTTGGCTCATGTGACATAACTGTTGTCTTCATGATAATTAAATGTGCTTCAGAGTTATAAAAAGAAAACTAGCATTTAGCACAAACTTACACTTTCCATAGAGTCCGTAGAATCTTAAATGAGTCTCTATCTATTCTGTTTGATCTTTGTTTAACACTATTACCACCTGTAAAAAAGACAGATTAAAGGTGCCATTAAAGTGTTAACCCTGAAAGTGAAAACATAGCTTTGCATAGCGTAGATGCACTTTGCTTTACGGCTGTAACACTACTGTGATGAGCATACGCACTAAGGTTCATAGGCATTAAACGTTACATCCACGGAGTTCACAGAAAAGACAGGGTTTCAGTCTTTCATTTCTTATGAATGTAGTATTATGTATTACTTAACATAATGTTTTCTGTGTGAAATATCAATTTGTCATTCAGCAATTTTAAAATCTTCAAATAAAAAAATTCAGCATGGGTCCACCGTGGGTCTAGTTTGGGTCCAGCTTGGGTCCACCAACCCTAGCTCTAACCCCAGCCCTAACCCCAGCCCTAAGCCTAGCCCTAACCCTAACCCTAGCTCTAAGCCTAACCCTAGCGCTAACCCTAATTCTAACCCTAACCCTAATTTTAATCCTAACCCTAATTCTAACCCTAATTTTAACCCTAACCCTAACCCTAGGTCTAACCCTAATTCTAAACCTAACCCTAGCTCTAAGCCTAACCCTAGCGCTAACCCTAATTCTAACCCTAACCCTAATTTTAATCCTAACCCTAATTCTAACCCTAACCCTAACCCTAGGTCTAACCCTAACCCTAGCTCTAACCCTAGCTCAAACCCTAACCCTAGCTCTAACCTTAACCCTAGCTCTAACCCTAGCCCTAACCCTAATTTTAACCCTAACCCTATTTCTAATTCTAACCCTAACCCTAAATCTAACCCTAACCCTAGCTCTAACCCTAACCCTAGGTCTAACCCTAACATTAGCTCTAACCCTAACCCTAACCCTAGCTTTGACCCTAACCGTAGCTCTAACCCTAGCCCTAATCCTAACCCTAGTCCTAACCCTAGGTCTAACCCTAGCTCTAGCCCTAACCCTAGCTCTAACCCTAGTCCTAACCCTAGGTCTAACCCTAGCTCTAGCCCTAACCCTAGCTCTAACCCTAGTCCTAACCCTAGCTTTAACCCTAGCCCTAACCCTAGCTCTAACCCTAACCCTAGCTCTAACCCTAACCCGAGATCTAACCCTAGCTCTAACCCTAACCCTAGCTCTAACCCTAACCCGAGATCTAAACCTAGCTCTAACCCTAACCCTAGCTCTAATCCTAATCCTAATTTTAATCCTAATCCTAATTCTAATCCTAACCATGATTCTAATCCTAACCATAATTCTAACCCTAATTCTAGCCCTAACCCTAATTTTAATCCAAAACCTATTTTTAACCCTAAATCTAATCCTAACCCTAATTCTAACCCTAACCCTAATTTTAACACTAAAACTAATTCTAACCCTAACCCTAATTTTAACCCTAAACCTAATTTTAACCCTAATTCTAATCCTAACCCTAGTTCTAATCCTAACCCTAATTTTAACTCTAAAACTAATTCTAACCCTAATTTTAACCCTAAACCTAATTGTAACCCTAACCATAGCCCTAACCCTCGTTCTAACCCTAACCATAATTCTAACCCTAGCCCTAAAACTAGTCCTAACGCTAGGTCTAACCCTAATTCTAACCCTAACCCTAGCTCAAACCCTAACCCTAGTCCTAACCCTAACCCTAGGTCTAACCAAACCCTAGCTCTAACCCTAACCCTAGCTCAAACCCTAACCCTAAACCTAGCTCTAACCCTAACCCTGACCATAGATCTAACCCTAACCCTAGCTCAAACCCTAACCCTAGCTCTAACCCTAAACCTAACCCCCTAATATTAACTCTAAAACTAATTCTAACCCTAATTTTAAGCCTAATCCTAGCCCTAACCCTAGGTCTAAACCTAATTCTAATCCTAACCCTAATTTTAACCCTAAAACTAATTCTAACCCTAATCCTAATTTTAACCCTAAACCTAATTTTAACCCTAACCCTAGCCCTAACCCTAGTTCTAACCCTAATTCTAACCCTAACACTAGCCCTAACCCTAGTCCTAACCCTAACCCTAGGTCTAACCCTAATTCTAACCCTAACCCTAACCCTAACCCTAGCTCAAACCCTAACCCTAAGCCTAGCTCTAACCCTAACCCTAGGTCTAACCCTAACCCTAGCTCAAACCCTAACCCTAGCTCTAACCCTAACCCTAACCCTAGCTCTAACCCTCTAACCCTAACCCTAACCCTAGGTCTAACCCTAATTCTAACCCTAACCCTAATTTTAACTCTAAAACTAATTCTAACCCTAATCCTAATTTTAACCCTAACCCTAATTCTAACCCTAACCCTAACCCTAAACCCTAACCCTAGCCCTAACCCTAGGTCTAACCCTAACCTAACCCTAACCCTAGCTCAAACCCTAACCCTAACCCTAACTCTAACCCTAACCCTAGTTCTAACCCTAACCCTAACTCTAACCCTAACCCTAACCTAACCCTAACCCTAACCCTAACCCTAACCCTAGGTCTAACCCTAATTCTAACCCTAACCCTAATTTTAACCCTAAAACTAATTCTAACCCTAATCCTAATTTTAACCCTAAACCTAATTTTAACCCTAACCCTAGCCCTAATATAAAGCCCTAATAAAGCTCTAGCTCTAACTCTAATCCTAATTCTAACCCTAACCCTAGCTCTAACCCTAGCTCATACCCTAACCCTAGCTCTAACCCTAACCCTAGCTCTAACCCTAGCCCTAACCCTAATTTTAACCCTAACCCTATTTCTAATTCTAACCCTAACCCTAACCCTAACCCTAACCCTAACCCTAACCCCTAACCCTAACCCTAACCCTAACCCTAACCCTAACCCTAGCTCTAACCCTAACCCTAGCTCTAACCCTAGCCCTAACCCTAACCCTAGTCCTAACCCTAGGTCTAACCCTAGCTCTAACCCTAACCCTAGCTCTAACCCTAGTCCTAACCCTAGGTCTAACCCTAACCCTAGCCCTAACCCTAGCTCTAACCCTAACCCTAACCCTAACCCTAACCCTAACCCTAGCTCTAACCCTAACCCTAGCTCTAACCCTAACCCGAGATCTAACCCTAGCTCTAACCCTAACCCGAGATCTAACCCTAGCTCTAACCCTAACCCTAGCTCTAATCCTAATCCTAATTTTAATCCTAATCCTAATTCTAATCCTAACCCTAATTCTAATCCTAACCATAATTCTAACCCTAATTCTAGCCCTAACCCTAATTTTAATCCAAAACCTATTTTTAACCCTAAATCTAATCCTAACCCTAATTCTAACCCTAACCCTAATTTTAACCCTAAAACTAATTCTAACCCTAACCTAATTTTAACCCTAAACCTAATTTTAACCCTAATTCTAATCCTAACCCTAGTTCTAATCCTAACCCTAATTTTAACCCTAAAACTAATTCTAACCCTAATTTTAACCCTAAACCTAATTTTAACCCTAACCCTAGCCCTAACCCTAATTCTAACCCTAACCATAATTCTAACCCTAGCCCTAAAACTAGTCCTAACGCTAGGTCTAACCCTAATTCTAACCCTAACCCTAGCTCAAACCCTAACCCTAGTCCTAACCCTAACCCTAGGTCTAACCCTAACCCTAGCCTAACCCTAACCCTAGCTCAAACCCTAACCCTAAACCTAGCTCTAACCCTAACCCTGACCATAGATCTAACCCTAACTATAACCCTAACCCTAGCTCTAACCATAACCCTAGCTCTAATCCTAAACCTAACCCTAATTTTAACTCTAAAACTAATTCTAACCCTAATTTTAAGCCTAATCCTAGCCCTAACCCTAGGTCTAACCCTAATTCTAATCCTAACCCTAATTTTAACCCTAAAACTAATTCTAACCCTAATCCTAATTTTAACCCTAAACCTAATTTTAACCCTAACCCTAGCCCTAACCCTAGTTCTAACCCTAACCCTAATTCTAACCCTAACACTAGCCCTAAGCCTAGTCCTAACCCTAACCCTAGGTCTAACCCTAATTCTAACCCTAACCTAACCCTAAACCTAGCTCAAACCCTAACCCTAACCCTAACCCTAACCCTAACCCTAACCCTAACCCTAACCCTAACCCTAACCCTAACCCTAACCCTACCCATAGCCCTAACCCTAACCCTAACCAATCCCCTAACCCTAACCATTTCCCCCACCCTCAGCCCTAAGACCTAACCAATTCCCCTATCCCTAGCCCTAATCCTAACCATTTCCCCCTGCCTGGACCGATCTCTGCACTCTGGGGGGTTAACCCTAACCCCAACCCAAACCTAATCCAGCGAGCGCCATCCAGGTTCATCATCAGGGTGAAGCCTCCTCTCCATGACAACCTGGGGACAGTGTTAATTTCGTTGACGAATAATTTTCGTCATAGTTTTCGTCAACGAACCTTTTTTCCAAGACGAAGACGAAACGATAACTAAAAAAAAAAACTTAAAAAAAATAAAAACGACGACGTAATTAACTGACATTTTCATCAACAAATAAAAACGAGACGGAAATGTTTGGCAGGGACGACATCCAATCAGAACTAATTTCGTCTTGTGAAAGGTAGGGACATGTTAGGAAGAGATCCAATCATAACTACTTTAGCATAGGTGGAGAGGTGGGGCAGCCATCCAATCAGAACCAATCTCTTTGGCAGCAGCGGGTTTGCAAAAATCCCGGGAAGACCTGTGAACTGCGTTATGTGTCCATAATCTTTTTAGTCCCACAGTGGGAAAGCATAGCTAGGTTAACTAGTTAGTGTTGACGGCAGTTTACAGGTCTTCCCGGGATTTTTGCAAACCGCGCTGCTTTGAGTTAAACCCACAATGTCAGTGGGGAGAAAGAGGAGAGAGGACCTATGGACACATTTTTACTTTGACGTCGCGCAAAACAAGACCGTGTGTAAACCATGTGGGGCGACCATCTCCGGGAAAAACACTACAAATCTGAAACGACATCTGCAGTCAAGTCATACTGAACTCCATGCAAAGGTAAGCACTGTAAGTTAATGTTATTTAATGAGCTAATCTTGTTTTTAACCTAGATGTGTACTTAAAGTAAAGTTAATGTTACTGATCCAGAACTCACTCATTAAGATAAGATAATCTTTTTAGTCCCACAGTGGGAAAGCATAGCTAGGTTAACTAGTTAGTGTTGACGGCAGCAACAAGACAGAAATGA